>JALHCF010000052.1:276211-595931 GCA_024341135.1 Tolypocladium album
AAGCGCCGTGTATAAACAGTTACACAATTCCATGCTGAAATACTCGAAAAAGACAACAAGACAATCGCAAGTGCGACCTGCCAGATATCAGACGGAAGAATGCTAGTGCTGGCTGGCCTGCCAGCGACAGAGCCCAAACCGCATCATTGTGACTCTGGGGCCTGTAGGCGTCCAGCAGATGGTCGTTGATGTATTATCGTCGTTAGGAGGCGAGGTCGTGACCGCGAACCAAGCTCAAGTGATTATATCCTGTGGTTTTGTACTGCCCATATGTAAGAATGCGGCACCGGGGATCTCGATGGCATCGTGCGGGCGGCGTCTCAATGCCATCATGATATTTGGTCCAGGGACAGGTCCGTGTCCAGGATTCCGAACAGGGCGGCGTTCTTCTTGGCCCACTGGCGCGCGAGGATGGATGCTGCTGTTGTCAGTCGAGGCACGCCGGTCTGGACGGTGGGAGGCACGTACCCTTGAGGAATTTTTTGCTGGCATACTTCTTGAAGAATGCTTCGTGGACGACTGGACGCGCAAGGTAGTCGACCATGAGCTCGACCACGGGCTCGACTTCCTCTTCGGTATACCCGGCGTAGTACACCAGTGTTTCGTCCTGGAGCAATCCGTCAGCAAGGTCCCGCCCCAAACGCAAGGCGTGAACTTACCCATTCGCCGCGGTCGAGCATCAGACGCGCGAGGTACATGGCAGCCGCTGCGGCGTGGCTGGGCCGGTACGCCATGAATCGGTGGTCCAACAAGCTAATCTCCATGAGGTACTTGCCGATGGTACGAGACTGGATGTCATAGTTGTCTGCCTTCGAAACCCGGCGAAGGAAATTCATGGGGTTGGGGTAGCTGAGGCTGTAGTTCAGGGTGCTGAGGACGAATCGCTCGGCGCTCAAGATCTCGGCCTCGCTAAAGCCGTTGTCGGTGATGCGCTTGAAGTTCTCAACGTGAGGCGACAGCACCTCCTCGTACTTTGACGCGATGAACATGGCGGTGATGCCAACAAGCTGTAGCCGGTCCAGCTGAACCACCTTTTCCGATAGGAAGCGGTCGATGATGTTGACGGCGAGGAACAGGGTTTCGGGCAGTAGATGGAAGCGGGTGTGGACTTCGATGAGCCAGTCGACGAGGATGCCACGTGTTTTCCATTCCAGGTCGTCCTGATGAGACATGTATTGCGGGTTGGGAATGGTGCTGACCTCCAGATCGCGGAGGTACTCGAAAATGTCGGTAGCATACTCCGCAACCATCAAAGGATCGTCCCAGTCCTCGTCGTCTAGCCCGGCCGGAGGTTGTAGTGGTCGCTCGGCCGCAGCCTCACCCGACTTGCCAACAGCCTTGGAATCGTCCTCGGCTTGCTCAGGACCATTCTCCTTTTCGGCAGACACCTTGTGCGCCTTCTTGCGGACAGGTTCGGCTTCGTCGAGTACGGGATCTTCCTTGTTGGCGGCCTTTGAAGGTGCGGGAACCTTTCTCTTCGGGCCTCCTGTCATACTGCCAGCCCCGGATCCGGTCCTCTTGCCGTCCGCGGCAGCAGCGTTGGTGGCCTTGGGGACCAAGGGAGCACGGCTCGCAGGGCGCAACGTGTTCTTCTGGATACCGGTAGGGTGAGCAGCCTTGGAGACCAGTCCCCCCTTGCCAGAAGCAGCCTTCTTGCCCTCGACTGCATCAGCCTTGCCGACATTGCTGACGTCGCCCAGGGCAGCACGTTTCCTCTGGCCGCCGGCATTGTTCGCGTTGACGGCTGACTTCTTGGTTTGCAGGGCATTCTTTGCGGGTACCGCAAGCTCGTCGACGTGGAGAGCGGCGGCCTTGGCCCTGGTGAGGCGCGTCGAGCTGTTCTCGTCGTTCTCGTTGGACACGACACGCTGACGCGCGGTCCGACCTTGAGCCTGAGGAGCGGCAAGTCAGCAAACGCGTGCGGGAGAGCAGCCCGGGCACGCTGGAAAGGGCTCACCGGAGGCATCTTGGTGTCTAGCGGAGGTCGACTAGATCATGAATTGCCAGAGGCCGAGCTGGACGAGGCAGGTCAGTTGAACGCGTCCACAACAAACAGGATGAAGAGTCGAGAGAAGCATGGGGGGCAACGATGAGAAGTAGGTTGAAAGGCAGCTACTGAGACACCCGAATGAGACGAGGAATTCGGTTCCCTACCTCTGGTCCAGAGACAGACGACTGTCGGCCACAACAGCGCGATTGGAATGTTTTGACAGAAATATGGCGCGCCCGAAAGTCTGCTTGATCAATCGTGTTAAAGTTTGCTGGTCCGGAGCGGGTGCGTCAGGGCGGCGGAGGCGTGAGGGTATATGGACGGAGGCGAGCCAAGCAGTGACGCGGGCGAGACCAAGGGCCAGCGAGATGTTTATGTCGAAGGGAACAGTCGTGAGGGCGGACAGGATGTGTTTTGAGGAGCGGAGTAGCAGGGGAGATGCGTGCGTGCAGTGGGCCCGTCGCGGGCGCGGTACGTACCTGGAGCTGCGCTGCGGCGCGGTTCGCGAGGGCGTTGCCAAGGTAAAAGCGAGACACAGGGCACGAGATGCGTCAGCACGAGCAGCTTTGCCTCGCGATGACAAAGGTAGCTCTAGAGCACAAAGCAGCTGCTCTGTCCTTACCACAGAGTTGAGAGTCGCGTAGGCTAAGGTTTGGTAGACAGACACTCGTTGGCAGGGGACCGAAGAGAGAGGCACGGATAATTAGAGTCTGTTGTCGGTCGGGCTCGCGCAGCTCGGACGTGCCGCACGTGTGTGCAGAGGGCTTGGGGAGCTCTCTCTCCAGGCTGGCACGGGCTGGGCTGGCGACGGGTGGAGGTGGCAGCTCCTCCAGCGACTCACAACGCGACGTCTGGGGCGTCGCGACGAGCGGCATGTACCGCTCCGGGAACCCGCCCGTGTCAACAGTGGCAACCGCGGGGCAACGGGCCTCTGGTTGGCTGAGCGGCCGCGAGCCCGTCTCGCGCTAGCACGCAGGCGAGGCTGGAGGCGCGCTGCGACGAGGAGCGCGGCGAGGCTGCGGCGCCGTGGCGCGGGCTGTGGCTGGTGCTGGTGGCTCTCGGCTAAACGTTTTCCAACCTTCCGATGGAAATTTGCTGGGCCTGGTGGCATGTCGACAGCTTCCAGGACACCACGCTGCTGGGGAAGTCGACAACCAGCACCGGCAACGGCACCGGTGGGCATTGTCAAGTCCTCGACCGAATTCTCCTGGTGCGATTGGGGCTCTGTGCGACAGGGTTCCCGTCAATGCCCGCCACACATCCGTCGGCCGACTATTGACCTGGCGAGCGACATCTCCTTTTCCGACGACGAGCGAGCGCTGCACCGTCCACGACCGCCCGCCCACTTCCAAACGCCATGATGCTGCAGCCACGGCTGCCGCTCTCTGCGCTTCGCAGGAGCTTCCAGCTCCTCGCCCTCGGCCAGCCCGCGCTGCGCGGGTATGCCACCAAGAAGTCCAAGTCCAGCTTCGGCGACAGTGCACCGGCCAGCGAGCCTCGCGTCAGCTCCAACGCGAACAAGGGCCCCCAAGCCTCCATCCTCCGAACATACAAGCCGCGAACGCCCGGTGTGCGGCACTTGAGACGCCCCATCAACGACCATCTGTGGAAGGGACGGCCGTTCCTCCCTCTCACGATCCCCAAAAAGGGTCAGGGCAAAGGCGGACGAAACGTGCACGGAAGAATCACCGTGAGGCACCGTGGAGGTGGTGCTAAGCGGCGACTACGGACGGTTGACTTCCTACGGAACAGACCTGGCCCCCATCTGGTTGAGCGGATCGAGTACGACCCCGGGCGGAGTGCCCACATTGCGCTGGTCACGGAGCAGGCCACTGGCCGCAAGTCGTACATTATCGCGGCCGAGGGCCTGAGGGCGGGCGACATCGTCCACAGCTACAGGGCAGGCATCCCGCAAGACCTGCTCGACAGCATGGGCGGCGTCATCGACCCCGGTATCCTGGCGGCGAAGACGGCCTTCCCGGGAAACTGCCTGCCGATGCACATGATCCCCGTGGGGACCGTGGTGTTCTGCGTCGGCTCGGCGGCGAAGCGGGGGGCCGTCTTCTGCCGCAGCGCAGGAACGTCGGCGACGGTGGTCAACAAGAACGAGGAGACCAAGGACGACGGGACGAGGATCATGACGGGCAAGTACGTCGAAGTGCGGCTGCAGAGCGGCGAGGTCCGGCGGGTCAGCAAGAACGCGTGCGCTACGATTGGCGTGGCGAGCAACATGCACCACCACTACCGCCAGCTGGGCAAGGCCGGACGAAGCCGATGGCTGAACATCCGGCCCACGGTGCGTGGTGTGGCCATGAACAAGGGTGAGCACTCCCGCGTCCGTCAAGCGTGTCGGCCGGCGCAGCTTCTAACGAGCCTCTAGTTGACCACCCTCACGGTGGTGGTCGCGGAAAGTCGAAGAGTAACCGCCACCCCGTCACCCCCTGGGGCAGACCTGTAAGTCGACGGCGTTTTCTGGATATCCCTTACGTTGGACGGGCGAACTGACACAATGTTTAGACCAAGAGCGGCTACAAGACTCGCCGTACGCACAACATCAACAAGTGGGTCGTCACGCCGCGGCCACGCAACCACGGAAAGCGTAGGGACAAGAAGTCGTCGAAGGAGTAGCGAGGGACGATTTAGCGGGAGCGAGGTTTTGTACACTACAACGTGGCATTGTACTATATGTGAGAGTATAGGGGATCCAAGCGGCGGCGGTGCGCTTGAGGGTGATATAGATGACGCTGTTTGCCGTTGTATCTCCCAGCTCAAGAGTGTCTTTCGGAGACGAGGTTTTTAGCGTGCCTGCCGACACCGTCCACGGACGACAACCAAGCAACGTCGAGGCCGCCCACGACCGACGCCACGGGGCATAGCCACGTAGCTTGCGCATTTGGCGTACGAGTAAGGCAATGCACCAGCCCTGTTGCCAACAGCACTCGCATGCCGTGATACACCTCGCATCAACTGGTGATGCGCCAGGCAGGAATCGCGGAAGGCGTTGGCATCAGGTCCCTTACACTGGCTCAACCGGCCGGAACCTCTTTGCGACGGATCGGCTGGCGGGAAGCTGAGATTCTGGCGCCTGTGTCAGGACGTCGGCAGTGCCAGACCAACGACGGGCGGTTCCACGAAGCTTGCCGAGGGCCCCATGCGCCAGCGCCAACGACAGCAGCTCAAATTTGGGGCCCCACCACGGCTGCGAGCTGCGGATGGCGAAGCACGGCGAGCGCGAGCAGTAATTACATAACGGAGCTTTTGCAGTCTGCCTTGGTTGCCCATGGCAGGTAAATTGCGACCTTAACCGGGGGAGGCAATTCTGGCCCGACCCAGCACAGTTTCGTCGCGAGGAAGAGAGGCGGGAGCTGCGAAATGGACGAGCGCTGGTTTGACGTGAGGCAGCCAGGGTCTTTTGCGGTGCGCTCGGCGTGGCTCAGAGGGGGTCGGACCGCCGACGCCCCGGACGGTGGGCGCCGGAAAGGCGGGAAGTGCCAGCGTCAATAGAACTGCGCCAGCTGGCGAGGCGAGGCGAGCAGTTTGTCACCTCATGATGGGAAGCGCCCGCAGCCAGATCTTACGAGCACACTGCTGTACTCGAGCGCCTCGCCCCCAAGTACCTCATGTACGAGTAAGGTGAGGCACATAGGTCCCTACCGAGGGCTTACGTCATGGCGAGCGGCAGTGCGATGCGACACACGATCGGCTTCCGCTTCCAGCCATGTGGGCGCTTTTGGAGACGCCGTTCCAAATTGTCGAGAGCCGCGCGCGCGCACACGATCACGTCTCGCCACCACGTGTCTGGGCTCAGCGCTTCGTGTCGTTATTCCTTCGACGGCCTGGCTGTCCCAGGGGCCCAGTCAAGCCGACGCTGCAGCGCTCGGGGTAGACGCCCAGACAGACGCAGCGATCCGAGACAATGTCCGCGTCATCCCCTTCTAAGCCATGCTTACTCGGGCGGCAGAGGGCAGCGCAGGACGAGTCCCCTCTGCAGTCAGCGGATTGACCTGCAAGATGCAGGAAAGTTGCTCAATTGCGGACGAGGTACGGAGCAGTATCCGTACATCTTACTTGTATTCCCCTTCAGGCACGGTAGCCAACACAAACCATGCCGCCCCCAGCCCACCCCGACCCGGCGATTCGCCCACTGCTCCGTCCTGCGCCCGCGCTCCGCCTCGCCTCTGCTTCCGCTCCGCGCCCCAGCCTGCCAGTCTGGACAGCGTGGTGGGGACGTACGCGCGGTCGAGGGTCCCTGATGCCCATTGTGGACAGCCACGGCGCATTGCGTTCGATTCCTGTGTGATTCCTGTGGGACCCGCTCCACGCGCCAGGGGTAGCGAGCTCCGCTGCGTCTGATGGATCTCTGTCACTCTCCCTCAGAAGGCTTGTCCGAGTAATTACTTTCCGGTATAACTGCCGCTGCATCTCCTTCTTGGCGGCTGGCCGCTCGATTCATCGCCACCTTATAGTAGGCTAATGCAAGCCCTCCCCCGGTGTGCAGATCCGTCATCCCTTCCACCCCTCGAGCGCCAACCACCACTGCCGCCAGCCACGACGGAATGCCGCCCGAGTGAAACCTGCCCAGGCACTTTACCTTATAGCTCCGTCTCTCGCGCCTCCCTCCTCTCCTCCTCTTCCCTCTCCCTCCTCCACACAGAAACCTCTCGGTGACGAATGTCCAATTACCACAAAATGGCCCAACCCGGGTCATCGCCGCTACGGCGGAAGTTTTCTCTGCGCCTCTCCGCCTCGTACGTCTTCGACTGGGCCGTGCTCGTCGTCATCGTCGTCGCGGGGGGCATTCTCGGCCGCATCGAGCCTAACAAGCGGCCCTTTTCGCTCGATGACCCCAACATCTCGTCGGTCCCCCTGCCTATGGCCCGCAGGAGCTCGTGCTGACCCCGTTGCAGCTTTCCCTACACCGCCAAGGACACCGTCCCGACCTGGCTGCTCGTCGTCCTCTGCGGCGCCGTCCCCGCCGTCCTCATCGCCATCATCTCCGTCCTCCTCATCCCTGGCTCCACGGTGCCCAAGAACACGCCGTACTCTCTCGTCTGGAGGCGCAAGCTGTGGGAGTGGCATGTCGGCTGGCTGGGCCTGCTCATGGCCGTCGGCTCGGCTTTCTTCTTCATCAGCGGCATCAAGAACATGTGCGGCAAGCCGCGGCCCGACCTGCTCTCGCGATGCGACCCGGACGTTGCCAACGCCGCACGCTATGCCGTCGGCGGCTTCAAGGGCCTGGCCACCAGCGCCCAGCTCTATTCGGGCGACATCTGCCGCCAGACCAATCGATCGATACTCGACGACGGCTTCCGCAGCTACCCCAGCGGCCACGCCGCCGCCTCGGCCGCCGGGCTCATCTACTTCTCGCTCTTCCTCGCCAGCAAGTTCTCCGTCACCATCCCCTTCGTCGTCCCCGGCCCGAACACTAGCGATCCCTCGTCGCACGTGGCCTTCCCTTCCCGTGCGCGGCCCGGCGGCGGGCCCGACGCCTACGAGCCGACCCGCCACGAGTACTCGAATCCCTCGTCGCCTCTCAAGGGCCAGGGCGCCGCCGAGCGCGCCGCCCAATACAACACCAAGCTCCAGTCGCTGCGTCGCCAGGCCGCGGCGCCCCCGATCTACCTCCTCGCCGTCACCTTGGTGCCCTTCTGCCTCGCCATCTTCATCTCGGCGTCGCGCTGGTTCGACTTCCGCCACCACGGCTTCGACATCCTCTTCGGCTTCCTCATCGGCACCACAACCGCCATTTACAGCTTCCGCTACTACCACCTGCCCATCGCGGCCGGCGCCGGTTGGGCTTGGGGGCCCCGCAGCGACGATAGAGCCTTTTGGGCCGGTGTCGGTCGCCTGGGCTACGTCGGCCAGAAGAGCGACTTCGACGCTCGTGTCGATCGCGCCGACCTGGGAGAGTCTGGCGACGTCGACTTCCACCCTGTCAACGAGGGTGCGCCCGGCGTCGTCAACTATCGGAACCAGTACATGACCGGCCCTCAGCAAGGCGGTCCCCGGCAGCCCGGCCCGTTCGAAGATGTCGAGCTGGAGAGGATGCAGCAGGCGCAGCGACCAATTGGCCAGGGCATGTGATCTTGTACAATTTTAGGAAGCTCAACGTGCTTGTTTCTGTATGAGTTGCGGGGTTCAAATAGTTGTTGGCGACATGCAAGAGCCTTCAGAAACCTACCTTTAGATTCCCTACCTGATGAAAATTGCTTCACGCACCGTCTTATTACGAATTTCATGGGCCTGTAGTCCCAGCTGTTCGTTCCAACTGGCCACATTAGAAGAAGCCCGGATTCTGTTATTGATACTTCGGAGCTGGCACAGTGCGTATTTGCGGTTAGATTGAGTCTTGTCCAATATCTCATCGCTGTCTCTCGTCTGTGAGGCACCCGTTCATCTTCCCACCACTATTCTCCCGTCCCAACGCCGGCCCAATCCGTAAGCACCCGTATCTCAGCAGGGTGATGTGAAAGATCAAGAGAAAACAAAATGTACGAACAGCGCTTCTATACAATAGAGCAACCCGCTGCCTCGCCGCCTCCCACCCCTCCGTGCCACAAAGTCAAGCCCCCCCTTGGTCGGGGGGCGAAGATTTCGTGCTCCTCCAGACGGCAGTCACGCCATCACAGCGGCGCTTCGGCCACGCCTTGCTGCCCGTCCAGGCCCTCAAACTCGACGTCCTCGTCCTCGTCCTCCTCTTCGACGCCATCATCCTCACGGAACCCCGTCTCGATCTCCAGCTTGCGCAGGCGGCGACGCATCTCGTCGCGCTTGGCGCCCTGCCAGCGGATCAGCGCGGCCGAGGCGTGCACCTTGAAGCCATAGACGCGGGGCACGTAGCGCTCGACGCTCTTGAGCGGGATGAGGGCCGGGTAGACCTGGAAGAGGATGTTGTGGAAGGACGTGCCGAAGTAGGCGCCGTCGATGGACGCGTGCCGCGACGACTTGGGGTTGTAGATGTCCTCGCAGCGTGCGCAGTAGAGCTTGACGGGCTTGAGGTTGGGGACGTCGGAGAGGCCCATGGGCAGAAGCGGGTGCGAGTTGCAGTTGACGCGCGGGCACTTGCCGAACTCGGCCTTCTTGTACTTGTCGAGCTTTACGTTGCGGGCAGGTTAGCGCACGGTCGCCGGGTATAGGCGGGGAGGGAAACGCACCATCTTGGTCAGTCCTCGTGTGGTGACAATGTACCGAGCGTGGACGAGGCCGTACAGGTGCCGCGCAGACTTTTCAATCGTCTCGCGCATCTCGTCATCGCAGTCGAGGTCGAAAACGTCCGTCACCAGGTCTAGGGCATATTGATAGTACTGGACCTCGGTGTTGAGGCCAGTCAGGTTGAACCGGTCCGTCAGGTAGTCCTCGTCGATCTCGCAGAAGTACTCGTTGCCCCTCGACGATATGAACTGTGCCAGCCTCGCGCGTTAGCATAGAAACACTCGGCCGTGCGTCGGCATCCCAGAGCTCGCCAGCCGCGCTGCGCCTGGGATGATGTTCGCAGGATGAGGTGGGCATGGGAGTGGCTCACCCAGTCTCGCCAGTAGCTGGTGTAGTCGCTGTCCGACTCGCTGACGTAGTCGTCCATCATGTTGGACAGGTCTCGAAGGGTAGAATCGCTCGCTAGGGTGCCCAACAACGAGAGACCATGACCGTCCAGCAGCGTCGATGGGCGAGGTGGCAGTTTTTGGGTTGTCAATGGAGCGAGGTTGGCGATGCGGGCGGGACGGTCGTGGTCTGGTGGGGGAGGCGATAACGTGACTAGCGCCTTATGCGGCGCCTGTCGGCGCCTATCTTGGCCAACTGCCGCGCTCTCAAGACTCGCCCATATTAATGACCTTAGCTGTCGGGGACACTTCATACTTCATACATGTGGTACCTTAGGTAGGTAGATGCTCAGTCTTGCTGATCTCGAAGTATATAGACATCTAGTTTTCCGCATGACTATTCGACTTCTATATATCCAATATGTCCGCATATGTGCACGAAGAGCCTGAAGCGGCCTGACCAACTTCTCTCCATATTCTGGACAAACCCCAGAGCTCACAGGAGCCCCGAGCCATTCATCGGGCTGACGGTAGATCCGATGCTGGAGGCATCACTCGTTGATCGCGCGTCGGATCCCGTCCCGTCATCATCCCTGCTGCCATGCCTGACACGGCCGTTGGCTACCTTTGCGGGCGGAATCTCAAGTCGGCCGCCAATGTCCTCCTGGCCCTGATTCAGCGCCATGTTGACCATATTCATCGCTTCCTTGAGGGTCTCCCCCGTGCCGTCAATGGCTGCCAGGAATCGCGCAAGTTCCTTGCACAGCTCCCAGTCTCCGTCCTGTATCGCTCGGGACAGCACCCGCACCGACTGGTCCGTCGACGTCCCCAATTCCTCCAGGGTGTGCAGGATGATGAGGTAGCCCCCAGCGGTCTTCAAGGAGCCTCGCTGTAGCGACTCCTCGAAGAGCTCCTGCGCTGGTGGCAGATATGCAAAGAGCGTCTTCCACTGCCTCACTTCGGTTTTGCGCGTGCATTGCAGAACGACGTCGAGATAGTCCTTGGAAGATGACAAAAGTGACAGAACTCTTGGCAGGACGGCCTCCTCGGGTTTAGGCGACGTCTCCGCTTCCTCGTCCAGGACTCGATGCAGCAGTATTTCCAGCCCGTGAGCAAAGTACTCCAGGTTTTCGTATTGCTCCGATAGGCTTGCCGCCTCAACCGTTCTGTTCTGGCGAAGATAGAAGCGCAGAACATCTGGAAGTACGAGGTGCGTCTGGAAAGTGTTAGCACCTGCTGGTAGCTTTCAGAGCCATAGTTGCTTACCCGAATAGCGAAGTGAAAAAAGGAAAAGTTCACATCGCGGCGTTGCACCAAGTCAGATTCCACCCCCAAGATGATCCCCTTTTCTAGAAGTATGGACAGAGGGTAAAAGTCCACGGGCACCGAGACGGGTCTTGGCAACTCGGCGCCATTGTCACTGGATGTGGCGTCGAGAACTTCGTTTATGCTGGTCCAAGCCTTGACTTCGGTCCCGTCGAAGACCCACAGAGAGTCGCGTAACGCGGGCGATCCCGTCCTCGCAGGTGCTTCATCTGACACGCGGGAAACGTTGAGCAGCGGCTGATCTCTCATGCAGACGTGATATTCCACGTTTTGCGCAATGATTCGCATGTCGTACTTGAGCTGGCCTTCGTCGTTCAACGACGGGCTCAGCAATACAAGCTTCCCGTCAACCAGGAAGATGACCGACGCCACAGCCACGTCCTGCGAAGGGTCTCCATCCGCAATCTGGCTTTCCGGCAATATCCAACTGAGTCCTCGAACTCTGGCAGGCGACCGCACAATTCCGTGGAACGCAATCTGGCCCACTTGGATCAAGCGCACGGAATTGGCCCACGGTGTGAAGATGAAGTGGTAGAGGAGGTTCTCGTACGTGTAAACGAGCAGGGAATCGTCGCCAGACGTGGTCACAAGCACCACGGGGGCCGGGATCTGCTGCGAATAGAGAACTTGCGAGGCGTCCAGCGCAGTTTCGCGTGAGAAGAGTCGGAGCTCAAAGGTTCTGTTGCTCTCCACAGCGGCAACTAGAATGTGTTGGTACCAGCACATCCCTCCCCTGACCTGGAACTCGTTCTCCATCGACTCGTTGGTAAACGTCTTCCAGCGACCGCTGTTGACGCTGTAATGCGCCAGCCCGCGGCGGCCAGCCACGGCGACGTATCGGCCGTCGGGAGATATGACTGTCTGCCGAATCGGCCACTGGTTCAGGAGGTATGTTGGAGGCACTTTAGCCGTGTGCCAAAGAAACGGTTCCGCAGAGATACTAGTCAGGTTCGGAAGATCATAGCCCCTGTAAACCATGACCGAGCTCGGTGTTTGTAGAACAGTGCGGAAGATGTTTGCCTCGTTGTAACAGCCCGTGATTGCATTCTTGGCCATCTCGAGGCTCCACACAGCCTCATGGTTGGGCCCGATCAAGAGAACCTCGGAGCCTCCGCCAATCCATGATGCTCCCGCTACCCCGTTGAGCCACTGCTCGCCGTTGCCGCTTGCGATGGAATGATCGGCCCCGAAAGTGTTGCTCCCGAGCTTGCCGAACATGCTCCATGTCGCCCATCCCTTCTCGAAGCCGGCAAAGAGGCAGTAGCCATCGGGCGAGTAGGTCAAGTTTGTAAAAGATCCGGCGATGGACCTCGAGACTGGGATTTTTTTGACGTGGGAGTGCGCAATATTGCCCGCATAATCTCTCACAGAGTAAACGTGCACCGTGCCATCAGAGCACCCCAATGCGATGAGAGAGAAGCGAGCGTTTATCACAGCCTTGACGGCGTGTCCCATCGTGCCATTCGGGACGTGGAAACAATGCCCCTTGAAGAGTCGCTTCGAGTCGGCATCGTCATTCTGATCAGCGTCCAGCGGCACTTTCTGGCGCTGCACCGCATATGCCCGCCCATCGCTCGTGATCCAAGTTGCAAGATTCATCGGTCGGTCATATGTCATCTCCACGATCGAGACCTTCTTCTCGACCCAGCCCATTCGACTCAAAATCTCGGTTCGCGTCTGGTTTCCGGTGCTATCGGGTGTCCAGCGAATGCACTGCACCGCGGCTGGTTTCCTCGTCGCAACCACTAGCTCATCGTCAAGCGCCAGGGCGGATTCGATACCTGCGTCGACCTTGATGACCATGCGGAACCGCACACTAACGTCACGAACGCCAGAACCTTCTCCAGGGCCCCATAGAAACTGCTCAGGCCGCAGGGCCGAATGGCCGCCAGTAAGGCTCTGTTTCCGTCGCTGGACATTGTGGTGGTTGGGAAATTGTGGTTTGTACACGCACGATTCTCCATCAGTCGCTATCGAGTAGGTGATGAGATAGCCTTGATCCGTTCGAACGACCAGGATGGCAGCATCGGGCCTCAATAGCAAGTCGACGTTCTTGCCATATGACTGGAGGGAGGAATCTGATCGTACGACGACGGCGAGTACAACAGTAGGCTATGTCTGTCAGTATATTGAGTCGCAGAACCCGCGGCTATGCTGTCGCACCTTTGTCTGCCAGACAGTAATCGACGTAGCCGTGATGACGGCGAAGAGGTGGCCGGCGCGAGCAACGCATAGAGCCAACACCGGGTCCTTTAACGGCAATTCGCTTGCTTCTGACCTCTTGGAAGCCCATGAGGCGGTGTCCATGGGATTCTCATCGTGGTCGACGGGCTGGACAGCCGGCGTGATGGGCGTTATGGGCGTCGGCGGCGGCAGTTGGACGTCGACATCGTCCTGGCCTGCAGAACGTGGTTTGGACTCGGAGCCCGATGGCGAGGCCAGGCCCGACTCGGACGGGCTCGAAAGGCCGTCATGGGAGACAAAGAGATTCAGATTCGGAGCTCGACTGCTGCTGGTTGCATATATGCGCGGAGTTCCGATGGGCCAGTACATGGCGGCAAGGAGCTCCTCAGCAGTCGAGCGAGGCGGAGCGCTTGGACGATGGCTTCCTGGGCTGCGCTGATTCAGTCATCTCCGAGCATGCGCCAAAGACACAGAGCTGCCGTGGGAATTGGAGCCACGCGACGGCGACCTTGAACGCGGAGTGTTGTTTGGTGAGGTGAGATGCTTTCGTCCATGGCGTCGTCACACGCGGCTCGGCCTGCTGTATCCGGGGGCTGCTCCTGAGCCCCACTGCTAGCTTGGATTACCTAATAATGGTCGTGTAAGTCGACCTCAAGCTGGGGGGCGGCATGAAGAGGTTTGGATTGGGGTTGCAATTGAAATCGCGGGCCTGGAACCTCTGAGAGTATTCTTGCCGGAGTTTAGTATTGTTCAAGGGTCCATGTATTCAGCGAGAATTGGGTGCAAGTGCGATGCAATATTCGTGGCGATTTCAATCCGCGACAGCATCGTTGCGGACATCGGCAGCCCCATCCGTTGTCAATTACAAGAACAGCAAGGACACGGTTGCGCCGTTGCTGATGCGAAGTCAGATTTCCGTGGGATGCGTCTTGTGACATTCAGTTTTTGCGAATGGCTATTCGTCGGCAGCAAGCGCCGTTCATAATGCTTAATTGGGCCTTGGTACCGAGTCGTCGGGCTGGTCTACTTCTACGGAGCATAAATGTTCTGGGCCCCCTAAGGGACGTCCAGCAATAAGACAAAGCTGCCATCTACGGCAGAGCCGGACCTCACCGTCGGCTGATTGAGGATAAAGGCGTGCCACATACGCTCCGCAAAGGCAAATATCCTTAGTCCCGAATGTTCGTATTCGATTGGTGTAACTTCGTGGCGAACTTCGCCGGTGGCTGAAGCTTGACGCGTTTTGGCTGGCAGACGCAAAGAACGCAAAAGTGACGATTGAGCGTCTGGAATTGGCAGTCTAGCCCTTACTTACCTCGGTTAGACTGTCTCCAGCAGCCACAACCGGAATACTCGTAGTATAGTCGATAACAGGGACCCCTAGCCCAGCCTTATTGTTAGAAGTTTAGAACATTCTCCAGCGCCTAGAACCGGAGACCCCGCGCTACTAAAATCGGCTCGTAGAGAAAAAAGTATCTCAGGTAATTGCACTCTACTAGCACTCGGCTGCTACCGTACGGGGGGCGGGATATCCGTTCTTCGTTTAAATTTAACCATAGTATTTCTGTCGGGTAATTGCGCTCCTATAATCTTCGGTAGGCCCGTGGAGAAATAGGGTATCTCGGGCTATTGCGCTCCGCTAGGTTATTATACACTCGGCTGTAACTATACGGAAGTGAGATATCCGTTCTTCTAATATTGGCCATGATATTTCGGAGAGACGTCCCAAGTATAAAAAAGTCCCCTGTTCCGCTGTAACCAAGGTAGCTCAATCCCATTCATCCAAACAATCCAATCATACAATATAAACCAAGTCCACCCTTAGTCTATATCTTCTACCGAAATACAAACACTTCGCAACCGACACTTATCCTTCTCAACTCTTCAATACTTCAACATGAACGCCTCAATCTTCAAGTCCGCAATCATCGCCTTTGCCCTCACTGCCGCTGCAGCCCCGGCCCCTGCGTACCCCGACAAATGCGGAGACATGGTTTGCCCTAGCGACAAGCCTCTTTGCTGCGGCGTTTGGTATAACGGCAACGTCGGGCTCGAATGCATGGCTGGCACTACCTGCCCACCAATCCAATACCCGACTACCACTACTACTACTCCTCCGGCAACCGCCGCCGCGAATGAAGCTCGTGCTGCTACTGCAACCTTTGGGCCCAAGTGCGGCGATTCATTCTTCTGCAAGCCTGGCCAAGTCTGCTGCACTCTTTATACCTGCGCAGATACGCAAGACCAATGCCCCAAGTAATTGAGACGTAAGGGTCATTTGTCGGGGCAGGATAACAGACCCAGGCGTGGGACATGGTGCATGGGGCCCAAAGAAGGAAAAACGGTTTGTGGATATAAAAGGGGCATTAAAGTCCCATGGATCAGATACTTCCTCATGCCTTCAGTATTCTACAGAAGCGTCATACAGATTAATAGAGAGAATTGTTGCTCTCCTACTCTTCGTTAAGCTAGCCGTTATCGCCGCTCTTATGTCTCTGAACTACGTGATCTAGTTGAAGTCTTGCTGTTGGACTCACTCTCTCTCTTTTCTCTCTCTTTCTCTCTCTCTCTCCCTCTTCGTTACGGATTTCCCCCTTGACCTCTCTTCTTCTCTCCTCCTCTCATCGCGAGCAAGGCTCTGCTGCATTTGTTGCTGCTGTTGTGTGACGTTGGGCGCCAAGACCCATTGTCCCCAACAGGCCGCTGCGCTCGGCTTTTGGTGTGTTCTTTCGCCCTCAACAAACTATGCGCAACGCAAGGCTCTGCGACTTTCTGGGACCGTCGAGCGCCTCGGTGAGTCCATGGCCAGGCCCAGGGACGGGATGCAACCCCCGCACAAGTCAAATCGTGCGCAAGGGAACTTGCTGTTCCAATGGCACGTCCGTGGCCTCCGTCGTTCCGGGTGGAGACTGTCCCTGTGAAACATAACTTAACTTACCCCGTATAGAGCTCGGAGCGAAATCCGATGCAAGGTGCTGGAGGCGGATGTATTTCTCAGGATAACAGCCTAATCGAGACCTAGTGCCACGGCGGGCATCTGGTGGGGTGCGCGTCCGCGGCGCCCCGTCGCCAGCAACGGAGGTGCGATAAGCGGACAGAGCTTGCCGAGAGTGAAGACGCCAGACAGATTTCAGCTCGGCAAGTCCAAGAAAATAATCGCGTCCTTTGCACCGTGGATGCCTTGCTGGAAGAGACGTGCGAAGCACAGGTACTTGTAGGTTGCCGCTGTTGGACGTGGGTTGTGGCAGTTGCGCCACGTCGATGCCAGGGGCGCGCCCAGCAACGCATACCGCAGTTGGCCGTACGTAATGGCGGGCCCGGTGACCGTTGGCTGCAGCCCCCCGGGCCTCTGACCGCCCGCCATGGGGCGCTGATAGGCCCTGGGCGGGCGCTACAGGCCTCGCTGGGCGCTGGGGCCGCTCGCTGGGGGCGCTGTATCGTGGGGTAAGCACGGCTAGGGTCGGGGGTGGCCGACCCCGGAGCCCGGACCCGCGCCCTCTTGCCCCGTCTCGGCATGCGACGACCCTCCTTCCGACTTACACTTTGGAACTTGCCTCACCTTACCTTACTGTGCACTTGCAACTTGCACCTTTCACTGTCACGGCAAATACTGTGCACATCCTCCATACCGAGCCCCAAGCAGCCCAGCACGCCCTCTTACACGCCCACAACTGAAGGACTGCCGCATCTGATCCCACGCCCGGCGTCTCATTGGTTCGGTCGCCATGCTGCCGGTTACAAAGGCAGCCCGCCTCCGGGCTGCTGCGCGCCGCGGGGCCGTGCAAGCGGCGGCCCTCTATCAGGCACGTCCGATACACAACTCATCCCGTGGCCTTCAAAGCGCCGAGGCGGCCCCGACTACTCGCGCCGCCCGGTATAGCAAACAGGACCGCACGTCGGCCATCGACGAAGTTCTGGCGCGGAGAGCAAAGGCCGGGAAGCTGGTGGCAGGCATCGCTGCTGCATCTGACAGCGACATGTTCAAAGGCCCTGTAAGCGCATCCTTGTCCTTTCCGCAGACCATCGTGTTGACCCGACTGGCGACAGCAAACCGGTAAGCCAAAGGCGAAGCGCTGGGATAGTAGGTACCCCGACATCCTCTGCCGTGCTCCGCCCGCGCATACTTACCGCAGATAGGCCACCTGAGCCAGGAGAGCCTGGAAAGAAAACCGTGCACTCTCAAGCAGGCGGCGAAGCATCTGAAGAAGCCTGGCTTGATTTCTCTCGGCGGCGGCTTGCCTTCCAGCGAGCTCTTCCCTTTCGCGGAGCTGGGGATGAAGGTTCCCGCAGCCCCTCGATTCTCCGAAAAGGACACCCTGGAACACGGCCAGACGGTCACCATCGGAAAGTATGACGTGCGCGACCACGACGGCACCTACGACCTCTCCATTGCTCTCAACTACGGCCAGTCCACCGGCTCCGCCCAGATGATGCGCTTCATCACCGAGCACACCGAGATTGTCTGCAAGCCGCCGTACGCCGACTGGCGCGTCTGTCAGACCATCGGTAGCACGGGTGCCCTGGAGCAGGCCCTGAGGATGTTCTGCGACAAGGCGCGTGGCGACTCCGTCTTGACAGAGGACTTCAGCTTCTCCACTGCGCTCGAGACTATCGCGCCGCTGGGCATCAAAGTGTTTGGCTCGGCGCTGGATGAGCAGGGCCTCATTCCAGAGGCCATGGACGAGCTCTTGAGCAACTGGGACGAAAAGGCCAGGGGTGCTCGGAAGCCTCATGTTCTGTACACGGTGCCTTCGGGCCAGAACCCAACCGGAGCCACGCAAGGCGCAGAACGGAGAAAGGCCATCTACAAGGTCGCGCAGAAGCACGACTTGTTCATCCTCGAGGATGAGCCCTATTACTTCCTGCAGATGCAACCCTACACGGGTCGGGACCAACCCGACGTCCCTCCCCCTAGCAATGTCGAGGAATTCATCTCATCTCTGATCCCGTCCCTCGTCAGCATGGACGTCGACGGACGAGTCATGCGTCTGGATTCCTTCTCCAAAGTGCTGATCCCCGGCTCGCGCATGGGCTGGGTGGTCGCGTCGGAGCAGATCATCGAAAGATACCAGCGGCACGCCGAGGTCGCCAGCCAGGGTCCATCCGGGCTGTCTCAGCTGATTGTGTACAAGCTTCTGGACGAGACATGGGGCCACGAGGGCTACCTCAGATGGCTGATGAACCTGCGCCAGGAGTACACGAAGAAGAGAAATGCTCTACTGGCTGCTTGCGAGACTCACCTGCCGCGAGACATTGTGAGCTGGGATCCGCCTGTCGCGGGCATGTTTGTAAGTGACGCATTCGGGACCAAGTTCGGATCGCTGGCCTGCCGCTAATTACGCACAGATGTGGCTCACGGTGGACTATTCGCAACATCCTCGAGCCAGCACCTGTTCCCGAGAAGAGATTGAGGAGGAAATATTCAACTCGTGCATCGACGGCGGAGTGCTGGTGGCAAGGGGCTCTTGGTTCCTGGCGGAAAAGGACAAGGCGCTGCCGGGACTCTACTTCCGCACGACATATGCCATGGCCAGCCCCGAGGCCATGAACGAGGCCATCAAGCGGTTCGGCAAGGCGGTGCGCGACAGTTTTGGCAAGCAGTGATGGTATTTCGTGAGTTCTGCGTAGGTGGACAGGCTGGGAAGTGAAGTGCCCTTGTCGAGTCCCTGTTGAGTTACGAATATATGATGCAAGCAAGGACATGCAGAAGCATAGATAGGAGGCGTTGGACTACGAGACGAGAAACGCAACAGGAGTGGATATTTCAACCAAAATAATTAACAACCTATGACATTCATGATGGCGTTCCTAATGTACATTGGATGGAGAGTCAGGGAACCGGCCCCTCTCATGACTTGGCCTCGAAAAAGGCAACGTGGACGCCCTGGCCGGGGGACAGGACAATGTCGGACTTCAGCATGGGCTTACCGCCGTCAATGGGGAACATGTGGCTCTCAAGGCGGCTGAAGCGCTGGAACATGCGGACAAGGACGTAGCTCATCTCGGTGAGGGCAAACTGCTGGCCGATGCAGATGCGCGGGCCGGCATTGAAGGGGATGTACTCGTGGGGCTTCGGGTGCCAGTGGGCCCAGCGATCGGGGCTGAAGACGGCCGGGTCGGCAAAGGTGTCGGAGACTGGCGGGTAGAGGTCGGGGCGGCGCTGCATGACGAGGGTCGAGTAGCCGACGGGTGTGTCCTTGAGAACGGGCATGGGCTCGGAGCCGTCGGGCCCGCCGCCACGGGGCAGGGTGGTGTCGTGGAGGGCGAGGCGGACGTTGAAGGGCACGGCCGGGTAGAGGCGCAGGGTCTCGTTGATGACGGCCTTGAGGTAGGACATGTTCTTGAGGTGCTCGTAGGTAGGCGGCCTGTCGGGCCCGACGGTGTCGAGGATCTCGTTGCGCAGCTTGGCGAGGGCGTCGGGGTGGCGGGCGAGCTCGTAGACGGCCCAGGAGAGGGTGCCGGCGGTGGTGTCGCGGCCGGCGAGCAGGACGGCGACGACCTGGTCGCGGATGACCTTGGGGTCGCGCGTGAAGCGGGCGAGCTCGTGCAGGAACGTGTAGCCGCGGTCCGACGATGACTTGGCGTCGGGGCCGAGCTCGGCGGGCGGGATGCGGAGGGTGCGCTCGATGAACCTGTGCACGTAGGCGTTGATGACGCGCAGGCACGCGCGGTAGGCGAACTTGGGCACGATCCAGCGCAGCTTGTTGGTGCGCGTGATGAGGTTCTGGAGGCGTTGGACCTCGTTGAAGGCCTCGGCGAACTCCTGCTTGGGGGTGCTGGGCGGGCGTGTAAGCGGCGGGCGTCGACGGATGGATCGACAGATCAGACGGGGAGACAAAGGGGTGGTGGGACAGCTCCATACCTCAGAGACTTGACGTCGGTGCCCAGGAGAAAGTCGCAGGCCACGTCGAGGGTGTAGCGGTAGAAGAGGTCCGAGATGTCGATGACGCGGCCGCTGCTCAGGGCCATGTCGACGGGCTGGTCCTCGCCGTGGAGCGGCCCGCCGTTGGCCATGGCGCGGAACAGGGTGTCCATGTGCGACTCGAAGCACTCGAGGTCGCTGACGCGGTCGCGGGTGAACTGGGGCCGGATGAGCTGGCGGCTGGCGTGCCACTGGGCGCCGTCGGTGGTGAAGATGCTGTCGCCGAGGAACTCGTGCCACTCGCGGTGGAAGGGCTCGCCCTTGCCGAAGTCGCCGAACTGCGTCGCGAGCATGGCCTTGACGTTGTCTGGGTCGGCGGTGAAGACGACGCGCTGGCCGACGATGCGCACCTCGGCCGTCCAGCCGTGGCGGCCGCGGCCGAAGAAGCCGTCGCGCCAGAGCTCCATGTTCTGCTGGCGCAGCGTGGCGCGGATGCCGCGGGCCATGAAGTCGAAGCCTGGCGTGGCCATGTTAGCGAGGGGCGTGGATGGACGGACGCTTCACCCCTCGATTCGAGAGGCAGGGGGGAGACACGCACCGCCGGGCATCCAGGATGAGAGAGAGCGGCCATAGTTGCCCAGGCGCCTGATGCGGCGGTGCTCATCGAGGCGCGCGAGGGCGACCCAGAGGACGTAGGCGCAGACGAGGAAGACGGAGATGGTCTTCAAGGAGACGTGCTCCAGCAGCGTCTCGACGAGGCCCATGGCTACGGGGCGATGTGTTGGCGGTCCCTTGGTCGGTGTAAGTGGGCTACGTGTGGACGTCCACTGAGAAATTTACATCAACAGCATTCGGGGGAGCCGAGGCAGATGCAGATGCAGGTTCCGGGAAAGGGGATATATAGGGAACATCCACACGCACCGGCTAGGTGTCGTGTTGGTACCTCTCAAAACCAAGGTTGGCAGCACGTCCCCTGACACGGGACAATGCAGGGGGGCGGCATTTTCGGGGAGTCGAGGACGTGTGAGTGACGACGCTTCTCACAACTCGGGCCATCTCGCCGCTGACACATGCGGGAAGACTGACGAGTGGGAGCGCTCCCATGGCGCAGGGAAAGTCCCACATGGCAGAAAGGACAGAGTAGCCCCCGTCGGCTCTGCAGGTCTGGCAACAAACAAGCAACCACCAACACAGGCAAGATACCGGGCGGGACGGAGCAGGCACCACTCAATTCCCCCGGCTCGAGCCCACAAGAACACACACGCGGCACGCGCTTACGTCTCCTCGCGAATACTCATGCTTAACCCCATCCCACGGTGCTGCTCATGTGGAATCACTCCGAACAGGGTCGACCCCGCGTTGAGCCGAGGCGCCGGGACTTGACGTGCGTTTTGACCCCCTGCCCAGGGCGGGGGTGGGATTCCAGTCGCCGCTGGTTGGCTGAGGGCGGTGTGCCCCGGAGATCGGATCGATTCACGGTGGGTTTCTTGTGCGACCTAGATGAGAGATGAGCCGCGCAGTATTAGGTCCTCTCCCCTTGATCTCAAGGGCCGTGGACGACGACGGCGAGAACGTGGTGGTAATGAACATGACATTCGCACTCGTTCCAGCCCATCCCTCTATCTGCTCTGGTCGTCTCGAATCCAGCTTCCAGGAGGGCCTGTCGTCAAGCATCCGCCCAGCTCTGCCGCACACGAGAAGTCGGGCTCGCGGCCCGACATCCCTCCGCAGCAGCATCAGCCGCAAGGATAGGAGAATAGCATTCTCGCGAAAACGCCGCCTCGTATATCGCAGTCTGCGCCCGACTCGTCACTCGTCCCTCGCTCCCCCACGTTTGCGGGCGCGGGGAAGCGGGTCGGGTCGCCCGGCGCGGGCTCCACCAGCGGACCGGCCCCGCGGCCCAACCTGGCGCTCCGCCTGCGCAACGTCCCTCCGCCTCGGCGCCGGCGCCGACGTCGCGCTGGCAGACCCGGCGCCGCGCTTGCACGGGAGGGCCCGGCGTGAGAAGTCTTCCTTGGGAATTGTCGTGTAACAAGAGTACGAGTGAAAAGAGCGTCGACTGCCGGCTGTGGCGCAGCTGTGGCTGCCGCCGAGAGTTTTTTAGCTACTCGTATACTCTAGAACCAGCAGCCCTGGGCGACGTCGACAAAGACCTCGCCAACAAGTTTGGTGAGGAGTCTGCGCCGACGGTCATGGGCCCCGGCAGAACCTTGGACATACCTGGCAAGGCGTTCGCGATGGGGGCGGCGATGTCCAACATCTTCTTCCATGTATCTATTGGCCTATGCGATTCTGAGGAAAGAGGGTGTGCCTTTGGGGAAGAAGGACTATATAATGAGCTTCGTCGGTGAGCATGTCTCGAGGGGGGCTGCCTAAGTAGCATCGGGCTGTTGGGCGTGTCCCACATGGCCGGCAGACTACGAGCAGGTCTTTCCTATGGCCATAACGAAAAAGAGCGTTGCAAAGAAAATAGTCAAAGGAGAGGGCGTTTGAGCGGATGGAGATGGGGCGTAGCAACAAGTCCGTGGAGGGTTTGTATCAAAGATACTCCGTAATTGTCCCTACTACATAAGGTACAGTCCCTGCTCCTCCGCAGGTGACGATACACAGCATCCGATCCGCAAACCCCAACCCAGCGCGGGGCCCATGCATCCGCGACCATGCCCCTACATGACCTGCGCGCACTCGGTCGCGTTGCCCTGCGTGCAGAAGATCATCTGCACCGGCATCGCGCCCACGCCGCGCGCCACCATACGCTCCCGGAACTCGGCCAGGCGCGGCGCCGCGTCGTACTGGCTGCGGTTCTGCCCCGACGCGTCCTGCCTGCTCGACCAGAGCACCTCGCCCGCCGCGCTCGCCCGCGGCCACAGGATGCTGTCCAGGTTCGTCTCGTCCACCAGCTCGCTCCACACGGCCACCTCGCCGCCCAGCACCCGCTTGGCCGCCTCCTTGGACAGGCCCGCCACCGGGTCGTGCGAGTACATCAGCCGCCAACTCTTGGTCGGGCCGCACCAGTCGTTGAAGGGGTAGTACGCCTGGAACGCCGGTCCGTTGTCGAAGTTGAGCCACTGCCCGCGGCCGCAGTCGAGATACTGCAGTCTTCGTCAGCCCCGTCACCCTCGTCTCCGTCGTGCAGCCGGACTCACCCAGAAGTTGTAATTGCTGTCGACCACTTTGTGGCCCGCCTCCGCCAGCGTCTTCACCGCTCCGTTGCCCAGCCACGACTGGACGACGACATCTTTGCCCAGCGTCATGTTCCAGTCCGTAACCATTTCCTCCCACACCAGCGGCGTCAACCCGGCCTTGCGGATGTTGCCGTGGATGTGGTCTATGAACCTTTGCAGCAGCGGCGCAATCACCTCGGGCTTGTTCGAGCCCACGCCCGGGTCGAGAACCGAGTCGTTCTTGTTCAGCTCGTCGCCACCGGTGTGGAAGTAGGCCGTGTACGGCGAGATGCGCGGCAGCAGGTCGGCGAACAGCGTGTCGACGAAGTCGTACACCTTGGACGTGTTCATCCTGAACGCGCCGCACGGCGGTTCGGCGCAGTACCAACCGTACGGCTTCTCGTCGTAGGCGACGATGAGGTCCTTGTAGGCCAGCTCGACCACGCCAATGTGGCCGGGCATGTCAATCTCCATGACCACCTCGACGCCGCGGTACACGCCATACTCGTAGATGCTTGCGATGTCGGCTGGCGAGTACGAGAGGCCCTTTCGATACGCGCCCTCCTCGGCAAGCTTCGGCAGAGCTGGGATCTCGAGTGGCCACGACTGCGAGTCAGTAATGTGTAGATGCAGACGGTTCATCTTGTTCCACGCCATGGCGTCAATGGTTCTCTTGATGGCGTCGACCTCGAACCACATGCGCGCCACGTCCATCAAGACACCCCGATGCTGGAATTTGGGGGCATCCTCGATGGACACTGGCGCGTGGGGGGTGTACCAGCTCTTGCCCGTGCTGTGCATGAAGAAGAGCTGGACAAAGGACTCAAGCCCATGAAGGCAGCCGGTCGACGACTTGCATTGGATCTTCACCGTTCCGTCTTTGGCCACGTCCAGCGAGTAAGACTCATCGACGTCGCCAGCCAGGGGCTTGAAGACCTTTGGGTCATCCTTTTCTGTTTGCGTGATCTCGATGCACTTGATCAGCTTCTTGTCACTACAGTCTTTCGGCTCAAAGGCTGAATTGCGCGGGCGCAACTTCCACGGGCAAAAGTTGTCATGGAAGATGGCATCGTAAGCCCGGGAGACGCCAGACTGGACAATGTCCTTGCTGTTGAAGTGGGCACCAGGGGCCGGCCGGTATCCGGTGGCGAAATGTAGCTGCTCGGTCACTCTAGTCTCAGTATCCTGCACAACGAAGGGGGTATCAGGCCCGGGCGGAATCCAGCGTACATCCTGTCCGTTATAGGTGACGTTGACGCTCCGGTCAATGAAGAGGACGTCGTGGCCCGAAGACATCTTTGTGGGGGCCGGCCAAATGGCGTCAACCGAGCTCAGCGCGAGCGCCGCAATAACGAGGGATGCCTTGGAAAGCATGATTGATGGTGTCGGAGCCGGAGCGTCTTCCAGGCAATATCACGAGATTGACGGGAGAGCCAGGCTGGAGGCGGCGGTGAGCTTTATTTAAATAGACAGCAACAGAAAGGTTGCTGCTCGGGCTGGCGCAGTGACGGCGCATGCAAGCTGCACAACGGACGGCGTGGATGAGACGGACCGTCCTTTGTGTCGCAGCAAGGCGTGTTGGTCTTGTTCGCGCCGTCGCCCGTGTCCAGGGTACTCGGCAGGATCCGGCCCCCTCGTCACGACGTTGGTGAATCGGACGAAACAGTTTCCAAGCGTGCCTTGAGCTAGAGAAGCCGGTCTCCAAGGTCCGTGGCGGGATGAATCGCGGACGGTGCTCAGCCAGCCTTGCGGGAACGGGGCGCCTCAGATCTCAGATGAACTCCCGGGGACCTGACCGACCGATGAATATGCTTTTGTTTCCCTGTCAAGCCTGCAATCATGCAGCAAGACCTACTGCAGGGACGCGTGAATATTGAAACAGGATAATACCAGTTGGCGACTTGGCGACCAACAATCATCGGGAAACAGGCAAGGTTGGGGGCGTCGGCGCACGTTCGGCGTGGTCCCGCGTCCAAGGATGGACGCCAATGCAGGGGCAGCGAAGTTGTCTGCGCAGATCGCGGTGGATCGAGGCAGACAAGGGCCATGCTGGCAGCCAACGGGCATCCACGGATGTCTCAGACATTGCCGGTGCCGTTGGGCTGGGCTGGCGGAGGCGTTTGGGACTGGACGGCACCAACGTGTTGACAATCTGCGAGGAAGGAACGAGGTTGGCGTACGAAAACGGAGTACGAGTAAGTACTCCGTACGGAGTAGAAAGGCAGCACCGCAAAACGCTAATCGCCCACCCTCCGGAATACGAGTACTCACAAAGACAAGCTCCGTAGATATTATTGCATCTCCTCGGCCCCCCTTTTTTTCTTCCTTCGCGCAATCTTACTGATGGGCGGGCATGTGAAGTTTATGGAATCATACTCTCGGCCTTTGCGTTGGCGCGTTTTTCAACCCGTTGGGTACCTGAGCAACAGCGACAACAGCCCCGAGCCGATGGCCGTCTGCGGGTCGGCCAGCGTTACATTGGTCCCAGGGAGAGCGCACGGCGGGCCTCGTGGGCGCCTCGTCGTGATGCGGATGCGGTGGGCTGCGGATGCGCTGTGGTACGATTTCGGTGCGGAGCCCCGCCCCCGGCATTGCTCCAACTTTGGGGGCGGGCGCCTGGAGGCTTGGAGAAGTTCGGGGTCTGGCCGTTCGAAACACGCCTGCCTTGCTTTGCGTGGCTTAACTCTGACATTTGAACTCTGCCTTGATGCCTTTATGAGTACATGGAAGGCTAACTATACCGATACGTCTTGAGTCGTCGAGAGCGGAACGCAAGCGGGCGACAACGAACTGGGAGCGGCTCCCGTGCAGGGTAGCCGGAGGTTGGTCAGGAAGCTTGGAGGCTTACGAGGTATGCCAATCTAAATAGATTGTCAAGGTTGCAGAGCCATGAGTACGGATACATAACTGCAGAAATAACCGCACCATGGCACTTGATGGAATGTGTCCGAGCTCCGTTTTGTCTGGAGCCTATAGCAAATGCACTGGCGCATCCATACCGCATCACGTCTCCAGGCCCCCGCCAAAACAACGCCCGGGGAGGCCATTCCGACGATACGGACTTGGCACGTGATTCACTGCAGACTAACGTTATTCTGCCTCGCAACCACCAACAGAAGCTTGATAATCACACAGTATCAAAGAGACTTCTAGATTCGACTAGGTCGACAAAACTGCCATGGACGCTGCGGCGTGAGTGGTGCACGTTTCTTGTGCACGCTGACAAAGCCATCTTCGCGTTGTGACTGGTGCAGAGAGTTGCAAAGCAGTCGCGAATGCCGAGTCCGCCGTGTCCGACGTCCATCACGTGACACCTGAAGGACCCATTCTTTTAGCATCTCGGCCTCTGGCAGGCCTTTCGATGCTCATCTGCTCAAACCCTACAAACATTGCCATCGCTCCTCTGCGATACCCTCCCTTGGTGCCACAGCCCGTTGCGATACATTTTGAGCGCAGACGAGCATCTCCCCGCGGCGAATACCCATCTCACGCGACGAGTCTCGCCAGTTCAGGCAGGCAACGCGTTTGGAGGGACAGTTGTTGACGACGCCACCGGCGAATCGCAACCAAAACCGACCTCTTCACCTCCGCGCCATCGCGATCGTCATCGCCCCGAAGCCAAGATGCCCGTCGAGATCAACATGGACACGCCTCTGGCGAATGCGCTCAACGCCGCCATCCTCCCCAAGCTCGTCGAGGTGGGCTGGGGAACGGGAGGCTCTGACGACAACGGTCTCGCCGAATACATCATCCTGATGCTGGTCAACGGAAAGACGCAGGAGCAGATCGCCGCAGAACTCTCGGGGGAGCTGCTGAGCTTGCCCTCGGATGACCCCGTCGTCCTCGAGTTCTCAAAGTGGCTGTTCGAGCAAATCGATCAGCTCAATGCGCAGTTGAACGGTGGCCAGTCCGCCGCCGGAGCCCTGGCCGACGCGGCGCAAGAGGGTGCCTTTTCCGCGGAAATGGACACCGACATGAATGCAAATGACGTCTCCGAGCTGAATGCGTGAGTATCCTCATCACCCTATGCCTCCTACCACGTACTGACTTGCCAAAGACCAACTGGCCCTCGCTCGATGCGAAACGGAAACTTCCGTGGTGGGCGAGATAAGCGGATGCTGGGGCAGATGCACAAGGCCATGGATCGGGGCAGCGACGGCGCCTTGCACCGAACGCGCGGCAACGACAGAATCAACACTCATGGCCGCGCTCCCCCGACTGGGCCGAGAACTGGACCGGGCCGGCTGCCGCGACACAACAACAACCGCGCCGCGAACATCCAAGCCGGCCTGGCCGCAGGAGGACCGCAAGGGCCTGCGTGGATGATGCAGGGCCAGCAGCCCAATCAGATGGAGCTGATGGCCATGCTCGAGCAGCAGAACCAGATGATGTACACGCTCTCTCAACAGCTTATGAACGGCGGCGCTCCCAACAACGGCGGATTCGGCCAGCAACGGCGGGGCAAGTCCCTGTTCGACAGAGTTTCGGACCCGCACCACAAGAACAGCCACCGCAGGGGAGGACAAAACCACCAACACAACCCGGAGGGAGCCAAGACAGGAGAGGCTGCCGACGGCGAGGACGTTGACATGTCGGGCGGGAAGCGCGAGGCTCCGAACCCCGACGAGAGTGTCTGCAAGTACAACCTGAGATGCACCAACAAGGACTGCAAGTTTGCGCATCAGTCACCTGCGGCGCCGCCGGGAACTTCGGTCGACGTGAGCGACACTTGCAGCTTCGGGGCCGCTTGCAAGAACAGGAAGTGCGTCGGACGGCATCCGTCGCCCGCCCAGAGGCTTGCGCACCAGGGCGAGCAGGACTGCAAGTTCTTCCCCAACTGCCACAACCCGCAGTGCCCGTTCAAGCACCCGTCGATGCCCATCTGCCGCAACGGAGCGAGCTGCACCACGCCAAACTGCAAGTTCACCCACGTCAAGACCAAGTGCCGATTCAACCCCTGCCTCAACCCCAACTGTGTCTTTGCGCACGAAGAGGGCCAGCAGGGAGGCTTCAAGGACAAGGTCTGGACGGCCGAAGGTGAACACGTCAGTGAGAGGAAGTTTGTGGACGAGGACGCTGGCGTGGAGCAGGTCAAGCCTGAGGAGGAGCAGCACATGGCGGTGGAACCGGCAGCGGTAGATGGCGAAGTCATTGGTTGAGGGCAGGACTAGCTTGCAACGCGACTTGACGCACCAATTCTTACCAACGACTTCGAGCGGAACAGTGTTTTTTCAAAGGCCATGTACAATACCATTTCATGTAAATTCTGTCACGAGGGGCTGGGCATGAAACGGCGTTCACGGGTAGGCTAGGGGAAGAGGACGATGGACGATATACCATTATACAAAATGGGGCTGGCGAGGTAATTGGCGCGGCCCAACGCGAGCCGACGAGAAATTGATAGATTGGCACGGCCTACAGCATCTACAAATGAGTTCCCTTTTGCGTGCCGTGAGATGTCGGTGACTTGGACCATGCTGAATCCGTGGTTCGATCTGCCGCAGCGAGCACGGCCGGATGTGGCGTGACCCGCTCTCGGTGGGTTGGCGAGTGCCGCTGACGGCCTTCTGCTACCGCGTGCACGACGCTCGACTTCAGCCTCGCACAGCCGAGCCATGAGCAATTGAACCACGACATGGGATGCAGGCACGCAGAGGACGCCGCGGCCGTCCTGCTCCGGCTCGCGGCCACCAGCAGAAGCACAGCTAGAGCCGGGCGACGACCGCACGTCGGCCGGCAGCTCCCGGCGCTCGCGACCTGCAGACGACGGACGTTCGCGACGCAGGCTGACGCCGGCGACGGCGCGCGTATCGCCGTCGTCGGCGGCGGCCTCACGGGCCTCACGACCGCCTACTACCTCGCCAAGCAGCTGCCCGAGTCGGCCCGCATCACGCTGTACGAGGGCAGCGACCGCCTGGGCGGGTGGATCAGGACGGACCGCGTGCCCGTCGACGTCGACGGCACGCGCGGCACCGTCAGCTTCGAGCGCGGGCCGCGGTCGCTGTCGTCGCTGCACCTGAGCACCTGGCGCTTCGACGACCTGGTGCTCTACGACCTGGTATGATTTTGTTCGTTGCCGCTTGCTCGCTCGCTCACGCTGACCCGTCCGCTCGCCCGCCAGGCTCTCGACCTCGGCCTCAAGATCGCGACGCCGCCCGACCGGCCGCGCTACATCTACTACCCGGACCACCTCGTCGCGCTGCCGCCCGCCGCCAGCATCGGCGAGTTCGTCCGCGAGCCGCTCTTCCTCGAGTCCTTCTGGGCGGGGCTGGGCTTCCTGCTGCGGCGGCTGCGCCCGCGCGCCGTGCCCCTGCGCGACATGTCCATCGCCGAGTGGCTGCGCGACATCAGCATGAGCCGCAGCGTCGGCGACAACATCGCCTCGGCCATGATCCACGGCATCTACGGCGGCGACATCGACCGCCTCAGCGCCCGCAGCGTCTTCGACCGCCTCTACTGGGGCTACTACCTGCCCAACCTGGGCACCAACGTCCGCCAGATGACGGCCCGCGAGGAGGCCCTCATGAGCTCCCTGTCCAAGGACCCGGAGATCCGCCGCCTCGCCCTTAAGCCCAAGGGCTCGCTGCTGCATTTCGGCGCCGCCGGCATGGAGAGCCTGACGGCGGCGCTGGCGCACGCCCTCGAGGCGCAGCCCAACGTGGACGTCAGGAAGGGCAGCCCCGTCGCCAGCTTGAGCTACGACAAGGAGGCGCAGAAAGTCGAGGCAAGCCAGCCAGCCAGCATACGGCAACCCCCGTAGCCTTACACCCTGCGCGCGGAATGCTAACGGAGCGTGACGACACAGATCACCGCTGAGCAGCAGCAGGGCCCGACCACCGAGGCCTACGACCGCGTTATCTCAACCGTCTCGAGCCAGGACCTCGCCCGCGCCGCCTGCGACAAGCTCCCCAGCCTCGCCGACACGCACTCCGTGTCCATCATGACCGTCAACATCTGGTACCCGCGCACGGGCATCAAGCCCCCCGGCTTCGGCTACCTGATCCCCCGCTCCGTCCCGCGTGAGAACAACCCCGAGCGCGCCCTGGGCGTCTTCTTCGACTCGGACGTGGCCGAGCCCGGCGCCGACGAACCCCCCGGCACCAAGCTCTTCGTCCTGCTCGGCGGCCACTACTACGACTCGGGCCCGCCGCCGCCCGACGAGGCCGCCGCCGTCGAGCAGGCCAAGTCGCTGCTGGAGCGCCACCTCGGCATCCCGCGCGACTCGCCCTGCTTCGCCATGGCCCGCCTCGCCAAGGAGTGCATCCCCCAGCACTACGTCGGCCACCACGACCGCATGATGCAGGCCGACCAGGAGCTGCGCGACGCCTTCGCCGGCCGCCTCGCCGTCGCCGGTGGCTCCTACTCGACCATCGGGGCCATGGGCGCCGTCCGCGCCGGCTACGACATCGCCCGCCAGACCACGGCTGGCGGCAGGGACGGCTGGTTTACCACGGGCCTGGAGCACCTCGAGTTCCCCGAATCCTTTGTCGGCGTGCCCGTCGCCAAGATTCCCGTCCGGAGGTTCAAGCAGGTGGAATAGATAGGCTTGGCATCTTGGACGAAGGGGGAGGAAAAGCGGATGCAATCATACTTGTAAGCTCCGCATTTATGTCTTGCGAAGACGTTGTATGCTCTAGAGAGGAGGCAAAGCAAAAATAAATTGTATTATACAACCACGTGAATTCGTCCACTTGCGCCTCGGCTCCGAGTGCCCGACCATGTAGTATTCCAAATCCCCTCGACGGGGGTGGTGAATTTCAGGTATCATTTATGCACACACATACAGACGTACAAACGCTAGACACCGTTGCGCGCCCTCGCGCCCCGCGGGCATAACCTGCCGCTTGCGGTCCCCATCCGCTTCGCCATGCCGCGCCTTGCCTGGATGAATTTCCCCTCGAACCCGTCTCCGTCCTTGCGAGCCGTGATTAGTCCAGGACCACGATGTCGTGGCTCTGCTTCTTTCCCTTCTGCGGGCTGCTTGGCGCGGCGGCCTCGGCGACGCCCCTGATGGCCTCGTCGACGGCGAGCAGCATGTGCACCACGCCGTTGCTGGGCTTGCCCGCCGCGCCGGTTGAGAGGCCCAGCCAGTCCTCGCCCCTGGTGGTCCATGTGGGCTTCAGCGCCTTGTCGAACTCGTCCTCGGGCGCGCCGCTGGCGCCCTTGTTGGAGCGGTAGATGTGCCACCACGGCTCGCCACGACGCGGCTTCATCCGCATCTCGAGCGCCACCTGCTTCTTGTTCGCCTCCTCGCCTTGAGAAGCGGCAATGTCATAGCCGATGCTCATCCACGCGATCGTCTTCATGGAGAATTCGAACCGGCCGCACTTCTCTGTCTGCAGGCTCGCCCACCTCGACTCCATCTCGTCAATGGCCTTCAGAGCGGGAAGCGAGGCCGGCAGCCACGCCATCAGCGCCCCGATTCCGCCATCACTGTTGACCAGCCTTCTCATGAGATCGACGACTCGGAGGTGGGGATTGCCCGCCTCGATTTCGACGTCGGTGTCATCCTTGGAGAGATCCAACACCACCCGCCACTGCTTTGGCGTTTGGCTCTCGCCTTGGACGTTGCTTTCGTCCCGCTTTGGCCCCTCGCCATAGCGGAATGCGACTTGTTTCAATGTCACGGACTCGCTGGCGATGGTCCCGTTCGCGTTTTCGAGAGCTTCGAAAAAGTTGACGAACCGATCGATTGCCTTGATACGAGACTTGAGGGCATCCAGCAGAGGCTTGCCCACGGGTGTCCGCAATCGCAGGGAGAACTCGCCTCTGCCCGGATTGTAGGACACGTCGCGGTCTACCATGTCTTTCAAGGCTTCAAACTTCGCGGGCCTTTGTACCTTGATGACGGCGTCGGAGACGCAGCAGAGCTCATTTGCCGGCGCGGCATCCCCTTCCGCACCAGTTGCCGACTTTGACATTGACTCTATGCCCTTGAAACTGATCGTGACGATGTCATCTGCCCACGCCTGTCTGGGTGTCAGGGCTGTACCGGTGTACTTCTCCATGAGCGAGAACAGCTCGATATTTTCGGCAGTAAGATCGCCTTCAGATGCGCGTCCATCGACCCCGATTTCGGACGCGCGGGATACCATTGTGGGGAATAACGCGGAGAGCGAGATTTCGGTTGACGGTAGCCGAACCTGTTGCGGCAGTGACACGTCCCTGTTGTCGCTGGCCTGGCCCTTGATGCTCTGTCGGTGCAACTCACGCATTTCAACTGACTGTGTAATGATACCGGTGGCAAACAAAGTCAGGTTGTTCCAGAAGGCTTCGGACTGCTCAGGATAGCCCTTGTTGATTGTCAGCGGGGTCTTGAACCTGACAGCGCGGTTGGTCTCATCACGATTCCTGCCAACTCGTTAATACTCGTCCAAAAGGGTTGCCGGAAAGACACTGACGCTTCAAGGAGCCACCATTCGTCCCCGCCGAGGCCCAAGAACACCACCACGAACCAGTTTGGGCCCCAGCCGTCCTTCTGAAGCCAGATTGCACGGGTCCATTCGCGAAGCCTCGTCACCGACCGCATTTCTTCAAGACTCAATGGCGCTTTGCGCGCCAACCAGCCCATGCAGCTTCCTCGCCTGGTGAGCTCGTCCTCCATCAAGGCGCACCGGACGTTCTCCAGACAGGATACGCCATCCTCTGCGGCACTCTTTCCATTGTTCAACTGGTGTTCGTACTGTATCGTGAACCTTGAGTGCGGCTTCAGGGCAAAAGCGCCAGTCATAGGCTCCATCAACAGTGTAGCTTGGCTGCGGTATCCAACCTGTATTTCCAAGCGCGACGCAGCCGGGTCTGATTTAGACACGTTCAAGGTCATGCTGGCCTCCCGGTTTCTGAACCGAGCGGCTGTCAGCAGCTTGTCGTGTATGCTCGTCAGGATCATCGAGATGTGTCGGTCGACAACGTCCGTCAGGAGGGTCTCTGCTGAAAGATTCGTTGCGTCAAGATTGATGTGGACGTCCTTCATCTCCTTGTTGTCGCAGTACCATTTCGCAACCAGAAAGCTCGAGTCCTTCGGATCGGCCTTTCCGTTTGGCTTGCGACCGCTGTTCACCGCCAACAGAACCCAGCTCTTGGTTCCTGTTACCGCCGTCCGGGGGGTCCAATATTGGATGGCCAACGCTCGATTCAAAGGCTCGACCATCAGAGTTCCAGTCCATGAGCTCCTGCTCAGCTGAAGCGCCTGGCGCTTCAGTTCGTTGATCTTGCACGTCAGAACAAATTCATGCAGAAACTGGTAGCACCCTGTCAGGCCATCCTTGCTCAGCGCCTCATTGACGCAACCTTCCAGATAGGTCCGCAACGAGTCGGAGAGAGACGCCGCCGCCGGTTTGAACGCGTATCTGAAGTCAATGAACCAGAATTGCTTCTCGAAATCTTCATCTGCGATCGTCAAATCGACCTCAAACTCTCCTTCAACCTTGAACGTGACTCGTCCCGACCCAATCTCGTAATTGCGGAAATGAAATGGAATTTTGTCGTAGTCCTCCAGATTCAGCCTCAGGGACAGTAGAGTATTTAGGTCGTTCATCCACTTCAACTGTTCGTCCGGCGTCAAGGGAGGCAGGTCAATGTAGTTGAGCTGCGATAAGGGAGTCAGAATCGCCTCGTTCCTGAGTTCGCACGTCCCTAGCACACTTACATCCGGCATCCACGGCGCAGTTCCTGTGGACAGGACCTGCAACGCCGTCTTCAAATCGGGGCTCGGCATCCGGGCGAATGCCAAGTCTCGTTTCACATTGACCATGTCATCGAGAGACGCATCGTATAGAATCCTCTGCTGGTCGATGTGAAACTTCAGATCGATGAGCTTGCTCACCATGTCGGACTTCCTGCTCCACTCCGTGATGACCAGTGCCTTGAGCCACTTGCCGTGCATGTCCTGGGCGAAGCTCGTCAGGCTCCCCTTTTTTCGGAGATTATCGCTTGAGCTGTCGTCCGGGCCGTTTGAGGTATACGAGGGCGTTCCGTTAGCGTTGGCAGTCGGCACTGGCATCTTGGCCAGCTCCGCAATCTTTTCTTGAAGCGAGTTGTGTGTGACTTGCGCCAGTCGAGTGAGTAACAGGGACAGCGGAATGAACCCTTCTGAGATATGCCTGATCTCGTCCGGCAGGTCGTTCATCCTCGAGAGCGCTCCGGTTTGTGGGAGCGACTGATGAGAGTGGTTTGGGGCCGCTCCGCCAACCTCGCCACCATTGACGGTGCCATGGTTGTTTGACGTGGCCGGAGCCTTGCCCTTATCAGGCGGGACCCCTTGGACGCTGGAACCGCTCGTCCCATTCACTCCGTTGGCAGTGGAATCCCTATCGTGATCGGTGCGCATACCGTTCGGGCCTGCCGGCTCCATGCTGACGACGCCGGGCATTTACCCCTTCGAGAGAGTGCACGCACGTGTCCCCCGGCACGCAATGACCGCGACCCCACAACCCCAACAGGCGCGAAGAGCGTGTCTCGTGATGTGTTATCAGGCGCGCTGAATCCTCATGGAGATGGACGTAGAATTGTGCCTAGGGGTGACGCAAAGGGGGCATGGCAATGTGTCTCGTCCGGACGGAGCAACCGACAGAGGCGCGAGGGCGACTCGGAAGCAGATCGAACGAGCGTCGGGCCGCTTCCAGCGCGCGGTCGGTTCCTTTGTCCAGAACAGCCCTCGGAGCGTCGTGTCAGTGGCAGGTAGGCGCAGGATCGCGGAGCGGGAACTGCGACGCAGCGTCGCCAAGAGGGTGGTGGGAAGGCCGTCACCCGCCAAGCGACGGGCGTGACGCGACGGTACGGCTCGGTAGCTCGGATGTCGCGCAAGTTTCGGCAGCGGCCGCCGGTAATGTCGACTCTGAATGAATGCCTGGGCAATGCGCCTGCGCCAGAGCGTAGAGGTGTCGGCAGTTGAAGCTGTGGTGATGCGAAGAGCGCTGCTCAAGCAACCAAGATTCCATTGTAGCGGGAGCCGGCGCGGAGCCGCTCGGGTCATGTGAGGCTGACGTGCACGGGCCATTCCTGCGGCGTGGCTGCAACTTAATCGCAGGAAACCTTAGCTAATCAATCACTGTGGCTTGACACCACCACAGGCACGTCATAGCAGACCACACAGTCAATCGCGCTGATTCATTTCAAGCCTAGAAACCTTTTGTTGCGCCAAACTACCGCAAGCTGACACTGGGATACTCATGTTCTATACATCCGTTCCATTTTCTCGTCATATGGCTCACTTCTCATGCTTCGTCAGCCAAGAACCAGGATAGTCAACTCTGCATCTCGGAGGCCTTTGTTATTCCAGTCCTTTTTTTTGAATCACCTGGATTCCTTTCATGTCATCACGCGCCACCAGCAGTCATAGCAACAGTTTTGGCAGGCAGGATTAACTGCGCGGATGGTCAGCCGGCTGAGCTACCCCGAGGCACCCTAGTATGGTGCCGACGAATGCAGCGTTGGCAGCCACGACTTACAGCCTGTTAGGAGGCGTGGCAGCAGTGGTCGGCCACTGGTAACCAGCGGCGTCGCTAAACTTGTAGCCGTAGGAAGCAGTGAAGTCGTCGAGCACAGCGGGACCGCGAGAACCTGCCAGAATGTGTGAGTGAATGATGCGTGTCGTGGGTTCGCGTACACCTACCGTAGGGGTACTCCATGGGAATGATCTCCTTGTTGTCGTCGAGGTAGTGCAGAAGCGGCGTAAAGATGCGCCAGCTTGCGTCAAGCTCATCGTCACGCACGAAGTTGGAGTGGTCGCCCTTCAGGCAGTCGAGGACCAAGGACTCGTACGCCTCTGGAATCTTGAGGTCGGAGAATCGCCGTCGGTAGGTGAGATCGAGCTCGGTGACGACGGTCTGCATGCTGAGGCCAGGCAGCTTGGAGTTCATCTTGATGTAGACACTCTCGTTGGGCTGAATGCGCATAACAAGCTCGTTCCGCGGAATGTCCTTGAAGATGCCGGACGTGACATCCTTGAACTGAATCCTGATTTCCGTCTTCTGCTCGTTGAGCGCCTTGCCCGCCTTCATGATGAACGGCACGCCGTCCCAGCGCTCATTCTTAATGTACGCGACGAGGGCGCAGAAAGTCGGACACCTGGAGTCCTTGGGCACGGTGTCATCCTCCTTGTACGAGGGCTTGCTGCCGTCGAGGGACTTCCCGTACTGGCCGATAATGACGTTCTTGGGCTCGATGGCGGGGATGGCACGGAGCACGCGGACCTTCTCATCGCGGATATCCTCCGAGTCGAACGAGATGGGTCGCTCCATGGCTAGAAGGGTGAGAACCTGCAGCAGGTGGTTCTGCATAACGTCCCGGATGATGCCGAACTCGTCAAAGTACCCTCCGCGGCCCTCCGTGCCAAAGGGCTCCTTGAAGGTGATCTGCACGTTGTCGATGTGGTGGCGATTCCACGTTGCGCCCAAAAAGGAGTTGCCGAATCGCAGAATCAGAATGTTCTTGACCATTTCCTTGCCCAGGTAGTGGTCGATGCGGAAGAGCTCTTCCTCCTTCCAGTCAGGCTCGAGCGACTTCTGGAGCTCACGGGAGCTGGCGAGATCCTTGCCGAACGGTTTCTCGACCTTGCCAGCTCAGTCAGCACACGAGGAACGCGAGCGAACACGAGATTGCACTTACAATAACCCGGGCAATGCCTTTCTCCGGGTAGCAGCACTTTTTCAGGTGCTGAGAAACGATGGTAAAAACGCTCGGGGGCAGGGCCATGTAGAACAGCCGGTGCGTCACCGGCTGACCCTTTTCCAACTCCGCCAGATGCTTGTTGAGAACCTCAAAGGACTCGTCCTTGTCGTATTGGCCCGAAATGTAGGAGCAGAGACCGCAGAATTCCTCGAGCTGCTGCTCAATCTCCTTTGTGGGGGTCTTCATGTAGGACTTGATCCGTCGCAGGTACTCCTCGTGGTCCATCTTGGTGCGCGCATATCCGACGATCTTGACGTCCTTGGGCAAGAATTGGTTCCGGTACTGCACACGGTTAGGCCACACATCCAGCTCGGTGCTCGTTACACAATGGATCAAAGCATGCTCACCAGTCCAAAGAGCGCGGGGTACTGCGGAGGGAGGCGAAGTTAGCGCAAGGCCTTCGTCATGCGTGAGTTGACGGAAGCTCTCACCGTCTTCTTCTTGGCCAGATCGCCGGAGGCTCCGAGCACGACAATGGTCGTGTTCTCCTTGAGCTCCATGGCGCTACTGGATTGTTTTCGTCAGCACGCTGCGCAGCCGCCGGCGGTGTTGGCAGAGCTCGCGAGGTTGGGGGACAGGCCGTCCGTCCCCCTCCAAGCTCTGACGGCCATGGTGGGGTAGCAAAAGCACATACGGTCCCTGGATCTGTTCCATGGCGGCAGTGGCCAGATCGCACGGCGCGTGAGAATCGACCTCTGAATCGTAGGGAGCTTGCGGGGGTTCGTCGCAGCAGGAAGCAGTCGCGGGCAGAGGTGCAATGCAAACGGTACGGTATGGATGGTATGGAGAGACATATGTTGGGAGGTGTCCCGGAAGAGCTGGGATGGGGTATTAATGGCGGAGGGGAGACGACTAAGCAAAATCAAAGGATTCCAGGCGGGTGACGGCTGGAGGGGTCCCGATGCGGCGGGCGTCCAGGCAGGTTCAGGTCACCTTGCCTCCACTGACCCACTGTCGCTCGGATACTGCTCGCTGAAGGGTGGAGGCGCCCGGCTCGGCGGGGCTCGCAGAAGGTGCCGAGCATGACGACGTTGCGTTGGGCCGTACCTTGCAAGCCTTGGGGAATCAATGGAGCCCCTCGAGGCGCCGCTGACGGGCGACTACGTGAACATCTTACAGTGCGTGTGATATGCGGCTGTCACGCTTTAAACGTGCGGCCTCCAGAACGGTACTACTGGCCGTGCGGCGGATTTGGTAAGGAAGCCTGGTCCTCTTCGTACCGACGCTGCTTCAGGCCGGACCTCTGAATGTTACAGACGGAGGTAGAAGAAGGAGGTGCTGCAGCGAACCCGGAGCTTCCGCCTCCACTCTGGTGGCTCCCGTCGATCCACAAGGGCATCTCGTCCACCACAACAGCGCCGTGGCTCCATTACTCGCAGATACTGGTTGAACATGCTGATAGGCGTGGGCACGCCGTCTCCAGATACGGGGGTCAAAAGTCCCAGCAATCTGGGATACCTGCACCAGCCTCAGCCTCCGGCTTTGAGAGGAGCAAGTCATGCCTTTGTCAGCGCTTATAGCAAATGATGCGCCCTCGCTCACACCACACCCATAAGCCTTAGGATCCATGGTACCACCCAGCTCCTATAGCAGCAAGGGCTCCAAGACAGTTCGTCTGCGCTCTCCAGCTGCCGAAGATGGATTGGATCGGAGTCCGCCGGCGATACGCGCCACAAAGTGCAAGACTCCGTAATACCAATATCTAAGACCGAGTCAAGACGGGCGTCGACTATCCGTCCTGCAGCGTCCCTGAATGCGGTCCAAACAGAACCCGTGGCTTGCGGGAATTTTGCAACGTCAATGCTATGCGGCCGCACGACGGCGGGATGACGATTGTCACACTTTGCACTAACTGACCACAGGATAAGCACCAGTGTCGGTCGTACTTGGCGCGCATTCCCTTTGTCGAAAGCAGCCCTGAACAACACGAGTTTGTGCGAAATTCCATATGATAGTGGCCGTATCCAGGGCCTGCCGAAGTGGTTGATTAATTCATCCACCAGGCTGTTTTCAATGCGCCCTTATCACTCAAGGGCATCGCTCTATAGCGCACGAATCGACCAGTGGGCTCATTTCGCGACCGCTTGACGGCGTACGTCAATAAATAGTCTTTCCCGCGCCGCGCTCTCTAAGAGTGAATGTCCGGCGATTCTTTCCTCTTCCAATTAAGTGGGCCTGCTTGTTGCGAGAGCCAGACTGACACCGCCACATGCGGCGGTGCGCGGCCCCAGGCATCAGCCACACCGCGAAGCCTTCCCCGGCCAACCAATGCCCTAAGGGCACACGTGACGCGGAGGGCACAAATTTTCCTGCTAGTGAGACCGCACACCATTATCGCATCCACTCGCCTTCCCAGCCGACATCACGACAAACCACGACAACCGACGTGCATCAGCAACCAGGGAAAGGTCTTTTAGATAAGACAGTTTCCTTCGACTCTTCCCTTGTCCCCTTTGGTTGTTTGAGAGGGCAGATCCCAGAAATCATTCACGATGCCTTCCGAGAGCGGTCACAGACGTGAGTATCTCGTCGCGCGCGACTCCTGTTTACGGGCATTTTACTGACAATTCTCAACAGTATACGTCAAGTGAGTACAGACCATGGCGATGCGATTCCCGCAGTCCTTCTCCCTGAGAGACTGCACCGACGGCGACGACTAGGCCGTACCGCGAAAACACGAACGATGGCCCGAGATGATGCGCTGGACATTCGCTGACGAACATGTGATAGGGGACGCCACCTGAGCTACCAGCGCTCTCGTCACGTCACTCACCCTGGCACCAGCCTGATCAAGATCGAGGGTGTTGACAACACCGACGCTGCCAAGTACGCATCCGCCACTGACTGGTTTCTGGAGTCTGCTTGCTGACACAGGCGTCACAGCTTCTACATGGGCAAGAAGATCGCCTACGTCTATCGGGCTCAGAGGGAGGTTCGGGGCTCCAAGATCCGCGTCATCTGGGGCAAGGTCACCCGGCCGCACGGTACATCTCCTCTCGTGCTACCGCAGAACATGGAAGCCCGCTAACATGACGTCTAGGCAACTCCGGTGTCGTCCGCGCCAAGTTCACCTCTCCTCTCCCCACTAAGTCTTTCGGTGCTTCGGTTCGCGTCATGCTGTACCCCTCTTCGATATAAATAGGGATTCGGGATGGAGTTGGTAGTGAGGGCGGTTCTCCTTTGGCTGCATTGGTCGAGGCAGGGATAAAGCATATCGCCTTGCTTTGAGGCATTCAATTTAAAGACGTCAAACCCCCAACTCGAGTGGCGCCCGAACCGTGATGTGATGCGCGTACCAGGCTCGACACTGCCATGGCGATTCCTGCGACGACGATATATACCCCGATCCGACTGCGAATGGACGAAAGCGCACATGGGTGTACATTCTGCTCCGGAGCTTTTGGTCGTGCAACTGGCGGGAAGGACGGCTTTGCCATAGGCAGTCTGCCGAGATATGGCTACTAGCCACGGAATATCGTGCACTTCAGCTGGCCGACCAAGTCGAGTCTCAACCTCGCGACCGCGGGCAACATGAAGTGGCTAATGCTGGAGCGTATTCCTAGGTGCAATGGTGACCTCAAATAAATCATTAGACTGAATTCTGTCGTTCTGTATTTTGACTGGGTTGTCCATCCATTAGCCGATCTGAGCGGTCTCTTGAGGGAAACGTTTGGCCGTGCCAGGAACTCAGGCTCGCTGGCTGGGATGTCTGGTGTCGCAGCCCTGCGAACATCACGGAATGACCCGAATGCTGAAGAACAGACTGCGGGACTGCAATGCCCCCAAGTGTACGCTGTCCTGTTGTGCTAGTTATTGATCGAGTATTTGCCTTGACTTCGAGGCGTTTCACTCAGCCTCATCTGCTGTCGCGTGGCTACACGACAGTGTATATGCGTGCGAACAACAGTTTGCAAACGGCACCGACTACGTCTGGCACTTTCATCCGGCAAGTCTCGCTGACAATGAGACGGGTGCCTAGGCAGGGGGTCGCAAGAAATCAACGACGCGGACTGCTTTCATGCAATCTTGCGATGGAATATATCACGGGCTACTTCACGGCCATTGGAAAGGACGCAACCAGCAGATGAGAGCCGGCTCTCATCTGCCCTACGTAGTACGTCATTTGTCAAGGTGCTCTGTTTACCTTATCATGTAACAGTCATGAGAGCCTGCGGTCTGTCAAGGCGCCCATCAGGCAACACGTCATGAGAGCCAAGAGACGGGAATTACTAGGTAGGTTTGATGGCACGCGGTGGAGAGTTGCAGGCCTACCTAAATTGGGAAGCACAAAGCGCGGTGTGTCGCGCCGCCCAATTCCACCAATGCCAAACCTGTCATTCCAAGTTGTGTCCCGGTTGGCATGCACGACCATAAACAGCAGCGAATGGTTCAACTGCCTCTGCACCCGTAGCTGGAATAACACCAAGGCATTTACGGAGCAATTACATAGTCGTGCTGAGCTGGAGACTGTTGGTTGGGCGCACCAGAATAGGCTTGCAATCGTGCCACGCTAGATACGATGGTATGTATCTCAGCCTCCGGAGTCTCGTATGGGGCCAGTTCCGCTAAGGTAGTTTGCCGTCGGCGAAAGATGGGAATCTCGTTTGGCGTGCATGCCAGGCTTGTCTGGATGCGGGAAGGGGGGGCCACCCCCTCGCTTGACCAGGCCTAACCGCCCAACCGCCCCTCTTCTCGATTCGGAAAGCTCGGCAGCAGCGCGTCTTTTCGTCTCTGCGTTGGACGGCACGGTGCTCGGGACGGAGTACGGAGTAATACGGAGTAGATTGACATCAATTGACACGGCCGGCGATCGCGGCGCACAGCGTGCAAAAGGTGTGCGTTCTGCAGGCTGCCGGCAGAAGGGGTTGCGTGGCCGCTGCGCCAAGCAGCCGTGCCTCCCTCCAGCTTCTGCCGGCGCGATGGCTTCACTGCGTCAATTCAACGGATCGTGGCCTGCCGTGGCGGGCGATGGTCTGCATATTGGTGTGCCGCCAACAGACGCGGCCAGGGGTGTGCATTTACTGGTAGCCTCCTCGAAGCAGGTTTCCCATCCCATCCATGACTAGCTGATGACGATGACTGGGTGCAGACGGATGATCGTTGCTGATAATCATCCATTGTCCACCCGCTAGAAATCTTACTTTTTTGGCTTTCTCGCTGCAGGCTTGCTGCTCGTACAAGGAGCTTCAAGCATGCAGCGCAGCAGGCCGCGTGGGAATGGCAAGAGTCGCACCCGTCCGAGGTCGATCTGTCGCGCTTGAAATTCGCTGGCATGCATTGATTAACTGGCTTCACGGCCAGTGTCGCACGGCAAGGATTCGGCTGTGTATCACGGGTCGCGGGGCGGAGTTTTAAGGAATCGCCGACAGAGGCCAGTGAATTTGGAATACAGCTGAGCGCCTCTCAGTCTCCGAGTAACGTGGCTCTCCCATGCCGCAAGTCGAGAAACATGGCACCACACCAACCCCCTGCTGCCCGAGAGGTGGAAGCGGCACCCGTCTCGGCGTGTATAATAACGCAACGCTCGCGGGCAGCGAGGGGATGGATGGCTTTGGGGGGTGCTCCTCGTACGTGCCGCTGCAGATGGACGTCGGCTGCAGCAAGCAAGGTACGGAGGATGCCTCGGGGCTCCGGGTTGAGTCCTTATACGAGCACAGTACAGGGCCGTGGTGGCGCGGTCGGGGCAGAAGGTGGTGTGAAAGATCTACAACGAACACGAAGCGGCAAAGGGTGCAACGTCGATGATTTGCCCGCCCGCGCGAACTACTGGGACTAGTCCCTGGCCAGACGCACCCATCTTCCCTTGGAGGTTGGCGGCGAAAGGGCCGACCCAAGAGCTTCTGTTCCCGCAGGGCTTGAGCAGGCTGCCAATGGACACGCCCCAGGCGTCACACCACCATCGAAGCTTTTGGGCTATTCGACATGGGAAAGCTTCATATGCTCTTTTACGAGCACAAAGGCGTCCTCGACGCGGCGGTGTCGAGAACACTATGCTGCGTTGCACCCGTCTCTGGCTTCATTGCTTGTGAGCTTGCGGCATTGAAGCGTCAAAGGATGCTCGAATCTGGGACAGCTCAGCCAGCCGTCGGCCCTTAAAAAGGGCGGACACGTCGTGATGGCGCTGCGACCACCAGGCTGTGTTTTGTAGATGCCGCCACGGGCAGGACGGGTGATGCCTGCGAGGATAGAGATGCCTACTCGTACTTCTTCTACCTTACTCATACGGTACGGAGTAATCGGTACTGTACCAGGCCCGCAGAGGAGAGGCTTCATCGAATCGACAGAAGTCGAAGCCCACCAAACACACGTTTCCGTCATTAGCTCTCAGCGAACGGTACATTTTTAGCAGCTGATCGGCCAGTCCCCAGCGAGGTAGACAAAGGCCCCAGTCTTTGATTGCGCGGCTCGCAAAGGCCGATCGAAGGGACCAGACTCCCCGCACACGGTGCTTGGCATTTGCGAGGCGAGTAATGCCTTATTCAGTGCCTCAGTTCAGGTAAGGTACGGCCTCGGAGGAAGGTATATAGCGAGCCAGTCTGCCCTGCCTCGACGGCGCGGGCCCTGGAAGTGAGCCGCCTCCCACCTCGTACCTCTACGCACGCGAGGTCGGCATACCGGGACCAGCCATCCGCCCATAACCTGGCTGTCAACTTCTCGTTCTTCACCCATTCGAACCTTTCCATTGAGGGCGGCTGCCAGCAGCAGGCGTTATCACACTCGCTTTTTGAGGAAGCCGACAACAGCAGCGCATTGACTAGTTTACGATAACCCTTCCGCCAGTCCGCGCACACTTACACACCCACCCCTACGGACTGCAGAGGGCAAACAACATCGTCAACCTGGTTGACAGTCAATCAAACGGCGGTCCATTGGCCCACCAGCCAGAGATCAACCAAAAGCCAAGGCCACGGTGGAAGCTTCGCCCGGCGGTCACTGTACTGTAGCGACCGCTTCCATCGACGACTACGTTAGTGGCGCTTGGTCGACGACAGATAAGACCTCGGGACCATTGGGCCGCGACGGATTCGGACAGGCGTGGCGACCGAGCTGAGAACGGCCAGGAACGATTCTTCGCCTGTCTCACATATCGTACCGGCCGGAGCACAGATTGAAGCGCTGAGACATTGCTGGCTTTCTGAGGCCGCAAGCGAACCTGGTGGCGGAAGCGTGTAAGCGGAGAGCCGCGGCACCGACTGGCCGCGCCGTTGCATCCCGCGTTGCTGCGCCGTGCGCCCCGTCGTTGCGCAGCCGTTTTGCTTGTGCTGCACGAGCAGCCGCTGATAAGGTTGTGACCAGAGCTTTTTTTATTGCCTTGAATCCCCGCGACGTCAGCTGGTGGTGACGATCGCAGTGCACCGCCCGCCGCCTCTGACGAGGAGCAGCGCACGCAGCGTGCCAGTCGCCGTCTGGACCCTCGACTCTGCCGTCAACATTCCCAGCCGGGGTGTTTTGGGCCGCCATCGTTGCCGGGCCGTCGAGCGAGTGCGCCTCACAGGGCGCGTGCTGATACCTTGGGGGAACGCCATAGCCTCCCAGGCTCGCCGCTCCGTTTCCTTGCTTTGGCCTCGAGCCACCCCTCCCCCCCTGTCGTTCCTGCGGCGGGTTCCCAAGCCGGCCCGGACTGCTGCCCTGTTGCACGCTGCAGCGCCCAAGCCAGAGCCCACATCCCGGTTCCACTCGCTGAGCCAACACCGAAAGCAGCCACGCCATCGCCCCAGCCTCTCACCTCCCCTCCACCAAAACTCCCAGAATCTCCACCGCAGAATATCCCATCTCAGGCTCCAGGACATCATCGCCCTTGCTAGTCGCTCCCTGTTGAGTCGCAGAGTGCCTGTGCGCCCAAATTACCCCGGCTCGCCTGGTTTCGCGCCATCGCAGCAGGATACCAGAATACCCATTCGCGCGAACCAGGTGTATCATCGATCGATCACTCGTCTCCGCCGACAGCCCTTGGCAGTCCTGCCAGGCGCCCCCGTCAGCTCGTCGTCCCGCTCAATAAAACAGGAAACCCTCCCCAGCCCGGCACCATGGCGACTCCAGCAGAGCAATACCATCACTCGCAACCGCACGCGCCGCTGCAGCAACAGCAGCATCAGCCACAGCGGCGGCAGCAACGACCCCAGCTACAATCCCAGTCGTCGCAACAACGCAATTCACAGGCGAAGTCGCGCACCTTCAGCTTTCGGTCCGACAGGTCCCATCACAGCGGCGGCGCCGGCACTGGAGGCCACAGCAGCGGTGGCCACAAAGCCGTCTCTCACGAGACCCACGAAGAGAAGGAATCCAGGCGTCTGCACAGCAAGGCGGATCCCTCGTTAGCCATTAACGAGGCCGAGCCCTGTAAGTTTGCTGTTGTTTGCGTTTCCCGTCGACTTACACAGCCCTGGCCGTCATCTCGGCAGCTATTTCGCCGACTCACAACTAACACGGTTCATAGCTGCTGTTGCTGCCATGATGGCGACGTCTCTTGTCCCGCTGCGGTCCATCCAGCACAAGGATACCTGGGGCAATCCGATCGGTAAGCAACCCGCATTCTTTGCCCGTGCACCAGTGACCAGGGCTCACTAACATTGCTCAGCGGACCCTGATAGGTCGAATCCCACTCGAAACCGATGGGAGCGGCCGCTCGAGACCATCCGAAGCTTCGAGGCGGCAATCGATGGCGGATACTCGCGCAAGTCCATGTATCGCGCTGGTACGGACCCATCCTAAATCTCTCCGTGACCCATCCAGTACTGACAATCAGCAGACACGGAGTCGGTAGCGAACTGGACGCGGCGAAGCAGCATGATGCCTCAGAGCCAGCCGCGATTTCCCCAAGACAGCTATTACGGCGGTCGACCTGCCTCGTTCAGGGCAGACAGCCAATACGGACACATGACGCCCGGAACGGCGAGAAACAGCTATTTCGACTACGGCGGCGGCGGCTACAACAACGGCTACAGCCGATCTACGCAGCGCGAGCGTGCCCAGAGGATGCATTCCGAACCGCACTACCAGACGTACGGGCGAGAGCAGACCGTGTATCCCATGCCGCACAAGGATCGCTCCTACGAGACGGTGACGTCCGCCGTGCCAAGTGGGAACTCAGATCCTGCCGGCTACCAGACGGACCCGACTAGCAGCGACAACAGCTCGATTGACCGAGCCCCCCCCGCTAAGCGCAGGGAGCCGGCCAACGACTATGGAATCGGGTTCAGCCAATCTCAAACTTACCAGGCACCCGAGTTCACGGTTTCGATGGAGCCGAATAGTGACAATCATCCATTACCACCGCCACCCGCGGAGGTAGCCCAGTACAACTCTGGGCCCGCCGCACATTCTATACCTCGAAAGCAACCGACGGTGCTGAAGCGACAAGCCTCGCAACAGCGACCGGAAATTTCGGACAAGCGGAAGAGCTGGTTTTCTCGTCGCTTCAGCAAGAATGCCTAAATTAGACCGAGGTGACGACTTGGCCTGATTTTCATACGACATGTTTCATTTGTCTATACGCGAGTTGGGGGATTTGAGGGTTTCAGCAGGATCTACCCGGCGGCCCATGACCGCCGGGGGTTCCAATTATTGCCACATGATCATCGAGCAACGTCCGGTATTGACAAATGATGTTGCGTCTGGCCAAGAAAGGGCCACGAGCAGGAAACGCGTGACGGCGTCATGCGGAGAAGGTGCACATGTGCATATGAACCGTGTGCGAGGCGTTAGAGGGGTTAGTTCTGTAAGGTTTCATCAGTAGTGGAAAGGCAACATGAGGGTCGGAAACGAGAAAGGGTCTACTCGGCACGAGAGGATTAATCATCCATCATCAGCCAAGGTTTATGTGGCATATAGATGTGGCTGTGGAAAGGTCCCGAGCCAGCCTTTCCACGGAACGAATTTATTAATATCACAAACATGGCACGATTGAAGCCTAATTCAGGGTTCACAAGCAAATCGCAGTGCCGCTTTGCCATCGCGAATAGTGCGAGAACTGGCATGCGAATAAGTGTTGATTCAGCTGGTATTAAGGTAGTTATGTGCCTCCAAGATGACAAGATCATTGGTCCTTTTTGCTTTCGGGCTTGCTGGTACTCTCCTTTTCAGACTCGTCCTCGTTCATGGCGACGATGACGTAGGCAATCAAGACAACGTTGGCCAGGAGCGCGGCCATGCCTCCAGCATATGAAGCATTCCCTGTGGACTGTCAGCGCTGCGACACGACGGGCGGCGCGGGCATGAACCAATTACCCTTGAAGACCGTGTTGACTGTGAGGAAGTAAGATCCAATGGGGAATACAATCATGGCGAAGGTGAAGCCGAGGAGCTTGAAGATGACATGTCTAATTGCTCTGGTCAGTCGGCCGTCTAAACACCGTGGCCTTGCGGATGAAAGGCCGCGTACCTCGGGACCGCGGGGCTAATGTTGGACTTTTCCTCCGTCTGGTCATCCTTCTCGAGGATGGTCTTCTCGGAACTGATGATTCGTCGTGTCGCCATGGCTGGATAGCCCAGAAGACGCCTGGGTGCTGGGGTTGCTGAATGAGTGACGAGATTGGGAGGCCAGGTCTTAATGGGCTAACGTGCATTGGCGCTCCGGGTACGTACCTGCCCCCGGAGCCTCGCGGCCCGCTCGTTGGTTCCAGCTGGGATAATACGAGTAAGGCTATAGACCTGTTGCTGACCAGGGCTGCGGACTGAGGTGGATGGGCGGTAAACTTCACTTGTCTCGTGCAGTTCTCTATTGTTTGCAGAATAGGAAGCATTATTTGTCATCGTGATTGAATTGTTCTGCCTTTGGATGCTGCACGGCAAGATCCCCAGAAGGTGCATGGGTTAAAGTGTGCACGTGACTTCGCGAATTGGCGTCACCGAGCCATGCGCGTCTCCGCTCGTCACGAAAAATGCCAGCCTGCAGCGCATCCGCCACCGGACTCTGGGCGGTGTGTTCGGCAAAGCAGCCGCGAGCGGGCATCAGAGCCCTCAATCGACTGCTCTCCGTTCAGGCCATTGACTGCCTTCACACTCGAATGGTGTTGCCGGCCAGTCTGCGCACACCGCCCTCTCGCCTTTCCTTCGCCGCCCGCAGGTCTTCTCTCTTCGTTCACCATGTCACCCACCTGCTCTTCTCCGATCCCGCTGCGGCACTCGAGCGCGGTTCCTCGGACTCCCCTGCTCGCGCGAGAATCTCATCCCAGTGACGACATCGACGAGCTGGCTGGAGACACCGTGCCCTGCTCACCAGCCGCCTTTCTCAAGGACCGAGATACCGTCACCCAGCCAACGCAGATTATCAGCCGTCCCGCCCCAACTTTAACAGAGCCCTCGTCGCCGCCGAGCATTGTCGAAGTCCCAGCGTCGTCTCCGTTCCAAAGCAAGGGAACTCCACGGCTAGGCTCACGACTTGCTCCAGCCGGGACCTTCTTCCGACCGCCCGCTGCTCGACCAGCGCCAGCCATGGCGCCTAAGCGGCCGGCGGCGGAGCCCATCAGCCTCATATCAGACGACGAGGACGATCATACTCCCTCTCGGGGGGACATTCGTCCGACCACATTCAAAGCCCAGATTGCGGCTTTCGCCTACAATCCCGCGGCGGACGAGCGGGAGACGAAGCAGAAGCTGCGACAAATATACGATGTCTTTGGCGACAAGTTTCCGTCTGACAAGGTTAGAGAAGTACTCAAGGCATGTAAGAATGACCTTGATGATGCAATCGCCTGGCTCGCGAAGCAACCACCTGGAAGTCCTGTCAGAAAGAGCTCGCAGCAACTGCTCAGGCCAAACGGTCGTCGCCTGGTGTCCAAGGCTGCTTTGAAAGAGAAATCAGCTTTGCCCGTGGACCTTACGCGGGGGTCCTCTCCTGGCAGTACGCCAAGCCCGCCAAAGCAGCAGAGGCGTCGCTTGGTGCAAGGCTTGCGGCACCGCGGGGACTCGTCATCTCAAACACGACCTCCGCCGCCTCCTTCAAGCGATGATCCGCTGGTCATTGAGATTCTCGACGATGACAAGGACGCCTACCGAGACGAGCTGTCGACCGAGCCATCGTACGAGGCAGACGATCGGGTTCTGAACTGCGTCAACACCAGCACTCTCAAGGAGCTGGCTGCCATGACTGGCATGAAGGAGGCTCTGCTGGAACCGCTGATCGCTAAGCGCCCCTTCGATGATCTGGCGCAGGCGAGGCGAGTCAGCACGAACAAGAAGCCCGGATCTCGCAAGTCGGCTAGGGTCAGCATTGGAGAGTCTGTAGTGGACGCCATCGAAGTCTTCCTAGACGCCGTCACCGCAATCGACGAGGTGGTCGCCAAGTGCGAAGTCAAGGCACAGACGGTAAAGAGCGTTATGGACACGTGGGATCTTGACACCTTTGGCCACGTCAAGCGCAGCGGGCAGGTCACTCCGGACAGAGAGATGCCGCCGACTCCGAGGAGCTTGGGTAGTTCCCGGTACACACGACCTCTTGTTCCAGAGCAGCCGAAGCTCATGGACGGCCATTGCGTAATGAAGCCCTTCCAGCTCTTCGGCCTGAATTGGATGTCGCTTCTTTACAACTACGACATTGGTTGTATCCTCGCCGACGAGATGGGCCTGGGGAAGACGTGCCAGGTCATATCCTTCATGTGTCAATTAGTCGAGGACTACGAAAGGAAAGGAACGGGCAAGCGGCCATGGCCAAACTTGGTTGTTGTCCCGCCAAGCACTTACAACAACTGGCTCATCGAGTTTGAAAGGTTCGCGCCGAGGATTTCCGTCGTGGGATATCGAGGTAGTCAATCGGAGCGAGCCGAAATTGCCTACGAGGTCGAGCACCATCCCGAGGACTACCACGTGGTCCTGGCCACGTATTCTCAAATCAACTCTGGGGCTGACGTCGAGGCCATGCAATCATTCCGCCTGAACTGCGCCGTTTTTGACGAGGGTCACAAGATGAAGAACCCGGAGACAAAGATCTACCAGGACTTGAAGAGAATTCCCGCGGCGTGGAAAATGCTGCTGACAGGTATGCTTCCTCTTTATATAGATTGGCTGATTTGGCCTTGTCCCTGACTCGGTCCAGGAACCCCTGTTCAAAACAACCTCCTGGAGATGACATCGTTGCTCAACTTCATCAATCCGAAGATGTTTGAAGGCTGCATGGACCATATCCAGTACATTTTCAGCCAGAAAGTCACCATCAGGGATGTTTCAAATGGCGCGTTTCTATACAACGAACGCGTGAAGCGGGCCCGTACGATCCTGGAACCTTTCATTCTACAACGACGCAAAGATCAGGTTCTCTCGGACATGCCGCAGAAACTCAACACGGTGGTCCACTGCGAAATGACGGCGGCTCAGAAACCCGTCTATGGTGAATATGAGGAGACGTTCAAGATGGAACCGTCTCAGCGCGTGGCGCGGTCTCGGGGGCGTCAAAATGATCAGAACAACGTGTGGATGCAACTTCGCAAGGCTGCTCTACACCCCTTGCTTTTCCGCCGCCACTTCACCGACGAGAAAGTAGAGGCCATGGCAAAAATCCTGATGGAAAGGATCCCACAGTCAGAACTTCATCAACCGGACATCAAGCACCTCACTCAGGAACTGAAGAACGCTTCGGATTTTGAACTACACCTCTGGTGCCGCGACTACCCACCCCTACTGAAGCAATTTGACATCCCGGCTTCAGCAGAACTTGACAGCGGCAAGGTCAAGAAGCTGCTGGAGCTCATCCGCCAGTACGAGGAGAACGGAGATCGCGTGCTCGTATTCAGCAAGTTTTCTCGGCTCATCGAGCTTCTCGCAGAAGTGCTAGCCGTGCAGGGCATTGCTCACCGAACCCTCATGGGCAATACGAACGTGTCTGAGCGCCAGACGCTAATCGACGAGTTCAACGAGAACCCGGAGATCCCGGTCTTCTTGCTCACCACCGGAGCTGGTGGCACGGGCATCAATTTGACGGCCGCGAACAAGGTCATCATCTTTGATCAGTCGGACAACCCGCAGGACGATATCCAGGCCGAGAACCGCGCGCATCGACTCGGCCAGACCAGGGACGTCGAGGTGGTGCGACTTATTTCCACGAACACCATCGAGGAGCTAATTTACAAGGCGTGCCAGAAGAAGATTGAGCTCGCAAACAAGGTGACGGGCGCTTTCGAGGACGCCGACGACGTCGAGCGGAACCTCGAGAAGGAAGTGCGGAAGATGATGGAGGACCAGATGACGCCGCCGCAGGGCACTTGACAATGATGGGAGGGTTTATGACTCCCCGAAGCAAAGGCGTGAAGAATTCAAAGAAGAACAAGACGGCATTGCGAGTGTGTTTTTGGAGTACGATAGTTGCATTGGCTGATATTTGCGCGTGTATAGCTAGCGTACGTTGACTGCATTTTGGCGACGGCGCGATGAGGCCCGCGCCACGGAGCGTGGACTTGGCCTTGCAATGCGAGTTTCAGGGGAAGCCGAGTGCATCCTGTGCCACCTAGAGGAAGTGGGCATGCGGCACGATGAGTTGCTTTGGTCGTGGATAGAGAAGACAATAGATGGCATCTGAATGGATAAACAAGATGTCCCGGACGTGGCATATGATACGTCCTTCTTCAGTGAAGTACTCCTATGGATGGACGAGTATCGTCCGAATTCTCGGCACTTTACAAGCTACGTGGTACAACTTCTGCACAGATCGAGCACCCGCCGTTCGTGCGATGCATTGACGCGTCAAGGCACGCTCGCCGCCACGTGCGCCTGCACGACGTTACCGTACGAGTACGAGAAAAGCGCTGCACGAGCTGCGGTTCCCCCCGACCCCTTCCCCTGTCCGCCAGCCTCAGCACGGCGGGCAGGTACTGCCATGTGGACCGGTTCGTCCGCCCCCGTCGCAATATTAATAGTCTGCAGGCAGGCCCACGAGGGAGGGACCGTGGGGGGGGGGAGCAGTGAAAAAGGCAATGAAAATATGCACGGAATGGAAAAAAGTGGCACGACAGGCACAGGGGGTTTCCCTCCAGGGTTCCCACCACGGTCGGGCGCGCTCGGTGAGCAAGCAGCCCGGTGAGCGAGGCCGCCGCCTGTCACGAGGAGCAACGGAACGAGCACGTATGGCAGAGAGAGGGTTGCGGAGTAGCTTGCATTACTACCGTGCCCGGCGAGCTGCCGCTTCTGGGGCCAGCGTCGCGGGAGACCAGAAAGAAAGGAGTCGAATATACTACAAAAGCTCCCCCAAACAAAGAGCAGGCAACAAATAAACTGTCAAAGAGACGTGCCGTTCTTTCCTCGCGCAATGCGGGGGGGAGGGATATCATCAAAAATGCCAATGCCCTTGCAGCAATATCAACAACAAAGCCAGAGAGCCAAAATAATCTCTCGGAGAAGGGGTTTCTTTATCTCCCCTTCTTTTTCCCTAAACAAAAACGCCAGCGCCAGAGCACGGGTCGTGCGCGGATCCCAGATATGACCTCGGTCTCGTCAAAATTCGTACGTCAACATTGTACGTGGAAGATCGGGGCACGTCTTGATGCAGAGCGTGGCCCGGGTGATGGTGGATGGATGGAAGTGGTAGAAAGATTGGGTATAATGTGAAGTTGTGTGTAAATGACGGCGCTCAAGAGCACAGTCTGATGATGGGATCAGGCGGCTCATGCAGAATGACGGGGGGGAAGGCAGAGGAGGAGCCCGTCACCGCCAGGTCGAGTGCAGCTTGGCTCGCCGGCTGCCGCCCCTCGTCTTGAGGCCGACCTCGCCCTTGATGACGAGGCTCTTCCACCGCCTGTTGACGCTGTGCCGGTCCATGCCCAGGCTGCGCGCGCAGTCCTGCCACTCCGTCTTGGACAGCTTCAGCTTGTCGAGCACCAGCTCGACCAGGACGCGGTCGTCCTCGGCGCTCCACTTGGCGCCGTCGGCCTCGACCTCGACGTCGGTGCCGGGCCTGCCGCCGTCCTCGTCGCCGTCGCCGCCGCCCGTGAGCAGGTGGACATCGTGGAAGTCGGAGCGCTCGAGGCCGAGGGGCAGTTGCTCGGGCGCGATGCGCGCGCGCTTGGGCGTCGACGGCGGCGCGGGCTGCACGTCGAGCGGTTGCGACTCGCCGATGTCGAGGTCGCTGTCAATGTCCTCCTCCTCCTTCTGCGCGTCGTCGTCGGCGCGCCGCCGCTTGTTGGCGCCGCGCGGCGGCGCGGAGCGCTTCACGACCCTCCTCGCGGCGAAGAAGCCGTCGTCGTTTGCCTGCTCCGGGCGCGCGCGCAGCCGCAGCTTCATGGGCGGCGGCGCGTGCGACAGGGGCGGCGTGGGCAGCTGCGCCAGGGGCGGCGTCGATATGAGGGACTGGAGGGAGCGGCAGGTGCTCATGATGTTGCCGAGGGCCGTTTGCGACGAGAGGGTTGGAGGGCTGGCGGGCGGGGAGACGAAGAGCGCCGACTGGAGGCGCGAGTGCGACGACGGCGGCGGCTGCGCCGCGTCGCAGGAGAGGGCCGACGGGAGAAGCATCGCGTCGGCCGGTCGCGACGACGACGATGGTATATTGGGAGCGCGCGCGCGTATGCGCTGGGTTTCGGGTGCGTGTTGACTTGCGGGTTGCTGGGGTGCTTGTTTCGTTTGCGCAAGCTGGCGCCCAGGCGTCGTCGCGTCGACGGATGCGCAACAACCCCCGGAGCGACGAAGCAACGGGATCGACCAAAGAGTCCAAGGAGTCGCGACTGCAATGCGAAGGAAATAGCAGCAGCAGCGCAAGAATGCTGTCGGGTATGGTTGTGGAGAGAAAGGGAGGCAAGCAGTAGTTAACGGTCGAGAAGGGCGCCGTGGACAGCGGGAGGGAGACGGGGCGCTGAAGAGGACGGTCGTGGGGGGGGTGCATGGGCCTGATATGGGGCCCGGCCACAGCGAGGTCCAGAGCCGGAAGCAGGTGAGACAGCGCAGGTGGGCCTGGCGCTGCCCTGGTCCAGGGGGACGAGCGGTGCCATCCCATCCCATCCCATCCACAAGGGCCTTGGCCACAGCCGCGTGGGCGGTGGTGCCACGGTGCCCGTGGTTTGCGCCGCAAAGGGCAAAGGGGTACGCGCCGCCACGCGCCGTCGCCGCATGCGGTACCCCACGCCAGGGCGGCGGGCAGGGCGCGCTGGAGGTACCGCCGCAGGACGGGCCCGGTACCGCCAACGCAACAGCTGGGCTCTCCGATTCGCAATGTCGCGCGCAATCTGCCCATCTCGCGCTGCCAGATGAAGAACACGAGAGGAGACGTTGCCCTGCACCGACGCATTGTCGAAGTTCGCCCCGCCTGGCCGCAAGTTCATCAGTGAGTAAGGTACTTTACCTTATGTGCGCCATTGTAGTGCGTGGGTGGTGTAAGTGAGTGTGCGCGTTACGTAGGCGCATCACGGCCTCGATGCAAGCACTTTACGGAACCACGCAGGCTCGTCCCCCTTCCCCTCCCTTCGGTACCTTAGCGATGGATGGATCTGAGTCGCCGTTGGATGATGTGCAGCTGCTGTGCTCTTCTTCATGCGGCGTGTCGTGCGTAGACGCAGCACCTGCATCGTCTCCCTTACATGCGTGTTAGAGTGCGCGCATGCAGCAAGGCAGACCATGTCCTACCCAAGGCAGCTAGCCTTCCACCCGCCCTCTCTGTCTGTCTCTTGCTCTCTCTCTCTCTCTCTCTCTGTCTCCTTGGCCTTGCGCCCCTCCAACTTTGCCCCTCGTAGGTCGTACATGTTCTCCCCTTGTCGCTGCCAAAGGGTAAATGGACGAAGAGTGGGTGGGTGGGCGGACGGGGCCACGGGACGAGACGACGCCCGCCCGCTGTCGCCGTCCAAGGGCACGCCTGATTGGCGTCCTTGACTCATGACCCGTCCCATTTGACCAAGCGATGGGATGGATCGATGCCGTTTGGCGTTTGGCAAGCCATGCCGGTTTACATTCGCAGATCCCGGGGCACACCGGGGACTCTGGCAGGGCAACCCGTCCGAGTTCCATACCGGCCAGCGCTGCCGGTCCAGTCTGTGACGTGCAGCCAGGGCGGCCATCAATGCGCCTTGGCAACGAGGCCGCAGATCGTACGCAATTACCGGATGGCGCTGAAGATGGCGCGATGCCTTCGCAGCCTCCGCGCCAAGATGGATGCGTGCTCGACGATGCCTCGCAGGCTGCTGCCCATCAGCTCAGAGGGCCGCCAGACGTGGGCATGGGCAACGCCTTGGCACCCTCCAGCCTGCTCCCTCGCCTTGTTCCTATGTATCCTCTCTCTGGTCGAGCACCTATCCCTCGGGCGGCCCGTCTGGGCACTTGGCCCCGTCCTCTGCTTCGCTCTATCTAGCCCTGTCCCTTTGTCCCTTTGTCTCCCTCTCCCTCGTGCGAGACCCTTTGTCGCAGGCTGCGGGCGACTTGGTCCGACCCGCTGCCTATTGAAACTATCGAGCCTGCCTAGAGATGGAATAGGCAGATGGCCCTGTTGTTTAATGAGAGCCTCGCCCTTTGCGCAAGTGATGGTGTCCTGCCACGACTGCAGGGCGACCCCCGGGGAGGGCGAGAGAGAGGACATGGTCAGGTGTGCAGGCGACAGACGGCCTTTGTTCCATTGCCGATCGTCACCGGACTGAGTGGTGGATGGGTAGCAGCTCTTGTCCAGATGCATTCGACGCTGCGTCCGTCAGCTCGAGCGCATAGAGCACCGGTGTAAGACAGGCGCCCGACGAATCAGACTGGACCCGACATCGTCCCCTCGAGCAAGCATTGGCGCCGTCGCAGCGGGCGAGGCGCGCCAAGCCATCCGCCAAAGCTGGCCGCCTCGCACAGGAATGCTCGAGAGCATGACGGGGCGGCGCGTCGGCAGCGTGGGGGTGCGCGCCTCGTCGACGGAGAGGCTGCGATGATGGCTGGGGAACGCCGGATGACGTCCGTCGAGACGCGTCTGGACGCGCCTCCGACGCGTTGAGACGCGCGCCATTTAATTAATATAAACGGGGCTGCGGGCCAATGGGCGGGCGGGAGCGCTGCGGGGCCGCGCCTGAACAGGCTAAACGAGTTCCCCTCCATTAACTCGCTGCCTGTCTTTGGCGCACATCACGACTGCACCGCCAGTCAGTCACCTGGCCAGCTCTCACGTAGAGGCGTACATGGACTGCGTACACCGTTCTTTGGTACCTTACTCGCAGGCTGTGCGAGTAGCAGCAGAACATAAAGTCCAAATGCTGCGGTGAGTTCATCTAGAACACCCCTAGCCCCGTCGCACAAACGCCGCGGCGCGATCTGCCTGTTCCCCGGTGGTTCGCCCATGTAACTACCTCCATGCACTTATATTGCCGGCTCGATCTCTTCATCGCAGCGGAATGCCGAATGCTCCCACCAGTCCTCGCATATAGTGCGCGCAGCAGGGCCTGTCCCTGTCCTCCCCGGACGCTTCTGCCCACGCATACATGCACCCTGATCGGAGACACGCATCTCTTCAGGTCACGCTGGGCCCCCCCATGCGCCCAAGCCAAGGCAGCTCGCTCCATCAGACTGCAGCGGCCTGCAGGGTGCAGCAGCCTCCCTCCCATTCTCCCTCTCATCAACCGCCCCTCGCGTCAGGCGAGCTGGCAGCCTGCGAGACACTTCCCCAGACGCCGCACGCGAGCGGCGGCAAGCAAAGAAGCAAGTCGAGGCCGGCGGCGTACGAGTACGGGGCAGGTGGTCCGTATCGGCGCTGGATTTTAATCTCATCTGTACTCCGTACTCCGTAGACATTGTCGCCACCCTGAAACGCGGGTCCTCCGAAGGCTCGCCGCTTCGTAATTCGTTCGCATCCCTCGACGGAGCGTCCAGGCCCGCCCGCCTCGTGGTGCCCCTGTGCCCCTGGCCCGTCGTCCACTGCCGAGACTGGCTCCAAACTCTAATAAAAGGGCGACATTGTTGGTTCAGACAAACCGGGACGTCCGTCGCCGCAGTCGGACGGGCATGCCGTGTTGTCGCCCTTCTTTGCCTCCTTGACGGGCCGCATCGGTTCCTGCACCGGACGGTGTCGCCGTCCGTACATGTTGCAGCGAGTCTTGCTAGGTTGCCACGTCCACGGCGGCGCTGTGCTCGAGGCTTTCGTAGCCGTCTCTTGTCCGTGGATCCCCAGGCGGCAGGACGCCTCCGCCGGAATAGAAATGGGATGTCATCCCCCGGCCGGGAACCAGAATATTGAGAAATGCTTCACTTTTATTTCCACCATTCAACCGTCTCATGTAATATCGTAACCGGAAGGTCCAATGATAGGAGAGTGGATGCCTGTCCCGTTGGATGCCCGTTGTAAGCCAGCAGCCAATCTGAGCCGCCCCGTTGAAGGATGATGAAACTTATGTACTACAAAGTAATAAGAGAGCCGGCGCAACAAAGCTCGAGCACCCGCCTGCCATGCAGAAGATTACGGCGCAAATGTTCATGCACGGTTCGCGGCCCGTCGGCAGCTTTCCAGAGATTCGGCACCGGCATCATCTGACGCTTGGGCCGCCTGAAAGTCACACTTGGCATGGGAAGAGTCAACTGTCCAGTCATGTCCTGCCCGCAGCAGCATATGTTTATTGAAATGTCCGGCTATATGCGTATCAACCTTAACCCCCGGAAACGCCTTCTTGATGGTTCAAGATGAACACATATGAAACCTCCCCCCGTCACAAATGCAACGACACGTGACCCACGTATTAAAGTCCTCCAATACGCGTCAGTTAAATCCAGCCGAGTGCTTCGACCGTCTCCCGACTGATCTGGCCCTAGATTAAAGAGGAAAATGACGCTAAGAGATGTCGAGTTTTGCCCAGTCGTATCAAAGTTCCCTCCAAGTTCGCTTCATCCTTCGCTCCTGTCCAGGGAAGCAGACGGTGATCGCCTTGAGGCGGGTGACGAACGACCATCGGTGGCTGCAATCCCAGTCGACAGCCCCCATCGCTAAAGCAACCCCCAACAGGCCGCATCTTTTGAAACCTTGCGCATATGCCCCAAACATGGAACCGGATCGAGATGTCGAGAACAAAGGAAATGACTCCAGCAATCGTAGTTCTATCCAAAGGCTAGGCGATCAAGCCCGCGCGGGTATTCAGTCCAAGGCTCATTGGCATGAATTAGTCGTTTTTCTCCGTCAAATTTGTGTGGCTCGAATCGCTCTCGCCTCCAGCTCTTCACCCCACTCAGAGACCTCACATGACAACGCACTCCTTGTCGTCCTTTGCTGCCTTGGCCACCTTGCCGTTTCGCGGAGGCGCGACGTCCATGGGGGTGCCTTTGCCGCTGACGGCACTCTGGATAGCCGCCAGCCGCACCTTGGCCCGTTCATCCCCAGCGTCGGCAGCCTTCACGTACCAGACGTTGGCTTCCAAGACGTCGCGGCGGCAGCCGATGCCCATCTCTGTAAAGTACCCAACGGCATACTGTGCCTTGACGAACCCTGTAGCAATCCACGCGTTAGCATTCCCGTGCCATTTTGCAAAGGAGAAGATCACCGAGGCGTAAGCGTCTTGACCTACCCAGCTGCGCCGACCGAAACGACCACTCATATGCCTCTTCTTCGTCCTTCTCCAGGATTGGGGGCGCTCCGACCATGTACCACGCACACAGCCCCATCATCCCAGCGGCGTGCCCGCGTTCGGCGGCACCGGTATAAAAGTGTACGCTGAGAGCCGGGTCTCTCGGACAGTTGAGTCGGCCGTGCTCGTAGGCGTCACCCATTCGAAAGTTAGCCTCTGGGTGGCCAAGGTCAGCGGCCTGCGTGAACAGCTCTGCGGCGTAGTTGAGGTCTTGGAAGACGTCATCGCCGTATCCCGTCTCGTACAAGCAGCCGAGCTGATAAGGGGCCGCGTTGTACTGCGAGTCGGCGGCCTCGGTGGCGAGCTTCATCCACTTGATGCCTTCGCGATACCTCTTCTCGCCCAGGTCTCCCGACAAGCAGGCCTTGCCCAGCCGCGTCATGGCTCCCGGGTGCCGCTTCGCCGCGGCTGTGCGAAGGAACTGAACCGCCTTGGCCGGATCCTTGCGGCAACCCCACCCGAATTCGTAGCAAAGGGCCGTACGGTAGGCAGACTCGGCGTGCCCGTGCTTCGCGGCCAGAACGAATAGAGGGAATGCCGCGTTGTAGTCTTCTTTGCCCTTGTTGAACAGGCCCGAAGCGTAGCCATCGGCCAGGTAATATTGGGCAAAGGGATAGCCGCCGTTCGCGAGACGCTGAAGGATCTGCCGGGCCTCTCGGACCAGCTCGTAGGGGCTGGAGACGGAGCCTTCGACAATGGGGCTCTCGAGGTCTCTGAGCGGCTGTGGCGGAGCTTTCCGTGCCTTGGGGTCCGAAACATCCACACCCTGCTCCTGTGCCGTAGAGATGAGGAACACCGCAAAGGAGTACAGGATGGTAAAGTCGTTCGTCTTCTTGACGTTTTGCCGGTACATCTCCAACGTCTTCTGCGTGCTGAGCAGCGATGCGTTGTTGCCCACGGCGTTTCGCAAGTTCGAGTTGTCGAGGGACAGCGGCGCTGGCGCTTGCTGAGGATAGGGGACGTTGAGAAGCTCGGCATAAGACGTCGGCCTCACGTCGGGAGACTTGCGGGACTGCGCCGAGGGGGCGCGCATGTGCGGTGGCCCCGGCGTGAGGTTGGGGGACCGGTCCCGAGGTCCATACTCGGATTGGCTTGAGTAGGCCGACTGTGGTCTCGGCAGGGGGCTTCTGCTGAAGTAGCCGGAGGTCGGCGTCAGGTGGCGCCTGGGGCCGACGTTCTCCAACAGATCTGGGTTCGACGGCGGTCGGGCCCCGTCGCTGGGAACACTGCTCACACGCTGCGGGTATTCCTGCTGGTGGTGGTATTGAAACTGTGGTATTGACGAGTTCAAGGGTTGATTGCCCTCAAGTATGGAGCTTCCAGGGGACTCCTCGCTCGGCAGGCACTCGGCATTCTCGTTGTTACCGGAGAGGGAGCTGGCGCTCGTGCCCGCCGACGACTGAGCGGAGGCGGGTTGCTGGGTGCTGCTGGCCGTCTGGTCCGACTCCGACTCGCGGCTATTTCGGAAGGCATCTTGATTTCGAACGCGGTGGGTGGGGCTCGAAGCCGCTGCGTCGTCTGGATTTGGCCCGGCGGCGGACGTTTGAGGGCGGTTTTGGTCCAACGGCGCCTGGCCGAACTCTACGGTAGAAAGGGGGGCGTTGGGGCGGCTATCGTCGAAAGCTGGGGATGGCTCAGGGAGCTCCTGGCTGGCCACCGCGGGCTCATCGCCAAAGCCGCGCGAGGCTTCCGCAGACGTCGGGTGGTGAGGGTCGCGGGTGCGGTCGGCCAGGTCAAACTGGGCCTCCTGAGGCTGCGCCAGCTCTATGTTGGCATTGGAGGGCTGGGCCCAGTTGTCCTCGTGGAAGTTCACCCTCACAGGCGATACCGGCGTCTCCCGCAGCCGCGCGTTGCTTGCTTGCAACTGTGGCAGCGCAGGGGCTTTTCGGGAGGGAGCGTCAACAGGCGACGGCAAGCCGTGCAAGGCGTGCGATCGACTCTCGCTTCCGGGAGAGGCCGGCATGGGAGGCGGAGAGGTGCTGACTGCGGCCATGTCTTCTCGATGACTGCTGCGCTTGACAACGGTCGACGAGGCTCCTGATGGCCAACGGATCCGGCGCCGAGCCGCTTACAGTCTGCGCTCCGGCCGCGGAGTTCTGGCAGCTCCTTTCTGGCCTATATTGTCGCCCTGTCGGCTTTATTCGCCCCTGGTGTTGCTGCTCGACGAGGAACGACGGTGCGGACGTCGAATGGTCGTGGAACGAGGTCAGATACGAGAGGCCGACACAGGCTGGGGGCGGGCGGGACGGCCAGGGCGGCGTTGAAGCGAGCGACGGTGGGTGAGGATGCTGGATCCGCGACCCAACGGTGTGGAATGTAAAATCAGATCTGCCGGCGACGAGGCAAACAGGCAGGGAGGAGGGGGATGTCAACAGCAGCTGAGGCGAAAATTCCACAGCTTCACGAGGTGGGCTGGTTTGTCTGGGCGCCTGCTCAGACGGAGGAAGGGTGCTGTTTGCCTTATGGCGGTGCGGCTGCGCTGGGGTCGGCGCAGCAAGTAAGCAAGCCAGGAGCCTTGACCGCAAGGTTGCCCACGGCCTCAGTTGAGCGGAGGCCTGGGGGTTTGTGTCTGTTCCCGTCGCTGTCTAGGGACTTGGCGCGCCCATCCTCAGAGCAGCACCCTTGTCGGGGCAAGGAACCGGCAGCGACGGAGCAGCTGGGGAGTGGGCTCCCGGTGGAGGAGGGGGTGCTCGTACGCACGCCATGGAGGCTAACCGCACGCAGTCGCATGCACAACTACGTACGCGCACATACGAGTAGGGGTGCGTGCTTGACGCCGGGCTCTGTCTTCGCTTGCTTGCTCCGTTCGAGGGTCCTCGCCTCGCCCGTTTCATCGGCCGGCCACTCCGGACGAGAACAACGACGGCGTCGGCGACAATTACGCCGCTGCTGGGGCAGTCTATCGTTCTGCGAATCCCCAAGGCATCCAGACCCCAGAGACACCGCACCAGGATAGCTGCTTGGCGCAGAGGTAGTTGCACTCGTAGCTTCACCCGTACGCGTTTATCTGCTCACCAACGGCGCAACGGGACCCGGGCGGGCGCCAACCAGTACCTCGTATGAAGGCACTTGGGCTTCTGGCGCCCGCCGGCGTCCATCCAGAGCCACGCCAGCGTGAACTAGCGGGGGCTTCGCGGTGGGCGTGCGGTGGGCCACTGACGATGGGGCCAGCCCGTCATGCCGTCCTACCGCCGCGCCTCCGCGCCGAAGCGTCCCTTCAGTTGCCGGACGTCCTGTCCTCAGGGCCTCTGCCAGTCTCGGCCCCTTGGTGGCGCGGCTGCCAGATCCGGGACGCTGGGAATTGAACGTTTCAGAGCATCCATCTATCTCACTGCACCCTGCAAGGCCAAAAATAAAATCAACAGGTGCCGATGACGTGGCGAAACAGCTGTCGAGCAGTTGCGGTCGGCTTCGCGCCTGCCGTCGCCGGCTAGGCGTCGCTATGGACTCGGGAGCTGCAGCCCACCACGTTGCAGGTCCGCCGGCGACTCCAACCAACCCACAGTGCCGCGATGATCCTCTGCTTCGCCGACGGCGGGCTCTCCTCAATTCCCGTCTCCCTTGTTCGGCCATGCATGGCGCTTTGCTCGAGCTGGGTACGATGATGAATCGCCGCAGAGTTGCATGCGCCTCATCAGCCCCGAGAGTCTGAGCAAAGAGGAGGCCGAGCAGAGACCTCATGCCGCGCTGTGCTGTCCAACCACCGATGCCACATGGCGCCGAACCCTCCGACCGACTTCAGCCTCAGCCTCAGTCTTGGCCTCAGCGCTTCGAGGCGTGGGCCGTGGTCCCGACTCGGTCCCAACTCGGTCCCAGCTACGGCCGTTTCACCACTTTCGAAGGCCCCGGGTAAGCTAAGGCGCTGCGCTACTTGCCCCTTTGAGATTCTCTACAACTTCCTCTATGCGTAAGGGGCCAGATGCAATGCGTACTTCGCCGTGAGCCGGTCACGACGGCCTCTGCAGTGTGGGTCTCTTCAAATACGGACCACGCTCGTATGAGCTCGGTGCGGTAGCATGCACAAACCCACGTCGCCGGTGGGATGGCTCCGCACTCGGGAGAGCCTGCACTCACGGCCGCCCGACCGCAGTTGCATCTACACGGCACTCTGGTGCGGCCATGCTTCAGGCTCACAACGTCCTGGCACGCCGTAGCCGCTATTTCAAGCCGCCCGATTGCCCATGGCCTCTATATAGGGTCGCGAAGCCGCTGTAATAGTCGCCAATTCTCGTCCCCAAGGTGGTGTGGTAATTTGCCGCCTTCTCCCCATGGTCCAAACGATGGCTCGCTCACCAGCCGCCAAGATCGTGCTTTTACCATTCAACAGGCGCGAACGGACCTGCACTTCCTTTCTCATGCCACCTTTCGGGCTTTAGGCAGCACAACGTTTCGCTGCAGTGGCCTTCCTTCGCGAGAAAGAAAGAAAAAATCGACGCGGTGCCACGCACAGGGTCTGCCAGGCAGACCCATGGCTTACAGCAATCGAAACCCGTGCGAAACCTGCAAGCGTCTTGCGGCTGAACAGCTGGTGGCAGTTTGGCCCTACGGAGGGCCCACTTGACAAGGCCTTTGAGTCGCGACTTCAGTTGCTGAGCCGCAGCTAACGGATAAGCCCTGAGTCGAGGAACTGTGAGCATGCCAATGGGGAAATTTGACTTTGGCTGTCACTATTTCCGCTTTCTGCTCAGTTGTCTTTATGCCGGGTTTGGGGCCTCGACCCGTCCGCTGACCCTGCTCGTATTTGATTAAGGTTGGTGGGGGCCAGGACTCGCCAGCTGCACGGCGGGAAGATCCCCTCGTGTTTCACCGACGCCAGTCGTGGGCCGTCCCAATCCACGTCATAGGGGTGCTGTTACAGGGCTGGACTTAGCCGAGCGCCGCCTGCGGAAGCAATTCTCGCCAGTCAATCTCACAATCCCACAACCATGAAGCTGGCCATTTTCAATCGCCGAGCCTAGTGAGATGTCTGCCGACGATCGACAAAATAGAGGGGCTCACGAAGGCTGAATTGAGCTCGCCATTGGGGAGGTCATTGATCCTCTCGGAGCTATTGACTAGCTCCACCAGCCACAGTCGACGATGTCGAGTTCGAGAACACCACCTTGCGGAAAGCCGCCTAGATATCACAAGGCTCACGCTTGCGTAATAAGCTTATGTTGGGTTTTATTTCGGCTCGATCCCTGCCATTGGATTCGATCATTGCTCTCTGGGAGTTCCTTGATAAAGTATGCGAGAGCGACAATCACAGATAGACACTCTTACCGCAATGGGTACAAGTAGTCACCTGCACTTTGATAGACTTAGCCTGTCACGACAACACAACATCCAGCAAAGCTAAGAGAAGTGGCAACTCAGGAAGACCTAAAGCAAACAATATACCGACGCAGCTTACCGATTATTTGATACGTTGACGAGACGCCTGCTGTCTGCAGAAAATGAAGTTGAGCTCCGAGTTAGCCCTACCCTGTACGATTTGCATGCCCGCCACTTCGCACCTTGCCCCATGCCGGCAATGAAATGGGACCCGCATTTACCCTCAGAGCTGGGCGGAGGATCCAACAATTAATTCACATACGTTTCACAAAGACTGGCAGCGCGGTCATCAAAAGTGCAAGGACCGTGAGATTGCCTCCGAGCCCTGTCGTCATAGGTAATATGCGGACCCACGTGGAAAACATTCAAGGCCTCGATGTGCTCCTCAGACGTGATCACATCTCAATTTTGACCTCTGGACGCACGAGGACGGATACATTGCTCCACAAGAATGCATGAGACGGGCTGGAGGACAGGACCACTGACGTTCGTATGCATGCCATTGTGCCTAACCAACCCAGCAACTGGTCTCGAACTCACGTGGAGAAGTGGTCTTTGATGTCTCGGGACATGACACTTCGGCCGTGGAGTTGTCGTGAACGAACGGACATTTTCCAGAGAAGACGGACATTAGACGAGCTGAGGAACTGGGAAGCGGTTGGGCGGCGTGCCATGATGCACGCGGCACAGACGCAAGTACACGCGATCGCCAGGGCCCCAAGCATCAGGAGATTGGACCGAGAATTACGGAGGACACCACTGAGCTATCGACAGGCGAAATGACGCGCGCCGTGCATCCTAGGTCTCATCAAGAAACATACCCAGGTAATCTTGCCATTCGAGGGATCGATGCATTGTGATGATGAGTGCTGGGCAGTCAATTTGACCGACGATGGTCAGGGGCGACGCGCCATAAGGTATGTCAAGCGGTCAATGCAAGGAACGGCCGTGAGCAGAAAATACATTCATGGCAGTGCAAAAACGTCCGGCCGAGAAGTGTTATGCAAGAGAAACCGGGGTACGAGTACGGAGTACAAGTAGAACGGCAACAAACACGCCGGGCTCAGAACGGCCAGGTCCGTGTGGTGGTTCCCGGTAACGACGACGTGAAGCTTGTTTTGTGTGCGCCTCCGCACCTCCAGCAGAGAGCGGCCGAGCTTCCATGGCACCGGAATGCGCCGGGCCAGTGGCTCGAGCCCTGTGGCGCCGGCTAAAAATCGCCCGTTGCGGGCGCCCCGTCGGCTGGCCAACGAGGGCGGTCCGTTGTGCTGGTGTGGGCGAAGCGCAAAGTTCCGTCCAGGTATCTCCTTTGCAACGGCTGCCGCTGCGGCCAATGAGGGGCCGCCAGGACCTGGCCGGCAACCCCAGGCCGCAACGGCTTTTTGCGGGCTCGCTGTCGACTCCTGTTGGCTCAGCCGACTCTTCGAGTACTTGCAGAGTACATCGCCTGCTGGCCCCAGGCGAGGAAACGGAACATGGCCCGGCCGTGCCCTGTGTGATTGCCGGCACGGTCCACCCCTAAACTTGGCGCTGCGCTGGGTGGTCGACGGCCCAAGGCCCAGCAGGTGCTGTCGACGTCCAGTGCACCACCGTCGGGGTCCGTAGCCGTCGAGCGGCGAAAATTGAATTGCTGGGCCAGCACTGTTTTAGCGTCCTTGCGCCCTGTATCGCGCGTCCTCCCTGCCGCCCTGCTGACCATCCCTTTCCCGCCTTTGCAACCCCCAAACTTGTGCCCGTCGCCGAGCACCAGGCCAGGGGAACAGCGGCCGTTCCAAAACATCGTCCCTCGTTATCACCACATCCCATCGTCGAATCGCTATTTCGCTTCTTCTCTGCCGCAGCAAGGTCCCGGCTGCGCCTCAGCCGAGTATCCGTACGATCCAACCGCCCCGTACGGTGCTGCATCGCCAAGCCTTCGCGCCCTGGCCCTGTCCGCGACCCGTCCCCGTCCCGGATTGCTGCATCCCGTCGCTCGCTTGTCAGTGACCGCTGTGCCTCTGTGCCGCTCGCGGTTCCATCGAATCGCCATCTTCGCCTCCTTCGTCCGTCGATCGTTCGCCTCCAGGCTTGTCCATGCCGGTTGATTGTGCGCCGCGACATCGCTCGAATCGTTAAATCTGCTGGTCGGGGTTGTGCTCCCCCTCCAGACCCCCGTCGAGGCATTGTCCATCTCCTCTCGAGGAAAATAGTAGTCGGCATTGCTACCGCCTCAGTTTGCGTCGGGTCGCCAGCCTTGACTGCATTTGAAAGCGTGAGTGCCCGTCTGCGTCGATTACCCCCGTCATTCGTCCGCCGTCTTGCATTTCGGGCACGCGACGTTGCCCTCGCGACGCATCGCCTCATCTCCAGACGCCGCCCTGCAGTCGCTCTCCTGTTGCCCAACTCATGAGCTGCCCCTACCGACCCCATTACCCAAACCTCCTTTTCTCTTCCGCAGCGCAGTCGTCTCGCCTCGGCGTCATGGACCCGCACAGAAGCCTCCTCGCATCAGCGGCTGACGAAAAAACCATAGGGCCATGTCTCTTCCTGAGAGGCCGGGCGGCAGTCCCGTGTACGACCAGCGCAGTACCTATCGAAATTCCCCGGCCCGACGGCAGCGACCGGCCGATATTGAAGCAGGCCCTTACCCCTCTGGGTCGAGGACTGGACAGCATCAGCGTGGGAAATCCGCCTCTAGCTACGCTGAGACTCTTTCGAACCCTAATGCCAATGCAGAGACCCTGCCTCTGTCGCCGACTGACCCCCATGGCTATGCGAGGGAAGGCAAATCTGAGCAGCCGATTGGCCGCAAGAGGAGTCTGATCAGACCGGAGAGAAATAGGATCGGAAAGGATCATCGCAACTATCATTATCACAAACATGCCGCCAACATGGACGTCCTGCCGTCTTCTACGGGCAATGATCCTATCATGGAGGACTTCGATGCCGCCACGGAACGTTCCGGCGGTTCCCAGGCTCATGGTAGCCTCTCCTCCTCGCCTCCTCATGAGTCCAAAAGGGGCCGCAAGTCCAGCGGGGAGCAGGAAAAGGGCGATTCCCGCACCAAAACTCGTCCAGCGCGAAACAAGTCCGGCAAGATTACCAAAGAGAGCAAGAGTGCGCGCGATGCCGCCAAAAGGAGCAAGAACAAGAACAAATTGCAAGAGGATCAGCTGAGGCCCCCGAGCTTCTGGAACGTCTATTGCGCCATCGTTACGTTTTGGTGCCCTGACTTTATGCTGAGGTGCTGCGGTAAGCCGACCAAAGCCCAGCGCCGGGCGTGGAGGGAAAAGATGGGGCTTATCAGCATCATCTTGTTCATCATGGCCATTGTCGGCTTCCTCACCTTTGGGTTCACTGCCACGGTATGTAGCACGCCACCAGTGCGCCTGCGCACCAACGAGGTTGGCGGTGGGTACATGATTTTCCATGGTGTCGCCTACAATCTTGCCGACTCTACCCACCCGCCCGCCGAGGGCATTCCTCGACGAGCTGATGGGAAGGGAGCCAACGTTCTGTTCGACCTCACGGAGAAGCATGCTGGCCAGGATGGAAGCTTCCTCTTCCAGAATGTCAATGGCCGCTGCAAGGGCCTCATCACGCTAGCCGAGGGTTCGGATGTGCCCACAAACGCCAACAATGAGTTGGCCTGGTACTTCCCCTGCACAACTTTCAACCAGGATGGATCGTCGAATCCAAACCTCACAATTCCGTACTATCTGGGCTATGCTTGCCACACGACACTGCAAGCTCGAAACGACTTCTATCTGGGCCTGAAGGGAGCCGCGGACGTTTACTTCACCTGGGACGACATCAAGAACAAGACTCGCAACTTGATGGTCTACTCGGGCAGCGTTCTTGACCTTGATCTACTCGGTTGGTTCAACGCGAGCCAGGTGGTCGTCCCTGATCGTTTCAAGGTGCTGCAGGACCGCGATTCTGCCGTCAACCAAGCTGTCCATGGTCGTGATGTCACCCGCATGTTCCAATCCGCGGAGGACAAGCAGATCGCCGAGTGCTTCGAGGAGATTATCAAGGTCGGCTCAGTCGACACTGATACTGTTGGCTGCATTGCGTCCAAGGTTGTTCTTTACTGCGCTCTGATTCTCATTCTGTCGGTCGTTCTGGCCAGGTTTGTGCTCGCACTCGTGTTTCAGTGGTTCATCAGCAGGCACTATGCCGCGGCCAAGACGTCTCAAAGCTCCAACCGCAGGACGCGCAACCAACAGATCGAGGATTGGTCCGAGGATATCTATCGCGCTCCTGCGAGGATTCCTGGCGCCGTTGGCGTGGCAGGCTCAGATAGGACGAGCAAGCGAGGGTCGTCTTTCTTGCCCACCACGTCGCGTTTCTCCGCGGTTTACGGAGCGGAACGGAGCCCTAGCGAGCAGCGCCGTGTGCCGACAACGATGTCCAGCCAGGGTACCCCGGGCTCGCTGCTCAATCCGAACACCATCTACAGGCAAGGCAATAATGAGAGCCGAACGAGCTTCCTTCGTTCCGACCCGTACGGCAGTGCCAACGCGTCTGAGGGCCCGGGCCCTGCCGGGTTTATTCACGATGCCGTGGTACCGCAGCCTCCTTCGGACTGGATGCCTTTTGGCTTCCCGTTGGCGCACACGATGTGTTTGGTCACGGCTTACTCGGAGGGCGAAGAAGGAATCCGAACCACGCTCGACTCAATCGCCATGACGGACTACCCCAACAGCCACAAAGCCATCGTTGTTATCTGTGACGGTATCATCAAGGGCAAGGGCGAGACGATGTCAACCCCGGACGTCTGCCTGAGCATGCTGAAGGACCACTCCACCCCACCAGACCTGGTTCAGGCATTTTCCTACGTCGCCGTCGCCAGTGGCTCAAAGCGGCACAACATGGCCAAGGCCTACTGTGGATTCTACGACTACGGTGCCGAATCGCAGATTCCGATTGATCGCCAACAGCGCGTGCCTATGATGGTGATTGTCAAGTGCGGCACGCCCGACGAAGCAACCAAGGGCAAACCAGGCAACCGAGGCAAGCGAGACAGTCAGATCATCCTGATGTCGTTCTTGCAAAAGGTCATGTTTGACGAGCGGATGACGGAGCTTGAATATGAAATGTTCAACGGCCTGTGGAAAGTTACCGGAATATCGCCCGACTACTATGAGATCGTGCTCATGGTTGACGCCGACACCAAGGTCTTCCCCGACAGCTTGACGCACATGGTCTCCGCCATGGTCAAGGACCCCGAGATCATGGGCCTGTGCGGCGAGACCAAGATTGCCAACAAGCGCGACAGCTGGGTCACCGCTATCCAGGTCTTCGAGTACTTCATCTCCCACCACCTGGCAAAGTCCTTCGAGTCCGTCTTTGGTGGCGTCACCTGCTTGCCGGGCTGTTTCTGCATGTATCGAATCAAGGCGCCGAAAGGCGGCCAGAATTACTGGGTTCCCATCTTGGCAAACCCGGACATCGTTGAGCACTACTCGGAGAATGTCGTCGAGACCCTGCACGAGAAGAACCTGTACCTGCTGGGCGAGGATCGGTTCCTTACGACCCTCATGTTGCGAACATTCCCGAAGCGAAAGCAGGTCTTTGTGCCTCAGGCGGTCTGCAAGACGACAGTCCCCGACAAGTTCATGGTGCTGTTGTCGCAGCGACGCCGCTGGATCAACTCGACCATTCATAACCTGATGGAGCTCGTCCTCGTCCGAGATCTGTGCGGCACCTTCTGCTTCAGCATGCAGTTTGTCATTTTCGTCGAGCTCGTTGGCACTCTTGTGCTTCCCGCTGCGATGGCCTTTACCTTCTATGTTGGTAAGTAGAATATCCCACCGGCATGAAACCCGCTCCAGCCAGACTCGCTAACCTTGGACGGTAGTTATCACGTCCATCATCCACCAGCCGCCGCAAATTATTCCCCTAGTCTTGCTGGCCCTTATTCTTGGTCTGCCTGGCGTCCTCATCATCGTCACGGCCCACTCCCCTTCATATGTCGTCTGGATGTTGATCTACCTGCTGTTCTTGCCGGTCTGGAACTTTGTTCTCCCAACGTACGCCTTCTGGAAGTTCGACGACTTCTCGTGGGGCGACACTCGTAAGACGGCCGGTGGAAAGACCAAGAAGGCCGGCATCGAGTACCAGGGCGAATTCGACAGCAGCAAGATCACCATGAAGAGGTGGGCAGAGTTTGAACGCGAGAAGCGATCCAGGAGCGGCTACTGGGGCTCCAGGGAGAACGTCGTCGGCGGAGGCGGTGGCAGCTGGGCGACGCCCCACGGCCACTACCATAATGAGGAGTATTACTCGGACGCGTAATTGTCTTGACGGCGTCATTTGGGCGGGAAGGAAATATGGTGGGCTTTGCCACACACAAGCATATGAGCATGATGTGAACGGACACTGGGCATCTGGTTTCGATTTTGTTGTTTCGGGCTTACTACGCACACGCCAAAAGCGTCGCATGGAGGGAAGCATCTTTAATCTGGCTGGATTCCCTCGCTATTCTTATCGTTAGATGGTGATTTAGTTTCAAAATAAGATAATTATTTCATTTCAACCATATGGTTCCACCGAGAGAGAAGGGGTGGGCAGAGACTTGGCCTCATCTTGAGGCGAGTGGCGACGTGGAAGAATGAACGTATTTGCTCTAAAGCGTAGTCACTCGATCCGCTTCATCCCACATGATCCTCGGGTAGCGGGGTGAATGCCGTGAATCCTTCTTGGAGGTGCCAGCGATATCTCGCAAAACTGCACAGAGTCGTCGGAATCGCCCATCTCCATCTTTTTGTGGTGACGTTTCGTGGTATTGTGAAGGCTGAGAGATAAGGCATCGCGGCATAAAATATTACAGACAACACAGTGAAACCTTTTGCTCTCGATTGCCAGGCGCTGGTTTTCTCTTGTCTTAATTTGCGCTTTTTGATTGCGCTTTTTGATTATAGCGACGCCTAATTACACGCCAATCAGGATCTAGATTCTCCCACCGAGATTTGTGCCAGGTTCGTAACTTTTGTCGCACGATGACGGCGATCTCCTCAAGTTGTCCAGGTGTAAGCTCCAAACTGTCTGAGCCCATGATGCCTTCTTGGAGTGAATTGTGTGAACACAGGCCGTCCCATTCAAATGAGTGTCGAGGCCATGGACAAGTTTTAGCGAGCCCATATGAAGCATCGGGGTTACGCAGGGTCCAGAAAATGCTGGTGAGTGAAGCCTCCAGGGCGACGACAAGAGCTCGGAAAACTGGAACATCTCCAGGTGGTGGAATAGGGCAATGTAGCAACAAAGTACTATGCACAAGATAACGTATTGGGGAATGGCGGTGCTGAGACTGTCGACATGGTAATACTGAAGGCGTGCTCTGGCTCCTCTGTTCGTGGCAGTTGCTGAACCAATGTAGAGCGAGGACCTCTGGCGTTCTGGGTGCTAATAGATGAGGAGAAAAACTCCCCAGACGTCTTTGGGAATACTCGCGTCCAGATTCTGAAACTAGCTGAGAGGTGGTGCGGTGGTGGCCCGAATGACGTCGAAGAGTCCAGGACAGAAGGTAAAAGCAGCGAGACTGACCAGAGTAGACAGCTTTTCATGAGAATCAAAAACAGTAGGGAAAACAGGGTTGACGTAAGTCGAGACATTTGTGCAAGCTCACAGGAGGTTGGCAATGTCTGGCGCGTCCGAAATTTGGCATATCTAGCGTTCTCGTGCTCATGATCTATAGAAAGGAGAAACTCTACGAGATCACAGATGGAGATGGGGATTTATCCCTCGTCGTCGACAGGGAAGGGGACATTGGGCATCGTACGATCATCTCGCTTCGCAAGCGAGACATCACCGCTCAGGTGTAGAGGCAGGAACGTTTCAAGTGTGAGGTGAATGAATAACAAAGGAAAGAACAGCCACCAAGTTGTTTGTGTAGCCCATACTTTTAATCATTAAGAAGAGAAAAGTCCATCTTCGTGTGGAGCTCGACTGAGGCCAGGCTGCTCACGCCTGGTACCGAACCGAAATAAGCAGACAAGCCAGAATTAAACTCAAACAAATGTCGGGTGGACAGGCCGTTGCGTCGTCTCGTGCTCCTCCGCCTACGCCATGAACAAAGAGGTGATCCAGCAACGCCGGCTGGCTCCAAGCTCGCTACAACCAATAGAGAAAGAGAAGAATGACCGTCAAGAAGGGTATAGAAACACGTCTCAAAAAACACGCCCGCCCGCAATTCAGCACATGACGCCCGCTCACTTCTTAGAGCTCTCAACCTCCTCGCCGAGCTCCCACGGCTTGCGCGGGTCAACGTACGTCGACAGCCGCTGGTCTCCCCAACGGGCACCAATGGTGACCCAGACGTGCTTCTGCGGGATCGTCGTGTTGACGAGTTCGCGGTAGCCGGTCCACCGCAGTCTCGTGTCCCGGCTCATGGAGCTGTTGCCCTGCCCGCCGTTTGCCACCCACTCCTTGACCACGTTCTTGATGAACTCTATCTTCCGACGGAAATCGTTGGCCGCGGGGATGCCTTGCAGCTCAGGGTCAATCTCGGGCCTCTTGCGGGAGGTCGTCGTTCGGGTAGAGCGAGTGGTCGTCGACTTCGACTGGAAGTTGAGCAGAGTCTGCAGAGGGTATGATAACGTCGCTCGGTCGTCCAGGGCGGCTGCTCCTATCGTGCCCGTGGTAGCCAGCCTCTCTGCTGCTTCTTGCGGAAGATGCCAGAAGTGGCACCAGGTGCCTGTTGCGTCGAGAACAATCTTGGTGTGGTCGGGGAAGTTGAACTGTACTACGAGTCAACATTGCTCGGAAAGATGCGAGGTCCATGTCTCGAATTGCTTACCTGGAGATGCCCGTCGCAGAAAACCCAGCATCCGACATCGCCAAATCGCTGATAGAACGTTACCAGCTCCGCCACGGTGCTCTTCTGACCAGGAGACATTACGCCCGCAGCATCGGCTTCCTCAACCGGGATGGCCTCGTCTCTGCCGTAAGCGATCATGTAGTTGGCAAACTTCTTCCACAGTATGATCCTCTCCCGCTTCCGGTGCTGGTAGATATCCTTTCCAGGATTCATCTTGCCTGCTGTGCCGTCCTCGTTAACGGCTACTCGGAAATGTTCCGGGGACACGGCGACTTCTGAAAGACCCTGCTCGGCATTGTTTTCGAAAAACTTGATCGGCTCCGTCATCGGGATCGGCTGGTTGCGGTCAGCGTACGCTTCATCCTGTCGGCGGAGAATGTGCTTCTCAGCGCCACGAATGAATACGCCGGCCGGTGGCAGCATCACCGTCTTGCTGCCCTCCGTGGTGGGAACGTCTCGCAAGATGCAGCCGACACTGCCGTCGTTCAGGATATACCCAAGCCCGAACTTGTTCGTGTAGTCGACCCATTTGACTACGACGTGAGGATGCGGCGGCGTCACGCTCTTGGATGATATGATTGCCATGGTCCGTGAGTTGAGCGCTCTCTCCAACTCCGTCTGCAGCCGCCGAAGGCGGTCCAAGATCACGTCAGGCTTTGATCCCGGAATATTCCCAGGCGTCTCAGTTGGACTAAAGAGCGTTGCTGATCGGATAGAATCCGAGTTGTGACGCTTGTGGGAGGGGGCTGGTGGCTCCGAAGTCATGGTCGCTGCTCGTTCGGCGACTTGCAGGCTGGGAGCTGACCTTGCCGATGGCAGATGCGTTCGCGTTGAGCTACGCATGCTCTTGACGGTACCTTCTGGAGCCTCTTTTGAAGTCATTTCGCGAGCGATGTCTTGTCTGGACCGGATCCGCATGCTCTGGGAGCCGGGCAGCGTGGCAGCGACGGGAGGCTTCGAATTCGAAGAGACCGTTGAAGCAGATGCTTGCGGCCTACTTTGAGCTCGCTGCTGTGCGGCAAAACTCTGTGGAGGCTGTCGTAAGAGACCTGCGGGAGCCTTCTGCGTACCTGCTAGCTGATCGTCGGAGCTCGGTGCCGGTTGCGAGGAAGAGAGCGACATCGAGGAGGTGTACTTTGTTCGAAGCAACTGCTGCTCTTTGACAAAATCATCAAAGGGTCGATAAACCAGGTCTTCCGCCAAAGGAATTATCGGCGTGAGCCCATTCTTCTCCTCGGCTGCCATCTCTTTCCAAATCTGGGTGTGGATGACCTGGACAGCGCTCCACGGACCAACGCAGCACGATCGGCACATTTCTTTCAGATTGCGGTACGATTGCGCTTGCATCGAGCTCCCCATGCTGGTGCTGTAGAACTCTTGGCGCTCCGGGGGTACTTCGCGCAAGCGCGGACTCATATCAGCTTCCGTCGGCATGTATCCAGAGGTGAAGAATGAATGCTGGAGGATGGTATCCGGATCCGGTCTCCTGTCTGCGTCCTCGAGCATGGTGGCGACAAGGTCCTTAGCCTCCTGGCTGATGATCTTCTGAGACGACTCGAGCGTCGGCCATTCATAGTCTCTCTCTCTGGCACGACGGTATATCTCGTCCTGAGTCGAAGATTGAAAAGGTGGCTTCGAGGTCAACATGGCGAACCTGGGATGGGTCAGCGTCTTGCAACACATCGAGTCGAACCGGCACTTCTCACATGATAATACCAAGGCTCCAAATATCCACCATGTGATCGTGCCCCTTACGTCCCTTTTCCAGAATCTCAGGAGCAATGTAATTGGGCGTGCCGCATAGAGTCGTGCGTCGAATGGTCTGCATGTCCCTACCAGTCACCAACAAGGCGGCGAGACCAAAGTCGCCGATCTTTGCGTTCATCTGAGCGTCCAAAAAGATGTTTCCCATCTTCAGGTCGCGATGGATGATGCCTTTGCCGTGCATGTATTTGATGGCGCCGGCAATCTGGACAGAGTAGAAGCGGACCTCGGGCTCCGTCAAACCCTTTCGCCGCTTCACCATGTCCATGAGGGAGCCATTGTTGCAAAGCTCGAGCACAAGATATGTGCAATTTCCAAAGGAGAAGGCCCTAAAGAACTGGACAATGTTCTTGTGCCTCATCTTTGAATGAATTTGAAGCTCTGTTTGGAACTAAATAACGTGGTTAGGACGATGGATCTGATAAATAGACGGGCAGCGACTAACCTTTTGTTCCATCTTGGGTGGCATCCGGCTCTTGACAATCTTGAGGGCAAATTTTTGCTTCGTCGGCACCAGCTGGCCGCTGTAGCAAATGGCAAACCCCCCCTTTCCCAGCAACTTGCCGACTTGGTACGTGGCACCATCTGGACGATCTGCGCTGCAAGGCTCAACGACTTCGGACGGAGGAGGTGGTGGAAGCTCCTTTTCTTTAGCTGCTCTAAGCTGAGCCGCCGTCTTGGTCTTGACCTCGGTGACCTTGGGCAGTCGCTGGGCATTGGCATCTCTAGGGGACAAGGCCTCCATGTCGACGCCGCCTCTCGCCACCAACCTATGAGCCATGACTATTGAGACGCGACGTATCGACGGACAAGGCAAACGATGGATGGGCTCGCGGCGGGATCAAATAGCAAGGTTCGACAGCCAAGGAAGGTGTCGAGGAGAAGATCCTAGAGCAAGCAAGCGTTAAAATGGTCGTCCATCAACCCACGTGTTGTCACTGCCGCGAAAGAAGTGCCAAGTTCGGAAGGTATAAGTGCATTCATATTCTCTCCCAACGGTCGCGGGAGATGCAACGAAAAGGGACTCACGAACCAGTCTCGCCGCAGTGGCATCCGCGGAGATCGGGAGAAGCTCAGCTGGGTGGCGGATGTGCAATGGCCAAGGCTCTCAGGCGTACGGAAGCATGAAGCAATGCTTCGTTTCGAGACGATTCCCCCAGCCCGTCGGAGTTGGATGGTGTGGATGGTGGCTTGTGCTGGTCACGCAGCAGCGCAAATCGTAGGTTGCCAGTCGCGGTTTGTGTACTTTCCAGGGCGCGGTTGGTTGCCCGCGCAACCGATTTGGCGGCGCACCCCTGGGGCAGCGAGCCACTGCCAGGCGCCGCAGCGGCCAGGACACGCCCCGCCCAACGGCCGGGACCGCTGTAATTTGCTGCCCTGGAGAGCCGCAGGCTGAGGGGCTTCTCATTGGTGCGCACCTTTGGAATTACGGAGGATCGCGGGCTTCGGACCAGACGGCAGCGATGCCAGGTCCGTCCCGGCGACTCCACGCTGGACTCTGACGCATCGTGGGAGGCGGCCGTCATCATGGCCTAGGAGCATGCTGCCACTGGAGGAATTTGCCGCAGGAGGAGCTTCAGGGCCGAAAACGCCGTCGAATACCTGGTTTCGTCTCGCCCGATCTTGTCTCGCCCCAGCACCACAACCCCGGCGCTCCGACACTTGAGTCTCGCCAGCGACTGCTCTCCGTGCACACCACACTCTCCGCAGTCAAGACATCGTCAGTCCTGGCGGCCGCGGCGCAATGGTTCCCCTTCCTCTGTTCAAGCTCGCGGCGCTGTTCGTGCGGCACGTCTCCAAGTATGGCGCAGTAAGGCAGCACCTCCCGTCCAGCACACGCGCGACACTCTGCTGACTCCTCGCAAGAACCGCATCAAGTTGCAGGCACACGATCATCCTCGGTTTCGAGCCTTTGCCGCCAAGTACGGGCAGTCAATACACCAGCTGAACATGAGGCTCTCGGTGGCCCTCCTTCGAGATCCCGACGCCGAGCGGCGAGCCAAGGAGCGGGCCGAGGCGCCGACGGTGAAGACGGAGGAGCAGCACAAGCGCGACGAAGAAAAGGCGAAGTCAAAGCCAGACGCAGCATCATCAGCGCGCAAAAAATTCCCATTCCAAAACGTGTGGAAGCGCAAGTTTCGGCCCTTGCCCGAGGCCAAGGCCGTAGACCTCTTCGCCGACGTCATCGGTGACGGCTTCATCCTTGGAGTGGCGGGCGGTCTCATCATATACGAATACTGGAAGGCGTCACAGAAACCCGACATCAATAAGGAGCGGATAGACGACCTCAACCGACGGTTCGAGGAGCTCAAGCAGCGGGAAGACGAGCTGGCGAGCGCCGAGCTGAAGCAGCAGCAAAGGTTTGAATCTCTCGAGGAGGCGCTGAGAGCCCTGAAAGACCCCAAGACGCAACAGCCTCTGCTGCCGACCCTGCAGGTGACCTGAGCTCAGGAGACCTCCCTGTGAATACAGGCAGCCAAGCGGATAACCAGGGCTCTCAGTCGATCTCAAGAGATGGACATGAGAATAGAGCCTGTGCGCCCTCCATTTTTGTGTTAGAACGTCACGTTGCGTGTTTGCGGACCATCTCAATATCTGACCGTGAGGATCACGTCGCTCTGTACCGTCGGATCGAAGGGGAGGCAGGCGAGGGGCTCTTTCCACCACTTAAACGCACAAAGGGGCAATCCCATCTCATACAAATTAAATAGAAGAAACAATACCCTTGCGAACCTGGTCAAAGGCTACCACGTCAGACCAGCAACCCTCCGCAACAGCGTGAAGTGTTCTAAAGCGGCACGCAGCAAACCTCGACATGTTCTGTTCGTCTCTCAGGAAGAGGCGGGAGTGGGCTGCGGTCGTACCGTTTCTCGCCGATTCTGCTAGTCTCGGCTGGAAAGGTCGTGAGAGGACAAGCGGATGCTTTTCATGCTCCGTGCGGCTGACGCTGCTTAGAGACGAAGCTTGGCAGCCATGACATTGCGTTCCCTACATCATCCTACGGAGGACACGGGCAGCTCTGCCGGGTCATTCTGCTCTGCGCTGGGCAGATCGGTACGCCGGAGGCGAGAGATAGGATTGAAAGGCTGCCACTTCTAGACGGGGGTGGTAATGTGGCGATTATCCTTCTGTTGGCTGACACAGACGGCATGATGGCATTCATGAAGCTACAACAGGAGTATGAGGGGCCTTTTGCGAGCGACATGCACACATTCTTTCTAACACTCGGTCAGAATGCTCACAAATGATGTACACGACGCAATACCCATCATTCCGCTCTCATCCCCTACCGAGCTGCCATCCTGCCTCGACACACTGAGACGCCAGTGCAGTACCGACGGTTCAAAGGATAAGCAAGTCGAAGTTGCGTCAACCTCGAGGCATCTCGTCGCTCATTGCACAAAAGGTCAACCCCTGTCTGAGAGCCAGACGAATATTTTATCAGATATTTGCAGTGGGTTTGGAGACTTGGCGCAGCATGCCTTTGACCCGGCAGGGCAGCGCATGTTGTGCGATTTTCTGGGGGACGCAGATGGCGCCCGAGTAATATCATTCTTCACGGCGGGACCCAGCGTGCAGCACTATTAATGTTTCTATCGATCAACTTCGACAGAGCTTGCACAGATGCTAGGGAGACGGAGAAGACCCCAAAGTGCGCGGCTGCTGTAGCTGCCATGAGCCCATCTGTCATGTTCATGTTCCAATACCTTACTTGATTTCGGGAAGGAAAAGCTGTCCGTGATGGTCTGACTCTGCACTCGGACGGAATCGAAGACCGGGTGAGCCATTTGATGGGGGCAACCGCGTGATGCCGAAGTCCCAACGCGAAGTCTTCCGCAATATTGGCGGCATGAAGTACGTACAGTTGCCACAGTGAAAGTTGGCGTGCGTAGCGTAGATAGACTTATTCTGGGGTTTATGAGGGCATGGCGCGCTCTAGGTAGTTACAGTGGGGGGTGTAAGTGGTTTGAAAACCCCTGGGATAGTCCAGTGACAGTCAAGGATATCTTACACGTGAGCATCTGGACATGGGGAGACGACCATGGTCTGCTTGCTCAATGGCTTATGAGTAGGAAAGCGCTTGACCAGGGAATCCATCGGCACCAGCTATCGAATGGCTCCCATGACTGCCTAGCTTAGGTATCTATTGCGAATCTGCAGAGCACCGGAGCCACGTGAGCACTCCGGCACCGAGTCTCTCGCCGAACGGCGCTGCAAGTCCCGTAATGCGGGTTGCTGTAGGGAGCACAGACCCTCTTGGCATGAATCGGAGTCTGGGCCGCCCTCACCGCATAGACAATGGCGGCCGTTGAAGACCAGAAGCGTCTTGGCTGGGCAAGCATGCACGCAACGAGTGAGGTCCGTCAAGGTGACACCCGGGTCATGGCTGGCTGCATGGGGGCTGGGGATGTGCCGAGATGGGCGAAGCGGCCAATCAGCGGTCCCGCAGAGCCGCCGGGGAGGATTCGGGCTGGCAATCGCTCCCGCTCATTAGCTGACGGGGCAGATGCGTCCATGGGACTATCGTGGCCTCGGTGCAGGGGGCAGGATGGGTGGTGCGCTTGGCCTTAGGAAAGGTTAAGGCGAATGTGCTTCCAATAGTCATCATGCTTCAAGTTCGGGCCGCCAGTCGCCGTGGCTTGCGTCCGCTTCTCTTGGCTCCGGCGAGGAGCATTATTATTAGAGTCCACGATGTGGGCAGACGTCGATTCGAGGCTCAGTCGATGGCGCATTTCGACGGACCGTTGTGGGATCCAGCTAATCCGCCTCCAAGATTGCATGCTTAGCGTTGTGAATGAGAAGACGCTATCACTTGTCAGCGTGTGATATTGGGCAAGCGACGGAGTGATGAGGGAATTGTTGAACGTCAGCATCCTCTGGTCAGCTTGTCCAACCAAAGATGGTCACCTTGATGAGTTCTCATGCCAGACTGCTCGTCCTGCGAATAGCTGGCTCGGAAGGGGAGACGTCATCTGCGTGCGAATACAAACAAACAGTCATGAATATACGAGTAGAGCGATGAAGAGAAACCAAACCACTCCGTACAGGCAGGCAGGACATATTCGTAGGTACGTTCCGCTCCACCATCCTACCTATGAAGAGAAGCCCCGTCGCTTGGCTCCGAGATGGGTAATAGCCGTCGACCGTGGAGGGAGGGAGGGATGCCAGTGATGAAGCCAGCGGTGGCTGGTGCCGCCCGAGACACCATGTGCTTCACCGCAGACCCCTGCGAGACGACGGACTCGACTGTCGGGCTAGCTGGTATCAGACGGGCGCCACTCGTCGCGGCCGACGAGGCGGAGCGTACCTAGGCAACTAGGTCACGAAAACGGCCAAAGGTCTCGTAAAAGGGACACTTGAATGGTGACTCCGCGCGTCGACGACAAGGCGGCGAACAAAGCCGTGAGCGCCAAATGCCACGGCTGCTCGCCAGCGCAGGCATGGATGGGATGGGGGAGGGGGAAGGCGAAGCAGCGCAGCGCAGCGCAGCGCACCAGTACAATGGCGGGCTCGGAAAATAGAAACCGGGACCCTACCGTACTCGTACCTAAGCGCGAACCTTGTTGGCTGCACGCTCTCGGCTGCCCCAGGGCCCGGTGCCTTGCACGCATCTGGCAGCGTTGCGAGGGTGATTCCATGCGTCCAGTGAGCGTCGTCGCTGGCGGCGGGCGGTGGGTGGAAAGCGGGAGGAGTCGTCCGCTGCGGGGCGCCCGGTACCTCTGCTCGCGGCGGCCGCAGCGCAGCGCAGCGCGTACCGGCGCCCCTGCCACCCCCGTCCCCTGTGCAGCACGTTGCAGGTGCGGGTGTGCAGACACCCCTGGCCCCTGGCACGGGCTGCAGCGGCAGGGGCGCTGATTGGCGCTGGGCCAACGTGTAACCGCCGACGTCTCTGCACCTCAGGCCAATCACGTCCCCCGCGGTACGCCTGTCTCGTCGAAAAGCTGCAAAGAAGTCCGTACCCGCCCAGCGCCAAAGTCGCCGTCGTAGTCGCCGTAGTCGCCAGTCGTAGTCGACGAGCACGCTCGCAGGCGCCGGCGGCGGTGCTTGGCGTCTGGAGGGGCCCGAGTCGGCAGGTGACCTGCCGGGGTGTCGGGCAGCGATGCCAGTCAGTGGACGCCGGCTCTCGAGCTTGGGGTCGGCCTGGCCTCGTCCGCTGCCGCCGCCGCCGTCGCTCCCCCCGTCGCCTTTGAAGCAGGACTGTGATGCCCGCGCGAGACTGTCTATGCATGCCGATGCAGCCATGCGCATACGCCATGCCAGCTCTTAAAACTCGTCTGCCGCCTGCCCCGGCCCGAAGGCGCTGGCGATCTCCCCTCTCCTTCTCCTCCTCCACCGCACCACCACCACCGCCGCCGAGATCCAAAACCGCCCTCTGCCTCAGAAAAACGTCCGACGCTCTCGCCGTCTGATCTTCCCACCGAGCACCCCAAGCGTCAAACGTACGGGCGGGCCCTACATAATATCTCCTCCACCCGGTTCCTGCCTCTCCCGCGCCCCCCGGCGACCCGCAACGACGGAGCGAGATTTGACGTGAACGGCTGCCCTGCTCTTCGTCTCGACTTGGGGCGCCACCGACGGCATTGGGTTCATGCTTGCTCGCGCCTTGGCGTACTCGTAAACGGCCTTCCGCACTATTGCCCGTCAATGCACCCCGGAGGTGGAGGCGAGTCAAGCCAGTCCGGATGCCTCCTGCTCTCGTCCTAAGCTTTCGGAGCCACCGCCGCGCACCATCAAGACATCCGATACTCTGCCCGTCTCGCCCGTCACCGGCATCTGATACACGATCCCACCGCCGCCCTCGGCAACGGCACCAGCCCCCGTTCGGGTTGCAGGCCCTGCCGACGGTGCCTCGTCGTCCCCGGCGGCGTACTCCATTATAGAGCCAGCCCAACCCGGCCCATCTCATCTCCTCTCATCCGAACTTGTCGCTGGTGGTTCCGACTCTCTCTCCATCGCTTCTCGACAGCGGCCAAGTCCGTTCCTTTCTTTCGTCCCTCGCACAGCTCAGGCCTGTCGAGGACCACCCTTCTAATACCGACTTTCGCTCCTTCTTCTCATTCATCTCTTGCGCTGGTTCAGGTCTGGTTACCTGTTCAACTTCCCTCGCTCTTCGGACGGCACCTTTGGAAAGACGCCGCTTGTGTACTATTCTACCACAAAGAGATCCTCGAGCCTCGGCGGCAAGGAGATAACCCGACAAAGTCACTGACGGCTTTATTTGACGGAGGGATTCGCAAGACGAGAGAAAAGGCAAAACAGAAAGAGATCGGGAAAGAAGTTTCAGGTGTCAAGGATTTTGGATTAAGACGGCACAATGGGCAGACTCATTAAGAATCACTGGGCTCGGCTCATCATCCTGACAGCCGCCATCTGTAAGTTGCGACTGAACCCAACTACCCGACGAGATCCACCCCTTACTAACTCTGCACGCAGACCAAGTCGCCGCAGCAGTCGAAGGCTTTTTCTGGCCAAAAATCTTCTGGGACTTTCTGAGCAAGAACCTCGACGGTGCCGTCAAGCCCATCCCCGTACTGCAGACCATCAACCTCGTCTTCGGGCTGGGCATGCTGGCGCTCGAGTGGCCCCTCAGCTTCGTCGCCGGCAGCGGCCTCCACCGCTCGGTCGAGTTCCGCCTCGCATTCCTGCCGCTGACGGCGCTGGCTTCGCTTCTCATGTACCAATCGACGAACCCGGGCGTCTACTACTTGATCGGCATGGGCGTCTATTTTTGGGCCTACAGCGAGGGCGAGGTGCGTACGGTCCTAATTTAATTACCGAGACCAGTTGCTGACTCTGCGATTAGATGATTTGCGCAAAGCCCTGGACGCTGCCGCAACGAGGTGGTGCTGGCATTGGCATGAGGGTTTGAGCTCCTCGCATACTTGCTGTGCTCGCACCTTACCGAACCTCTACTCGATGTATATGGCGCTGTATATATCACAACACCCACCATCGACGACGAATCTTTCAAATTTTATTGCATTGGACTACGTGCTTGCATGCTGCATTTAGCGTTGGCGTTTCTACTTTACTGCGTGCCTTGAGTGCGGCACGGGCGAGGGCGCACTCCACGGGGTGCTGCATTGGACCGCCTTTGGGCGAGATGCACACTTGGCACTGAATATTCATGGCGACGGACATTGGGGGATAAAGGGGAAGATCAAGTCACAAGATCACAACAGGGAGACATATTGTGAAGCAATTCGGACTTGGAGAGAGTGAGAGTACGAACACGGCGCGTATTCCAGTGTTGGTCGATGTTCAAGGCCCCCAAGGCTCACGAATCGACCCCCGATGCACTGGCGCGCGCTTGTGCAAGCAAGCAACGTAGACCTCCCAGCTAGGACCGCAAATGAAAGAAAGAAAAAAAAAGCCGTCAAACTGAGCCTGAAACGACAAGCGGACAAGTCGGAGCCCCGCCCGCCTGCGGCGAGACGCCCTGTGCGTGAGGACGCGCCGTATAAGCCCCCTCGGGCGTCTCAGCCAGGCCCCCGAAACGCCCCGCGCCAGAGGCCCGCTTGGCCGCCGGCTGCCTTACCCACTCCGTACACTGTAAATGCCCGCCAACAAACTCTTATGTTAGTCCTCGTCGTCGCACGTCGCTCGAAAGTCGGGCCGTGTTCGAGACGCAACGCACTCATTAAATCCACGCCTGCCGTGAGGGACGAGGAGGAACTCAATCCCATGCCATTGACCTTCTCCGTACAACATACGAGCACGAGGCGGGGTTGCGAGCGCGAGCGCTGGGCCATGCGTCATGCAATAATACCATGCAGCATGAACCTGAGCCTGAGCCTCCGATGTCCAGCCACCTGCAGAGCGCACCGAGATTCACCGCCTTTGTGCACATGTGTTTGGGACGCTGTCTGTATTTTGTTCGCTATACTTTCAAGAAGAGCGGCTCAGATGAGCCTACGCCAGCCTCGGACGCCTCTTGCGGCCCAGAGTAGCTGGCTGATCCCGCCCATCATTCATTCATCACCGTGCCCCGCCGCCCATTATTGCCTTGCTTCCAAATGCAAAGCCGTCACGCGGCACGCTTCCAAAACCGACAGCGCCGCCTCGGCTCGGCTCGAGCCCTATCGAGCTTGGGCTTTCTCCTTAGAGAACATTTCTAATGGGCCTTCATCGTGCTCATGGAGTCGTTCTTGACGCCTTGACGGCCAGGCATCTGCACCAGCATACTCGTTAGGCGTCTTGTCTGTTGCTGGGGAGCACTCGTAGACTTACCTCCACATTCTGCAGGGTGCCCGTCTCCAGGATCTTCTTAATCACATCCTCCGCAACGCTGGTGCCGAATTCCGACTCCAAGCTTCCCTTGGGAGCCTCATCCAACGTGCCCTGGGTGCCTTGCCTGTGCAACACTGTCAGCCGCCTGTGCCATGATTGTGAAGTGAAGCTGGCACGACAGCTGCCCCCCTCACTTGCCCAACGGCTCGCGGCGCCACGCAGTGGCTGGACAGAAGCAATGCCACCAATCAAGGCGCCGGCCCCTCTCTGTTGTCGCAGCTGGACACGGCACACGACAAGGTGCTTCAAGCTGGCCTCAAGGGAGAACATGCGGGGCGGCTTACTTGTTGTTGTGGAAGACCTTGAAGGCGGAAATGAAATGAGCCAGAGGGACAGACTTGTCGGTCTTCCACTTCTTGTACGTCTCGACGTCGTCGACGAAGATGATGAAGTCGTCGGTCTGACCCTTGAGGTGAATCTTGGACTGGGTGGTCTCTCCGCGAGTCATCTTGAAGTTGGGGGGATGGTGTTGCTGAGCTGTGCTGGGGGAGCCGGAAGGCGAAGGTGGGTGTCGAGTTGACTTGATGAGAACGAGGTCGGATGGATGACGTGTTTGACGATGAGGTTGACGAGGCCAAGAGTCTCTGGTGCTTGCTGGGGAAATGGAGTTTGTGTTGTTCTTGTTGCTGTTTGAAGGATGAGAAAGAAAGAGAGGAAGAAGGTTTGAGAGCGGGCGCAGAAGAGCCGGTCTAAATGGGAGCTTGGATGGAGCTGAGGAGGGACGAAGCTCCTCACGGGCTACGTCATCGTGGACGGCAGGTATCCCGATGCCTACTTCGCTCACATTCCACGCCATGGCCCACCGCCAGGGTACCTAACCTCCAGACTGGGGGATTCCGACTACGTACGAGCACCCGTGAGTACCTTGCCTGCTGGGAGCCATGAACGGCATCCCGGTAAGGCAATTGCCGGGCCATTTCCTGATGCCAATGCCGAGCTGACCTCATGCTCCGCTCCAATTGACCTCGGCGGCGATGCCGTCACTGGCAAGGCAGCAGGTCGAACGAACGTTGGTACAAGTACGTCCCGCCTCGAGCGGGGCCTGGCCAGGCGAGCTGTTGGCCCGTGGGGTGCCCAGCCTGCACCTACGTCACCAGACGCGGATGGACCCATGCAGCTTTTCTGCTGCTAGAACTTACGAGTAGCATCGTCACTTGTTGCACAGACGGCACGCGACACGCATACCCAGTTGCCAGTGCTACTGCACCTCGCCTGCAGTTGGCATCAAGTCAATTCTCCCGCAGGCCAGTGCCATGGTGATGAAATTTATTATGAATAGTACCTTGTCCCGTTGAAGCTCATTGCTCTGCCGTTCTTCGTCCCCGTACTTCCTATGCCACCTGCGTATTGTTCCAGCATCTCAGAGCGCCTCAAGTAGCCAACTGAGACTCTCATCGGAAAATGCTCATAAAGCCAAGGCTGAGGCTCCCTCCGTCATTCTTTCCCCCACTGGCCTTGATCCTTCGACCGTAGCTCGTCGTCTTGTCTTTGGCGCCCGCCCACGTGTTCTCTTTCTCTGCGCATCGCGAAGAGGCCTTCTCGCACCTCGCAGACCGGCTAGATCGCTGGCTGTTTACTGAGGACGCCCGCAATGCCACCGCTCCACCTCCCCCGGCTTCTGTTGCGGCAATGTGGCAGCGACGAGATGTACCGCCAGCAGCTAGCGTCTCCTCCTGTGCCCCGACTTGAACTTCATGCCTGGTGCAAAGTCTCTTCGTTCTGCTGCCAGCACCTTCGTTATTTACCATGTGGCGCGATGCTGTGTCCTCTGTCGGGCCCTTTACGTCACGGCACTTGCAAGTCCCAGCCTTGATAATGTCATCGCCGGTTTTTTTCTTCACCGACAAGCTACCGGATCTCTTGGTGAAGGAACTTGTGATGCTCGCTACGCTGAGCTTTCTCATGACTGTGGAAGCCGAAGTTCGAACCAAGTGCTCGCTTCGCGCCCGCGTAGTCATGACTGGAAACGGGAGGATCTCGCGGCTCCAGACGTCAGTCAGCAACGCCTCCAACCGGGCTCGCTCGCTGCGAGCCGGAGCAAGAACTGGAATTCGGGCGGTTGTTGTAAGAAGAGACTGCGAGCGATTGATGGTCAATGCCGCAGAGGCGCTATTTGTGGTATCCCGCACGACGCTCGTGTTCTTCAGCACAACTTGACACAACGGGGCCTTTGAGCCAACCGTCGTGGCTCGATGTATGGAAATTCGATGAGAAATAGTGCCTATGGCGTTTGTAAGTCTCGTGTCTCCAGGTCCTCATGCCAGTCGTGCTTACCCGGATTCCCAAACACCGTACCTACGCTTTTAATCTCCAAGTCAAGGGAGCTACTCGGGTTGGAATTCACCGGCTCCATGCTATTTCTGATCGGCCGTGACAGCCGTGACCGCCATTCCAGCTCCTCTTTTGGGGTGCTGGCTGTCATTATTATTTCGTACAAATGGCGATCGCATTCAAACACCAGCTTCCAGGAGAACGGCGCCGTGTGACATTGAAGTCCTTCATCTGCCGTCAATAACGGCTGTTTGACGTGAGGGGTGATCTCACCTCTCCCATTATCGACATCCTCAAGTTTTGCCCTATTCAAGTCAATGCAGGCTTGAATGACATATAGCAGGTCCCCTCTTCCCGCAGACGCTAAGCAGAGTACATCGCGGTATAGAAGGCAGATCAGGTAATGCCCGTCGACCCCCCCGGAGGACTGCCAGCAGACGTGCAGCGTCCCGCAAAGCCGGACGTGCCCAAAAGCGCGAATTCGGTTCTTGGAAGCGGCATCGAGTCTCTGAGCATTTGGTGAGCCACTGTCTCCGTTACGCGCGCGAGCCCGAGGAGTGGTTTACCTTCTTGGGAAATACCAGCCGATCTTGCAACAACCAAGTTCTCCCTAGAGCGACCTTCATCAGGGAATCGTCGGTGGCCCGGTTAATCTCGGCTGTGGCTTCTCGCATCCTCGTGAGAACGCTGTCGATTTCCATGTGAGAATTCGGACAATCTGATATCGGCGTGTACTTGAGGAGCTCTGCAAACAGAAGAGGGTACCTGCAAACTCTCTGAATAGGCTGCCCGGATAATCAGCACTCGAAGATCTTGCCGACTCGCGAGATCTCACCTTGACAAGTAGGTCTCTAATTGAAAGAGCCTTTTTCGAACTGTCCTCGGAATTCTTTGCAGAATGGATCGATGCAAGTGCCTCCAGCCCTTTCTGGTATGACTCCCACTGGGGCATGGCCTGGTTGGCTGAGGCAACATCTTGGAGCATCATTTCATACTTTGCCCCATACTCCTTATATATGAAGAATCGGTTCATCTGACGAGTGTCAGTGGTGTTGTGATAAGGCCAAACATCAAAGCAAGGCTGGAGGCGCCTTCGGTACCTTTTTTGCAAATGCTTTTGACACTTCTGCTGCAACCAGCGGCTCGCACAGTATTCCAGTGACGCCTTGAAGCCAACACCCGAGGTTGTTGCTGTTTGGAACGGCATCGAGGCTGGCCCACCGCCGAAGTCCTTGCACAGCCATAAGGGCTTGGTTGGAGTGTTGAAGGTGTGAAGATACCTCGAGCTGCGTATACTCCGAATATGGAACCACTCGGTGAAGCTCTCCAAGTATCTCCTCATGCAGCTCAACAATTTCCGCCAGGTTTTGGTTGATGGACGACCTCAAGCCCATGCACATGGAGGGGAGCGACGCGAGGATAGTGATGTAGACCTGTTGTTCTGTCAGCTTCATAGCCTTAGGGTCGAAAGACGCTACAATTCACATTCATGAGGAACTTGACGTCGCCAATGTAACCCTCCTCCGTGCTGATGAGTTCCTCCAGGATGCGTCGCCGTTGCAGTGACCGCTCCGTAGCAGCAGAATCTACTACGTCCGTAACTTGATGCACCGCGCTTTCTTCGGAGACCCTCGGTCCAGAAGTGGAGGCCCTACTGCTGCGGTCCGTTCGGGAGGCGCATTGCGAGTGCGCCGCATTCTTCTTGGATAGGGCCACGATGCTGGCACTGGCGAGACTGACGCTAGCACTTCGAACAGCCGAGACGAACCTGAACGAGGATCCAGCAGAAGAGGGCTGGTGATGAAAAGATGGTCTTGGGCAGATGTCTGCCTCATGCTCGTAATCGGAGAACCACAGCGGTAGGGCATCTGGTGCTTGCTCCCCTGCTGACTGTCTCTGCCTCGACTTTCGATGTAAGGACCTCATCCATTTCTGGAACGGTCGTGGCGATTGGTATTCATCGCGTTTGTTACATGGCTCGATTGACACGTGAGGACGATCACGAGGAGCGCCTTTCGCGAATTCCGGTGACTTGAATTTGTCGTCGATGTTCTTGATGCGGTCGGAAGTCCCAAGATTCGCAAGCTCCCCGATTCGAAGATGGTGGTTCTCAGAGGTCAGTGTCCTTTGGCTTTTCTTTGAGAGCAGGTTGGTTCCCTCGTGACTCAGTCCTTCCTTAGACGACAAATCTACGGGACTGGGCTGTCGAGCCTCATCATTAGAACAGGTAAGGAACGACGACGGTGACTCGACGACAGGCATACTGCCTGAGACCCCAAAATTGAGCGAGTCCAAAAAGAAAGCAAGCAAGATTGGTTCCAAGAAGACACCAAAAAAGCAGAGGACCAAAAACAGAGGATCAAAACATCGTCGACGGACCGGTAGCCGAGAAGAATGATACGGAGAAAACAGCGGCTGGCTTGGGCAAAAGGAGGGAAAGGGAACGAATAAAGCAAGCCGAGGCACCCAGTACTTAGGGCCGGGAGGCCAGGAACGATGAAGGCCCTACCTGGATGCCTTCTTGCCCCGGCAGCAAGGCATAATATATCGTTCAGCAGGCGCAAGCCGATGCAGCTGAAAACACCTCTTCTCGAGACGTCAACGATGGCGCCGCTTTCATTCCGTCGCGCTTCTCGAGGAACCCAGCAGACCGTATCTGTCTTACTCGTACGATAAAGCCGGGTTGCACGGCGTGGGGCGTCACGAGCGGAAGAACTTGCTTGTCCCTTCGCAGAGGAGGATGACAACATGAAGATGCGTACCCGGGGGTTGCCGTGAGCAAGGACGTCATCATGGCAAGTATTAGCTCAAAGGGCAAGCATGAATACGGTATGCATCGGGGCTAGCATGCACAGTATTGCCCTGATTGCTCCGTATACGTCTGCAGTAAGGTAAGGTAAGTTCCCGCACCGGCATCACTCTCGGACGGAGCTCAGCTGCAGCGCGGCAACACTTACGAGATGCGGACCACGAATGGCAATGAAAGGGGATATGCAGATATGGGAATGTCAGTGACGACGTTAAAAGGGAGCTGGGGCGCACGGCAGACCCGACGATCAGCCATGGAGTCGCGACGCCACCTACTCGTGGGTACCTTAGGTAGCCCTTCATATTGGGCAACGGAGGCAAGGCGGGCGGGCTGCGGAGCAGCTGCAGTGCTCATCTTCAGCCAGAGAAGCGAAGCCACCGAGAGATGCAGAGGCTGGGCTTGCACGGGCCGTGGCCCAACGACGAGCGCAATACGCGAAACGGCGGCATCGGCCAGCCTGCAGCTGGTGCGTTTGGCTTGGGCAGGCGATGAATGAGGTCAGTTGCAGGGCCGCGCAACCGCGATCGGTACAGGTCAAGCCATCCACAACGCAGCCATGCATTCTCGGCCATTCAGGGCTCAGCAGCGCCCTACACGTACGAGTGCGGTAGTTGTGTCTACGAGTACGGTACGAGTGAAGCACTGGGCACCTACAAGTACCAGAAGCTCCGACGCCGAGGGGCCGGGCCTAACATTATAAGACACCCCGGCCCGGCCTGGAGCTGCGGGGCCTGTCGTGGCTGTGTGACATCTGCGGGCCTACCAAGGCCTTGGTTGGAAGGGTTCTGCGGTGTTCCGTACGGACGGATTGCCGCGCAGAGGATCCCGCCGCGTTGCGGTCCAGCAACGTGCAGAGCGGTTCTGGACAATGTTACGATCAGGCGTGCTGGACGCTGTTGTCGCAGCTTGCCTCCCGCTGCAGAGGCCGCTGGGCTGGCAAGGCTGGGTCGGTGGCTCCGGGCGGTCGGGCGCTAGACCGGCCAAGGCGCGCCTTGGGGACCTGACGCTAGACCGAAGCGGGCAAGACGTGGCCTCGGATCTCACTGAAGCTTTGGGGTGTTTGGGGTCGGGGGTCGGCGACGGGGGTCCCGGGCGCAGCGAGGCAGGCACTCCACGCCCTAGCGCGGGCTGCGCAGCGAATGGCGTAGCAGCCTCCAAACGAACACGTAGGTATTTTACGGATTTTGGCGGCGAGCCTCACTCACTGCCTGCTTCGCCGGCCTTCTTCCCTCCGCCACGTGGGGCGCCTGCATCTGACAAATCTTCCATGTCGAGGCGCCGCTGACCTTCTCTGCTCTTGCTCCTGTTTCCTTCGTCTCCTCCGCTCCCATCCTGCCGCTCTCCACCGCGCCAGAGTCTGCTGCGGTGTCGCCCGGTGTCTCTGTTGTCTCTGTACAACCCTCCCGCAACCATCGCCGCTGACCGACGCCGGTAGCGACGGGCCATCTCCCCCCGACGCTCGGCGCAAACATCCTCGCCATGGAGAACGCCTTTGCCCGTCCCATTGCGACGGTGCTGGCCGCTTTCCAGGTCGACGAGCACGACGGCCTCACCAACAAGCAGGTCGAGGCTCTCCGCGCCAAACACGGCCGCAATGGTGCGCGCTCCTCCACTCGTCCACGCTGCCCCGCTGCAGTCGACAGTTGCTGATATCAGGATCGAACATTAGCTATCCCCGAAGAGCCTCCTACGCCCCTCTGGGAGCTGATCCTGGAGCAGTTCAAGGACCAGCTGGTCATAATCCTCCTGGGCTCTGCCGCCGTGTCCTTCGCCCTGGCCCTCTTCGAAGACGAGGGCGGTTGGAGCGCCTTCGTCGATCCCGCTGTGGTGAGCAATCCCGCCGCTTTCCTTGGCTCTTCGCACAACGCCGTGGTGCTAATGATGATGTTTTAGATTCTTACCATTCTCATCCTCAACGCCGTCGTCGGTGTCTCGCAAGAGAGCAGCGCCGAAAAGGCAATTGCCGCGCTGCAGGAGTACTCTGCCAACGAGTCCAATGTCATCCGCAACGGCGGCCACGTCTCCCGACTCAAGGCTGAGGAGCTGGTTCCCGGAGACGTCATTACCGTTTCTGTGGGAGACCGCATTCCTGCCGACTGCCGCGTCATCGCCATCGAGAGCAACAGCTTCGCCGTCGACCAGGCTATCCTGACTGGAGAGAGCGAGAGTGTTGGCAAGGATGACGCGGCCGTCATCAAGGACGAGCGCGCCGTCAAGCAAGACCAGGTCAACATGCTCTTCTCCGGAACCACTGTCGTTACGGGCCGGGCCAAGGCCGTGGTCGTCTTGACTGGCTCCAACACCGCCATCGGAGACATACACGAGAGCATTGCCGCCCAGATCTCGGAGCCTACCCCCCTCAAGCAGAAGCTCAATGACTTTGGAGACAGCCTCGCCAAGGTCATCACCGTTATTTGCATCTTAGTCTGGCTCATCAACATTCCCAACTTCAAAGACCCCAGCCATGGGAGCTGGACCAAGGGTGCCATCTACTACCTCAAGATTGCCGTTTCCCTGGGCGTCGCTGCCATCCCCGAGGGCTTGGCCGTCGTCATCACTACCTGTCTGGCACTGGGCACTCGAAAGATGGCCGCTAAGAACGCCGTTGTTCGCAGCCTGCCCTCCGTGGAGACCCTGGGTAGCTGCAGCGTCATCTGCTCCGACAAGACCGGTACTCTCACCACCAATCAGATGAGTGTCAACAAGATTGTCTACCTTAACGAGAAGGGCACCGACTTGACCGAGCTGGACGTGGAGGGCACGACCTTTGCGCCCAAGGGCGCCATTCGAATGAATGGCGAAGAAGTCGAGAATCTCCCGTCCAAGTCGGATACCATCCGCCAAATGACCGAGGTTGCAGCCGTGTGCAACGACGCCCACCTGGCTTACGATGAGCGAACTGCCACCTTCTCTAGCGTCGGCGAGCCGACCGAGGGCGCTCTGAGGGTTCTTGTGGAGAAGATTGGTCCTTGTGCTCCGGCGGGCACCCACCCTGACGACTGCGTCCATTACGCGAGTTCCCAGTACGAGAAGCGGCTTCCTCGGCTTGCGACTTACGAGTTCTCCCGTGACCGGAAGAGCATGTCAGTCCTGATCCAGAACGGCAAGGCGAAGAAGCTTCTTGTCAAGGGAGCGCCCGAATCCATTATTGATCGTTGCACTCACACTCTTGTTGGTGCCAATGGCAAGAAGGTTGCCCTCAACGAGAAGCTGTCTAGTCTCCTGCTGAAGGAGGTGGTTGAGTACGGTAACCGAGGCCTCCGTGTCATCGCTCTCGCGAGCATTGATGATGTCTCCAAGAATCCGTTGCTCTCCGCCAAGACGACGCAACAGTACGCGCAGCTTGAGCAGAACATGACCTTCCTGGGACTGGTTGGTATGCTTGATCCTCCTCGTGAGGAAGTCCCGGGATCCATTCGCCAGTGCAAGGAAGCTGGTATCCGAATCATCGTCATCACTGGAGACAACCCCAACACCGCTGAGAGCATCTGCCGACAGATCGGCGTCTTCGGTGAGAACGAGAATCTCAAGGGCAAGAGCTATACTGGTCGCGAGTTCGACAACTTGAGCCCCAGCGAACAGCTCGAGGCAGCCAAGAGAGCTTCGCTCTTCTCTCGCGTCGAGCCTGGCCACAAGTCCAGGCTCGTTGACCTGCTCCAATCCCTTGGCGAGGTCGTCGCCATGACGGGCGACGGCGTCAACGACGCACCGGCCCTCAAGAAGGCCGACATTGGTGTTGCCATGGGCTCTGGTACCGACGTGTCCAAGTTGGCGGCGGACATGGTTCTCGCCGACAGCAACTTTGCCACCATCGAGGTCGCCATCGAGGAGGGCCGAGCCATCTACAACAACACCCAGCAGTTCATCCGATACCTCATCTCATCCAACATCGGCGAGGTCGTGTCCATCTTCCTCACGGCGGCCCTGGGTATGCCCGAGGCTCTGATCCCCGTGCAACTGCTGTGGGTCAACCTGGTCACGGATGGTCTCCCCGCGACTGCCCTCTCGTTCAACCCACCTGACGGAGACATCATGAAGCGACAGCCTCGCAAGAGAGACGAGGCTCTCATCGGCGGCTGGCTCTTCTTCCGCTACCTGGTCATCGGAACCTATGTTGGCCTGGCCACCGTCGCCGGCTACGCGTGGTGGTTCATGTTCTACTCCGAGGGCCCGCAGATCACCTTCAGGCAACTGTCTCGCTTCCACCACTGCTCCGCGGACTTTCCGGAGATTGGGTGCGAAATGTTCACCAACGACATGGCAAAGGCCGGCTCGACGGTCTCGCTGTCGATCCTGGTGGTCATTGAGATGTTCAACGCCATGAACGCTTTGTCGTCTAGCGAGTCGCTGCTCACGCTGCCTCTGTGGAAGAACATGATGCTCGTCTACGCCATTGCCCTGTCCATGGCTTTGCACTTTGCGCTCCTGTACACGCCCTTCCTCCAGAGCCTGTTTGCCATCCTGCCCCTCAACTGGACCGAGTGGAAGGCCGTGGTGGCCATCAGCGCCCCCGTCATGTGAGTATCATCGACCTGACTGGCTCCCATCTCTGCTCATGCTAATATACTTCTCCACAGCCTTCTCGACGAGATTCTCAAGTTCTTTGAGCGGAACTTCTTCATGCAGACGAACACGATTGAGACAATCCCGGCCAGCAAGGTCAAGAAGGAGCAATAGAGGAGGAATTTGGTGATTATATCGGGGAACATAGAGGAAAGAATTGCATGACTGGTCTGAGCTAGACTTTAGACTCTTGTACCATAACCACCAGCTGGCAGCGGCGCAACATATGCAGTCGTCGCTCACGGGCGACTGCACTGTGCATCAAAAGTTAAAGGCGAATTTACGTAGTTGACGATGAGCAAATATAAGGCGAATTTACGTAGTTGATGAACAAACTATGACGGATGGCCTTCGCGCGTGTTTGAACACGGACCAAACGTGATGGATGCTGTGTAATTCATTGCTCGGCCTCAACAGTGGCCGGTCATCTAGATATTCGTACAGGGACACAAAGGCCACACACACGGATGTTGCACCGGGCCATGACTTGTAGCCGCGACTTCCCTCTCCCCAGCCTCTAGTCTTGTCTACCCTTTAGTAACCGCTTGGTGACCTTGTCCTTCTCGATGATGTACACGTGTGCGCCCCAGCCGGACAGGGCGTCGCGGTCGACGGCATTCAGCAGGGCCTGGGAGATGGTCTCGAACAGGGCGTCGGGTTCCTGCAGGCCGTAACGGTTAGCGTATCCCACAGCGGTCTCACGCGGCGTGGCGAGAGTCGACGCACCATGTCGGGCTCCCACAGGCCCTCGCACATGCCAAAGAGCTGCTCCGAGGCGGTGCCCGAGACGATGAAGTCCTTGGCAAAGTCGATGCAGCCGATGCTGTCGAAGCCGCAGATGAAGGGCTTGCCCGTCTTGGGGTCGAGGCCGGCGACGACGGGGGAGACGAAGTAGGGGCCGAAGCGCCTCTCGTAGAGCGACGAGGAGACGAGGTTGGCAAAGGTGCGCGGGGCGATGGCGCGCTCCTCGCGCAGGCGGTACATGTTGACCTTGTAGCGGAAGAGGTCGCTGACGGTGCTGACGTCGGTGGCGAGGCCCGTCAGGCCGAGGAAGGTGTCGCCGTACTGGAAGATCTTGGGGAAGTTGTTGGAGACGGTCATGGCCTGCAGGCCGAGGCGGAGGTCGCAGGCGATGGCGACGCAGTCCTTGCCGACCATGGCGACGCAGGCGCCGCCGTCTAGAGGGGGTTAGCGGGTGACGGGGGAGGAGGACGGGAGAAGGCAAGGCTGACTGATCGAGAAGGGCGACGACTGCAAGAGAGAGAGGGGAGGTTAGCTGGCGATGGGCGGAGATGGCACTTGAGCAGCACGACGCACCATGGTGACGAGGGAGCTGGTTGTCCTAGGTCAAGGCTCGTTGCAGCCGCTGCGGGCGAGGAGGTAATTGCGCAGCTACTCGTCCAGTCCTGCTCGCGGGCCGTCTTCGTGCTCGACGTCGCAGGTCGGCAGCGTTGGGGGGTGGACGGTGGTGGTGGTGGTGGTGGTGGCAGTGGTGGTGACGATGGAGGTTGACGATGGCGGAAGCTCCGTGCTGGCGGTGGCAGCGTAGCTCAGCAGTAGCAGCAGCAGCACCGCAAGGCAAACACAGTCTGGCGCGGCCGCGTCTCGCTGACTGGCCGGGCCCCAGCGGCGGCCCGGGGGATGTCGCCTGCCCGCAGCCAGCTCGCTGATTGGCCCCAGCTGCTGCCAGGCGGCACCTTACGTAGACCACGGCCAGCCTGACCGACGTCGCGGTTGGATTGTTCGAGAAACGGCGCTGAGAGGGACGAGGTGAGCCGGCTCCGCCACTGCCTTCTGACCCATCTGCCGAACTCCAGGACCTTGGGATACATCGTCGGCGAGACGGGACTGGGTCTTGACTGCGAGCACGACTCCGACGGTCATCAACGGCGCAGCTGCGGTGCTGACGTGCAACCCCCACCATAGCCTCACGCCCCGACGGCGAACCTGCCATCGACCAGCATCGAGAACTCGCTTTTCGTCCTCTTCCCAGCTCACAAGCTGTCTTTCTCTCCCCCTTGCCTCCCATACTCGCCACAGGCTGCGCCAACATGTCCGCACACGTCGTGGTCATCGCCTCCGACCTGCGGCGCACGACCGTCAAGGTCATGCCGGGCACGTACCTCGTCGACGTGCTGCAAGAAGCCTGCAAGAAGCTGAGCCTTTCCAGCGACACATATCTCCTCAAGTGCGTCGCCCTACTTTCCCCCCCTACAGCTCCCACGAAACCCGTCTGCTGACAACGCGGGCTCCAAAGACACAAGCAAAAGCAGGTCGACCTCGCCGTCCCCTTCCGCACCTCGGGCCTCAGCCCCGGCGCCAAGCTGGAGCTCGTCCAGAAGGCGAAGACGCCCTCGGCCGTCCAGATCGCGCTGCAGATCCCGCAACCCGAGGCGCGCGAGGTGCCCGGCGGGCGCCTGATCCGCAAGTTCCCCTCGGACCTGACGCTGTGGCAGGTGCTGCGGCAGTTCGAGAGCGGCGACGCCAGCGCCGGCCGCAACGTCAACATCACGGCGCGTGGCGTCGCCGAGGGCGTGGCCAGCGGCGCCGGGCAGCTCTACTACGAGGCGCCCGTGCTCAACATCATGGGCCGCGAGCTCTCGACGTTTGCCGACTTCCAGAAGACGCTGTCGCAGCTTGGGCACAACTCGGGGAGCGTGTTGATCCGGCTCTCGTACAGGAGGACGGACCAGACGCTGTTCGAGGCCATGGAGCAGATGAGCCAGTTCTTCAAGGAGGCTGAGGCGGAGGACCAGGCGGTGGATGGTTCGCTGGTGGACCAGAAAGCAGACGACGCCGCACACGAGGAGTCCCAAGACGTAGCCATGACCAACGACACAGCTCAACCATCACATGCCCCTACAGATATCCAACAAGGGCCTCCCCCGCAAGACAACCAGCCTACAAACTCAACCACGATGGAGCAACCTCCCCAAGACCTCCCACCCAGCGCGGAGACATCCACAGCAGAAGACCACTACCAGCCCGTCAACGTCTTCCTCGCTCCCACCGGCACCGTCCCCGCCGCCGCGCTCTCGACCCCCGACGAGGCCGACTTCACCCCGACGCTCGCCCACGCCCAGCTCCACCAAGCCCGCCTGCAGGACTCGTCGCGCAACCGGCGCCTCCCCTCGGACAAGGAGCTCGAGGACCGCGCCGCCGCCGAGCGCGCCCGCCTCGCCGCCATCACCTCGGTCCTCGTCAAGGTGCGCTTCCCGGACAACACCAGCAGCGACTGGCAGGCCGGGCCCGCCGACACGGGCGCCTTCCTGTACGAGGCCGTGCGGCACGTCATGGCCAGCCCCCAGCACCCCTTCCACCTGGTCCTCCCCGGCAGCAGGACCGTCGTCCAGGACGATGCCGGCCCGCGCCACGCCCTCATCAAGGCCTACAAGCTCGCCGGCCGCGTCCTCGTCAACCTCGTCTGGAACGACGGCGTGCCCGCCGAGGTTCGCAAGGCGCCCTTCCTCAAGGCCAACGTTGCGCGGCAAGGCCAGGCCGTCAGGGTCCCCGACATCCCAAAGGCTGCCGCCGACAAGAAGCCCGAGGTCGTACCGCAGCAGCTGTCGCAACCGGAGAGGAGTGACGGCGGAGAAGGCGGGGCTAAGAAAATACCCAAGTGGTTCAAGTTTGGAAAGAAGTAAAGCAAGACTATCCGTACTCGGGGCAGATATGGGACAGTCCGCAAGCATCGATGTGGCAAGCATTGATCTTCAGGTGTTGTATGTACGAAGACATGGCATGAAGTATGGCGTTTCAAGGATATTGTTTCCCACGGTTAGACGCTGTTGGAAAAAGCGAGTAACAAGCCGCAGAGTAGAGGCAATGGCAAGATATCATCACAGCGAACAGCAGGCACAAGCATCATGATCCAGTGGCATCACATCACATCCAAGCAGAGCAGGCGTGTCTTGAAAGCGTTGTTGGTATTTTCGGAGAACCGCGGCTATACCCTGCCGCGACGCATCAAAGTCGTCGAATGCCGATCAATCGTGACCACGCCAATCCCATGCGATAACACCCCGATCAGCCCTTGATATTTTCCGTCCCTTGGTTGCGACACAAACAAAACAGCAGATGTTGCTTCCTTAGTGGGCGGTACGGCGGGACTCGGCGATGACGCGCTGGAGCTCATCGACCTTCTTCTTGGCACGGCCGAAGGTACCGAGCTGCGATGGTTGTCAGCACATCTGGCATGTAGTGTGGATGGGTGGTTGGCTCATCACGTACGCGCTTCTTGGCCAGCTTGCGGGCGCGCTTGTCCCTGCTGTTGCGGAGCAGCTCGATAACGCGGCGCTCGTAGGGAGCGAGGCTGTAGATGCTGGGTTAGCATATTGTCTTGTAATATTATATGGCCGATCTCTCTCGATGCTCAGGCAGGCAGCGAGGTCGTCCCAGGATTCTCGTCCACCATTGATATTGGAGAAGTCGGCGGTTTGTGCCAGAAACTCCTTCGAGACCAATGCGAACAATCCCCATCGTGCGACCTCCCAGCCTCCCCGAGCCAAAGAGGAAAAATTCGACGGCGTGACGGGCAGCAACTCACCCAGCAACCTCCTTGACGATCTCGCGGACGAAAGCGGTGCGCTTGCTCAGGTGGCCCTTGGTCCGGGAGACACGGGGCTTGACGACACGGGGAGTGGTTTTCTGTATACAAGAAAAGGCCGGATGTCAGCGGTCCATCGTCTGCTTCAACGGTCGATGCCACACCTCGCGGAGGAGGGTTTCAGCGGAGCAGAGATCCTCCACGAGGTGAGACTGCGGGTGACACGGCAACGTACGTGGCCATGGTTCAGGCCGACGGCCAGACCGGTTCTCGCGGGCGCTTCCTTGGCCATCTTTGCTGGATGACGGGGTTGTTGTCGGCGTTGGGTGATGTCGAGAATCAGAAGGGAAGAGGAGGGGACCGGGAATTTTTGGTGGATGGGGCTCGACGCACACAGCACTCGCGCACGCACAATGCTCAGTCAGCAAAGCGAATTTTTTCTCAGGTTTGTGTGGGGTCACGTGAGAGAGGGTAAGCGAGGATTCGGAGCCGTTCAGAGGCTCATTGCTGGACTGGGACTGGATGGTGGGAATGGGCCAATCACGGTACTGGCCAACGGGCCGCTACTGTATTGAGCTAGCGGCCCCATCGCGTGAATTGGCTTGCATCGGTCACGGCAATTCAGTCAGCGTCTGCCTATTGCTCCGTACTCCGTAGTTGTACGTGCAACTGCGAGTACCTAGGCATCGACCAACGAATTGGACCTGGTCGACGTCTGATGGACCTCCTGGAGAAACGTGGTTTATCCCGTTGGAGGACACGGCCTGGATGTTGCCATGAAAGCCTTCGTCTCTCTGACCGCTATCATATTTCGGCCGGCGTACTGTGTGCAAGGCCGATTGTGATTACCTTGCCTGCCCTGCGTCATCAACAGGGAAGCGAGCTCTTTTAATCAAGGCATTCGGCAACCTGGAAAAAAGCTGGCTACTCGTATCCGTTCCTCTGTCGATCGGAGATCGACCGCCGACTTTGAACGGCCTTCCACTTCGGGAACGCAGATACGCAGCAGCTCGACATCTATCGCCCTAAGCCTTCAGCAGCTTGCCGTCACATTGATCAGCGGGAGGGCAATCTCAAAATTGGCTTGCAGCTGCCAAGACGGGCATGCGAGTCTGCAAGGCATCGCAATGGGCAATGCGTAGAACAGCGTTTGTAAGCGGCCCTGATCAGGCCTTTGCCAACTTGGACGAAAACTCTTCAGCACATCCTTGCGCTGGGATCCTCGTCAAATCTTAAGTAAACAATTTTCCTGGCGTCTTTCAAGCTCTGGCCGAACCCCAGTGGCAGCGGACCGTCCGAGGTGAGAACAAGGGAGTCGAGCGGACCGACCAGGGCGAGGGTCAAGCCACTGGGATCACTGCCAGTTCTTGGTCCACAGCCCGAAAGTACGGAGCAGGCAGAATGCGATGCCGCCGATCCGATAAGCCAGCCTGGCCGAGGCGCCGATGCAACGTCCGCCATTCATCATCACCTCGGTTGCGCATAGCGTCGCCTTTTCGCACGGTTCAGACTTTTCTGGTCGCATTCAACCCCAGCCAGCCCGGCGAGCACGCACGCACCGTTCGTACGAGTATGCGTCAAATACACAAGGAGGTGGACGTTGTTCCCTGCAGGACCGTCAGGTACCGCGGCGGTCCTGGGGGCAACGATCAGCAAGGTTGGCTTACGCTGCGGTGTACAAGTACAAACGTGAAACGACCGCGCCGACCCAATCAGCCCGCATATTTTCTCCATCCGATGTCACGGCAGGAAAGAATCCCGCCAGTGACCAACTATCCGCCCCCAGCGCCTGCAGCGGCCGGGCTTTGAAACAAACAAAAGTGGGCAAGTTCAGGAGAGGCTTTTAACAGTTGGGGGCGACGACAGTCGCTTACTTACTGTACTCGTACTCGTAAGTAATATGCGTTCGTTTCGTTTCTTGCGATGCGTGCTTGGCGGGTGTGATGGCCGCGGGGTGCAACGCCTGGTCCGCCCTTGCAAGGCCCTCTTTCGCCCAACACTGCCAGGCACCACCCACCGCTGAGGTAGGGTTGCGGGATCGACAGGGCACCTTTGGGCTCGGGCTGTGCCTGGTGTCTTGCTCCGTCGCGCGCCGATCAGATCGCGGAATGGCAGTTGCTCCAGATTGCGACAGGGAGCGGCGTAGTCCACCTTGAGAGGAAAAGAGACGGCCCAGTGGCATCCCAGAACGCCGCCCCCCCCAGTGACGGCTCCACGTCGTCCTCCGGCAAGGCATGGATAGCCAAGCCTCCACCTGTCACGACTGCTCCGAACGGCATATCCCATCTGTTCATTCCCTCGTGGCTGACGGATGTGCTCTTAGTAGCATCGTACCAAAATAAAACCCCTGCGCCTGTCTTGCACGCACAAGAGTACCGCGCCTACCTTATATCAACGGGTGCCCCCCCTTCCCAGGCAGGACTTGAACTGCACGTACTCGTACTTGCCCGTCGTTATCTTTCACTAAGCCTATAAAGACGCTGGCCGCCGCTTCTGCTTCCTTTCCTCCATCAAATCAAGAAAACAGAATACGAAATCATATTTACAGACGCTCTTTTACAAGGAAAGCATGAAGTTCTCACTCGTTCTCGCCGCACTGCCCAGCCTGGCGCTGGCAAAGGGCACCTTTTACGCAGCTCCGCCCATGCTGCTGGCCAAGGCCGATGACCCGTCGAACAACTGCGTGCTGCCCATCGACTACCAGATCCGCAACTTCGTCGGGCAGTCCAACGACACGGGCGTGACGCTGTCCGCCTACAACTTCGCTTACAACGACGCCGAGACCAACTCGTCGACAACCTGCCACTACGACGCCACGTCCAAGTCGAGGACGCCGGGCGGCTCAGAGCCACGCTTCGAGTGCGAGGACCGAAACGTCGAGTTCCTCTGGCAGGGCAAGCAGCATAAGCTGTGGATGATCCAGCGAGTGTGCCCAGGCACCACTGGGTGAGTCTGTGGATCCTTGTCGTGTCTGGCCAAAACTCTGATATATGTTCCCAACAGAATCCCAGCCTACGAGGTCTCCGGCAGCGTCGTCATCCCTCTCTCCTGCGACGGGACGGGCACCTGCAGGTCCAACCAGACCGAATTCCGGGCGCCCTTTACCAGCCTCAACCCCATCCGCCATGACCGTCTCAGGCGCGCCGACGTTGTTAGGCACAAGATGAGGGGTGTCGCCTGGACCGACAACGCCTGAATGGCTTAGCTTGCACCGCTTTGCGGTGCGCAGACGAACTGTTATTCAGTTGCCGGTGGGCTGCGGTCCATCTTCCGATTCGAGGCGCTCAGAACTTGGGCCAACCCGCGAGCGTGGAACCGATCTGATCGGTACGCTCTTGTAACATACCTACCATTCGATGCAACGAGGGAACCGGGACGGGGCTCATGAGCGACGCAGGTTTCCTATAACTTCCATAGACATTAATAGACAGGCTCTTGATCATCCAGCGTTCCCTCCATGTGTCGATTCAGATCGCCAATCAGCCGTGACGCACAGCGACGGGGCTATTAACGGCAACGCTCCCTTGGCTCCCATTCGCAGCTCCCGCGCCAACCAGGCAAGCGGTTGACAGAAAAAGAGGGAAAAATTTCGCCCCACACACCAATTGTAAGGAGTTCTGAGCCCTTTTGCGCTCCCGCTTTTTGCGTCAACCGCTTGCCAGGTACTGACAACGCTAGCGCCACGGCAGCGGCCCCGCCACCTGCACTGTCCTCCACTGGTGCATGGCCCCCGTACGGAGCACGCTGCTCGATGATCTCACGAGCCCCTTCTCACCCCGGCTGCAGCGTCTCACGAGACCTCGCTGTGCACACTTCATCGCCCATCCAATGGCGCCGCCCTCACGTCGCTGAATAGCGACACCCGCACGCGCTGTGCGCCATGACCTTGCCCGGCCTGGCGGTTTGATCCCAGTCATCTCGTACCCTAAGTCATCGCGTCCCTCGGAGTTCTCGTCCCGATCCAGAGCGACTCGGCCCGTCGCCACCAACAGCCTTAGACGCAAGCAGACAAAGGGCGCCTCAATACACTTGGGAGAATGCACAGTTCATAGCTCGATCTGGCAGCATCAACGTCTTCCTGGCCTCATAACCTTGACGTCCTAGCCACAACTGCCGTCATGTGGCAGCAAGTGTCGGGCCTCATGAGGCTCTCTTTGTTTATTCAGTTGCTCGTGGGTGCCATCGCCGGCCTCGCTTCCGACACGACCCAACGGCCTATTGAGGGACCCTTGGTAGGATCGCCCAGCTCCAAGGGTATTTCCACGCGATTATTTGCGGATCTCGAGCGACTGTCGCGAATAGTCGACATATCCTATTGCATCGGCAACAGCGGCGTGCGCAGGCCATTCCAATGCGTCTCTCGCTGTAACGAATTTCCTGAGCTGTCCTTGGTCACCACATGGAGCACCGGGGTGCTCATGGGCGACAGCTGTGGGTATATCGCTGTCGACCACGGCGGTTGGCGTCAGCCTGGGCTTGCTTCGGACAGCGGCGTCGAGGTCCTCGGCGAGAGCAGGGCCATCATCGTCGCATTTCGCGGGACATACAGCATCACCAACACTATTGTGGACCTTGGCACGGTTCCGCAAAAATACGTGCCGTATCCGTCTCCGGGCGAGGGCGACAAGGAGCCATCGAAGAAGCCAAAGCACAGATGCGACAACTGCACCGTTCACCTGGGCTTCTTTGAGTCCTGGCGGAGGGCGAGGGATGTCGTGCTGCCTGAGCTCAGGATGCTCAAAGCCAAGCACCCGTCTTATCCCATCCACTTGGTGGGACACAGCCTGGGAGGCGCCGTCGCCTGTCTCGCCGCCCTGGAACTCCGCGCATCGATGGGGTGGCAGGACGTGGTGGTCACCACGTTTGGCGAGCCCCGCGTCGGCAACTACGGTTTAGCTCGATTCATCGACAACGTATTTGACCTCGACGGGGATGCAGATCTGGAGTCACGATCATATCGCCGCGTAACTCACAGCAACGATCCCGTGCCCCTTCTCCCATTGGACGAGTGGGGATACCGGTCACATGCTGGAGAGATATACATCTCCAAAGCAGACCTCCCGCCATCGGAGGAGGATTTGAGGGTCTGCGTTGGCGATATCGATCCGGCATGCAGCTCCGACGACGCGGACTACTTGCGGCAAACTATGCATCACCTTCTACATTTCACCAGGGCCGGCACGACGGTCCATTCGTACATCGAGGCCATGACTCTCCCAACGCGGTTCAAGCTTTGGGAGCTGTTCTTCGCCCACCGAGACTATTTCTGGAGGCTGGGCCTGTGTGTTCCCGGGGGCGACCCAGCGGATTGGTGGCGGCATCCATTCGCGGAACCTGAGCCCAATGAACTGTAGCTGGGGTTGGCTGTGTGCGAAGAGATGACAGGCGGAGTGAGAACCGCGAATACATATTGACTAGGGGCGCATCAAGGCTTATGGAGGCCTAGCGAGTGAAGTGTCGAATTGAAACTGGAGTTACGGTCCTTTAAGGTTGCGGTTGGATGACTGGGGACGAGTTTGATGCCGCAACGGATCACGAAAGCCCTCGAGAGCCAGTGATATTGGTTGAACATATCACATTGGTCTCTGTCGGCGCTGGTTGTTCCATGTATGTAGTCGGAGACGATTTGACTTGTCTATGGGGGTGCCGTCAGCATGTGTTGGTTCACGCATGTCCATTAGCCAAACGACGCGAATCGTTGTTGCGGTTGGGGGCACTTTCGGATAGCAGGGTATATAGCAACTGGGATTAAATCGCTCGCATGAAACTGCCCGCCACGCTTTGGACGCCCGAAACGGAACCAATGACACTTTACTTGGTGATGGCCTTAGAACAAGGTATTGAAGTTTAGGCCACCAACTTCCCTGTTCTGAACCTGATCGTGATCACACAGCTTCCGTCCAGGGTAGTCTGCACTCGTACGTCACAGGCCGTCGAAGCCGTTGGTGGGCTCCATGGCAGGACAGGGATTGGAAATGGCCGGCACGAGGACAGAGGAAACCTCGGGAGTGGGTCCCGCCGCGACGGGCGGCCCACCGGAGACGGGTCAGTGAGCAAGGACGCCAAAATTACCCGTATCGGCAAGCATTTCCTCAGCGAGCGCCCTTATGGCTGGCAGCCTCCCTCCCTGCGACATGCTAATTTAAAGGGGAGAGGGGTCGACGCTTAATGTGACGCACGGCTCAAGCCCACTCAGCAGGCTGATGGTCTCTTTGCTGCGGGCCAAGGATGCTGGGTCGTTGGGGAGGACCATATCGATTGAAGCAGACCGCGGTGCAACATGACCATTTTGCTTGGGCAGTTGGCATTGACAGATAGGCGCATGGCATGCACGGCCTCGCCATGCCGACAGAAGCATGCTTAAGCGTCTCTGCCGGCTCGTGATGTGATGGGATGGACCTATCAGCACGTCTCGTGGCAGTGGCGTGCTATCAACCACGTCACAGCCGTGTGGCGTGCTGTCGAGATTCGACGAGGAGGAGCTCTGGGCAAGACGCGCACGAAAGATGACGGCACAGCAGCGCGACGAGCATTTTGGACGCAAGATGGCGCTTCACCGTCTCTAGGTCCGCGATGCGGTCCACGATGCGGTCCACGATGCCAAATTAAATAAGGGGACCGTTCATGAGAGCAGCCTTGTTGAAGAGCGCAAGCTGAGGCGACGACGGTCGGGCCACAATAGCGGGGAAGAGTCATTCGCAGCCGAGTGCCTGGGGTTCTCGTGGGCGGGTGAGCTGTCCACTAATTCCGGGCTAGCCACCACAGGAATATGTGGAACAGAGGATCTCCCGTCGGTGGATGATCTGTGAGCCTCACAAGACGGCCCTGTATCTAGGGAGAAGAGACATGAGACAAGACGAGCCCAGATGCATGAACCCAAAGGGACGGCATTGCCGCAACGGATGACGCACACAGCGCATGTCGTGCAGCGGCGGGACATGGAAGCGAGGGCCCCGGACGCGGAGCAGCTCGAGGCCGCCAGATGCTGAGCGCCGCTGCGACACGGGCACCTCCGAACGGGGTTACGGGGGTCGTTGACTCCTGTCACGCTGGTGTGAGGTGCCTGCCCGGAGACTCCAGTCCAGGGCAATGTCGCTTGGACAGGGTGTGCCGACCTACGTAATTAGAGGCGGAGAAGGGAAGAAATTGGCCATAGCAAGGAGGCGCTACGTGGCCGAGGGAGAGATCGCAGACATCGTCGCGGCCTTGGGCGCCATGAGCTGATTATCCGGCGGGCGCGAAAAGCAGACGACGCAGCGCCGGCTGGCCAGACTGGGCCGCAAGGCTACGACAAAACGAGGGACGCCGGCTGGTGGGGGAGGGGGCGAAGAAGAAGGGGGGCGGGCTCCGTCGTCGCCGTGTGAGAGAACGTGGCCCTGATTTAGGGATGGGGAGTGATGCCTCAGGTACGCACGCCGGCGTGGTTTTGGTTTCACGCAGCCGCCTGCCCCAGGCGCGGGGGAGAGAGAAGGAGGGAGAAGACGCAAGATGCTCCAGCAGCCCGCGCGGTGACGAGGCGAGGACGAGGCCTGGAGCGAGGCGGGCGTGGTGCGGTGTGCCAGGTGCCAGGTGCCAGGTGCCAGGTGCTAGGTGCGAGGTGCTGGTGCCAGCCAGTGCCAGTGCCACCGAGCCTCCCGCCGACAGCCTGAGCCGTCGCGCGTCGCGGGGGCGCCTCCGCCGAGCTGCTGGGCTGCTGGGCTGCTGATGCGCCAGCTTTTCAGCGCCAACTGCCTCGAGGCAGCCCGCCAGCTGCCCGACGGCCACGCGCTAAGGTACCTTGGGTAGAGACTCGCTGCTCGGCTCCGCCCCAAAACCCCAAAACCCCCAATGCCAAAAGGCGACCGGAGCCAGACCTATCCACAATCAAAATATAAACACCCACCCCCTCTTCTCCCGTCTTCAACGCCTCGTTTCCGTCCGCAGAACTCGCCCACCGCATCCGCCAGCACCATCCTCTATTCCAACCACCCAACCACACCCGAATCCTCCCCCGAATCTCTCTACCATTATGGCTACCGAGGTACGTTGTCCTGCGCCATGGGCCCCCCCTCTCTCCCCTCCCCTCTTCACTCGCAGTACCCACCGCCGGGGGAGCCGCCTTGATTTGCCTCATGAGCCCGAGGTGAGGCTGCGCAGTGCCCTCAGCCTGCAGCCTCACCACCGCGGCTCTCAGCATCGCGGCCCGCCGTCGTGCGTGCCTCGTGTCTGCCGCTGGCTCGGTGCTCCGGCTCCCCTGTGGCCGCGACTTGCCCTCCTTACCACGTTGTCTGTGGAATCATGATTGCTAACGTCCCTCTTCCCGCAGCGTGAGAGGTTTGTCACACTCCGAACGTGTGGCCGGGCGTGTTCTGTGAGGAGCCCATGCTGACCTGGGATTGTGTCACAACAGCAAGACCTTCCTGGCTCGCCTTTGCGAGCAGGCCGAGCGCTACGATGAGATGGTCACGTACATGAAGGAGGTCGCCAAGCTCGGCGGCGAGCTTACCGTCGACGAGCGTAACCTCCTGAGCGTTGCCTACAAGAACGTCGTCGGCACCCGCCGTGCCTCGTGGCGTATCATCTCCTCCATCGAGCAGAAGGAGGAGTCCAAGGGCTCCGAGAAGCACGTCTCCACCATAAAGGAGTACCGCCAGAAGATCGAGACCGAGCTCGAGCAGGTCTGCCAGGACGTTCTCGATGTCCTCGACGAGAGCCTCATCCCCAACGCCGCCACTGGCGAGTCCAAGGTCTTCTACCACAAGATGTGAGTGTCCCCCCTTCCTGTGCCTCGGCGTCCCGCTTCGACAATACCGTTGATTGCTAATGCCTGCTCGCCGCAAATAGGAAGGGTGACTACCACCGTTACCTCGCCGAGTTCGCCTCGGGCGAGAAGCGCAAGGTTGCGGCTACTGCTGCCCATGAGGCCTACAAGGTGCGTTTTCTCGCATCACGCGTCACACCACTCCGTGCCGGGCCGTGCGCTTGCCGCTTCTCGGGCCCGCAATTTCGCTGACGCATTCCGCCTCTTCAGAACGCGACCGACGTTGCCCAGACCGACCTCACTCCCACGCACCCCATCCGCCTGGGTCTTGCCCTGAACTTCTCCGTCTTCTACTACGAGATCCTGAACTCGCCCGACCGCGCTTGCCACCTGGCCAAGCAGGCCTTCGACGATGCCATTGCCGAGCTCGACTCGCTCTCCGAGGAGTCCTACCGCGACAGCACTCTTATCATGCAGCTGCTGCGCGACAACCTCACGCTCTGGACCTCGTCCGACACTAACGAGGCCGAGGGCGCCGGTGCCACGGAGGCTCCCAAGAAGGAGGAGGCCGAGGCTCCCAAGCCTGCCGAGGAGGAGACCAAGGCCGCCGAGGAGCCCGCCCCTGCGGCCGCCTCCTAAGTCCTTTTCTCTCACCCACCAGATACCATGGGCCTCTCGGCATGTCGGAACCGAGACGCGATGTTTGGCCGCCTGCTCGCGTTTTACCACCCTTGTATTTGGCGAGCAAGGCGCGCCTTGTTTTTAGGGCTGGCAGGCAGGTGATATTGCGCAGGTGCGCAGTGCGTTGATTTTTTATTAAACGGCAAGGGGGGAAGGGATCAGGGGAAGATTTGGACCGAGACGGGAGGCTGGGCGCGTCTCCGCGTCGCATCGCATGGAATCGTCACCGGACTGCTCCCCCGTCCGGTTTGATCAGGGGAGGTGGCCGCCGCTGCGGTGCGACGGCCTCTCCAGCTGGTATATAAATTCACGAATGGTCCCCCCTCCAGCAGATTGCCCTGGTGTTTCTTTTTGCTTGTCTCGAGACTACCGATTCACTGTTTTGCTGGATCGACCATGCAAATGCTGTTTCTGTGTTTTTCTTATCTGTTTTTCAAATCGCCTTCACCCTCCTTGCTGGCTGTGGCTTCCCGCTGTTTGATGGGCTCGTCTCTCGTCAGAGAAGGAATCGCGGCTTTGCATCACACCCCGCACCCCTCCCGAAAAGAAAAAAAATCTCCCCAGCAGAAGCTGTTCTCCGCGGCTGACGAGAGACGACCTCGTCGGCAGCACGACAAATCGACCCTACGGGCAGGAATGGCAGAGCAGCGACGAAACTCTTCTCGGCTGCCCCTTGGGGTATCGAAGATGAGACGTCTGTTTTGATGCGTTCCTACTCTGGTGGAAGTTTGTGGGAAAACCAGTCTTGGGCGTGGATTAATGAACAGGAAATTAAACAACTATTGCCAAACCGTGCCGTGAGAAAGGGCCATGGCTTTGAGAAGTGAAAATTGGTATTGACTACTGCGTAGTTTGATTACTTTATCAATTAGATTCGTGATATGTGTGATGGGCGTTATATGTCATGTCGCGTCCAGGCGGTCCTCGTCAGGCGGACTGCATCATCCAAGGATTGCCGGCCCTTCGAAATACCAGTCACCCGCCGGCTCCCCGTTGTCAGGGCACCACGGCGTTCTGCTGCATCAGCAGCCTCGCCGCCCTCTGCAGCCTCTCCTGCTTGTCCCTCAGGGCGCGGTCCCGACCACCGCCACGGCTGCTGTCCTCGCCCGGGACGACCTCTTCGTCGCCAAGCGGCGTTGGCGGCGTATCACTCCCCGGCAGAGGCGCGGCGGCGCGGTACATGGCCGTGCGGCCCACCTCGTCGGCGGCCGCGAGCGCGAGCATATCCTCCTCCTCGTCGCCGTCGCCGCGGCCGCCGCGGAGGGACAGCCGGCGGACGAGGCGGCGCCAGAAGCGGCGGCCGCGCGACGACGGCGACGGGCGCAGCAGGGAGGACGAGGCGGCGGCCGTGGAGGGCGCCGAGGGGATGGAGGTGGACGAGGCCGACGAGGGCGGGCCGGCGGGGGGTTCGAGGGCGGAAGCGACCTCGGAGCGCCAGATGAGGATGCGGGCTTGGGCGGTGGAGGAGAGGCACGGATGCCGGGCGGTGTCGGTGGCCATGGTGGCGTGTGACGGTGTCTCTTTGCGGTGCTGTGAGATGAGGCTCGTCTCGACTGAGCTTTGCTCGCACGTGGTTCTTTACCCTGAGAGGCAGGACCCAGTTCAAGGTGCAATGAGCGTGGTGGTGATGGTGCTCATCTTCCGTCGAGGATTGCCAGAGACGAAAGGGCCCCTCTCATGCGGTGACTCGCCGTCCAACGAGTATTACGTACGTCGCCAAGACGGTCCAGATAGGTATGTGTGTCTTTCTCACTTTTCTTCTTCTCCTTCAGTGTGAATTACCAGGGTCGGGCGAACAACTCGTACGCAGACGTCGATATATAGCGAACGCTTCCACCGCAGCCAGCTCGGCGGGCGCGAGCAAACAACCGGTGACACGGTTTTGGTGCAACGACAGCTTGCCTTGGTGTCCGGAGGCGCCCGTCGCACAGGCAGTCAGCCAGTCAGTCTCCTCCGCCCTCAAAAGAAAGGGACGGACAGCAGACGCAATCTCCGCGGTGGAAAGACGTGATGTTGCGCAGTCAATCTAGTCGTCGCAGGGGAGCAGCAGGAGGGAGGAGGAGTCGTCCGTGAAAAGGAAAAAAAAGGCCAGGCAGAGGGAGAGGAGGGGGGAGAGACGGAACCGAGGAGGAAGGGAGGGAGTGATGTAGGATCGTCGTAGGGTGGCGGCGCGGACGGGCACGACAGGGGTGGGTGGAGAGCGCAGGAGGAAAGGCAATGGCAAGCGGGAGGGTTATTAAATCGCCTGGGGACCCGGCAGCGAGCCGAAGCTTAATCACACATCTGGGGCTGGGGAACAGGATGCGGGCATGGGACGGCGAGACGGGTGGTCTCGTGACGGAGGGCCCGGCCCATCCATGCGTCCCATCCAGGCCAATCCAGGCCAACCCACGTCACGGCCAAGATGGGGGTGGTGGAAGATCAGTCAGTCAGTCAGTCAGTCAGTCGTCAAATCGACGACTGCCGTTCCCGCTCCGCCGCCGCCGCCACCACCAAACGTCTGCCGCTACGAGCACGAGCACAAGCACAAGCTCCAAGCTACACACGTAAAGCCACACACCTGGCGGTGGGGCCGCTTCGCCCGTTCGAGCGCAGCCGCGGAAGATGCCGACGCCTCGCTTTCGTGCAATGTACGTCAGCGCACAAGCTCACGACTGGTGGTGGTGGAAGAGAGAACGCTCCAGCATCGCGCGCAGGCAGGCCGAGGGCAGGGATCGAGCCGAGACAAACACTCGGTCAAGCAGCCGCTCGCCGGGCAGGACGAGCCGAGGCCGCGCATGGATGGGGCTGGGCTGGGCTGGATGGGTGCATGGGCGGACGGACGCATGTATCACGGCGCTTGGGTGCAGCTGCATGGCACGCGCTGCGCTAGCCTCCCCGTTAGGTACGGACGGGTAATAGTCTGGGCTGGCTGATGGGCTCACGAGTGAGGTGAGCAGTGAGCGAGAGAGAGAGCGAGCGGGTGAGATGTGAGATGGCCATGGCTGTCGTGCCAATGCCGAGCTGCACGGCAAGCAAGCTCGCCAACGCACCCATCGTCGTACAACCACACCGTGCCTAGGTAGGTATAACCAGAACTGACATCGCTGATGCATTTCCTCAAGTGCTGCTTGCTCTTCCCTTCGACGTCCCGTGCCGTTGTTCTCGCCCGTCTCGACCCTGCGCCACGTGAAACCGCGAGACGGCCATGCCATCCAACCGTCCATTCATCCATCCTGCACGACTCCTGCATAACGCCACCGCCGCCCCAAAAGCCCCCCTCGCATCACCACAGTACAATGGTCTGGTCGTGGCACCCAGCAAACTTGATTACACTGCGTCGCGCCGCTTCTACCATGTGCACACAGGCCAGGCCAGACCTAGCCCCTCGTGCTCGGCTGCAGCGTCTCCCATCCGCTCATCTCCTCACCGCCCTCGTTCGACGCGTCCAGCAAGTCCACCGGCGCCCTCGATCTGGCCCCGTCGTCTGCGACCCGAGTGGTGGTCTGAGCGTGCCGATCCGGCACCCGCGCCTGCGACCCCTTGGCACCTGCGCCTGCAGCCAGCACCGGCTTACGCGCGACGGTCGAGGCGGGCGAGCTTTGCTGCGACGTGGTCGCCGACCGCCTGGGTAGAGGAGGCTGGAATCCGGCGTCGTCGCTCCTCGTGGCGCCATTGGTCGTGCCGCCCGTCGTCTTGGTGGCGAGATGAGCCGGCTTCTTGGCTACCGGCGGTGGCGATTTGCCGCTGCCCTTGAGCTGCTGTGAGAGCTGCGATGTCCGCGACGACGCCGCTGATGTCGGCCGTGCCGTCGTTGGTAGGGGCGGCAGCGTCTGCGTTCTCTCGAGTCGTCCCGTTCTGCCACTTTCCGACGGCTCCGGCCGAGCTGCCGCTGTACCCTGCCGTCTCGGCGGAGGCGGAGGCGGTGGCCCGGACAGGGAGTCGGACAGGCTCCGCACGCTCTGCTCGTCGTCCAGCCTCATCTGCCCAACCTTGGCAGGCAGCTTGCCGGCGTCATAAGGCGGAGGCAGCTTCCTAGCTACCGCGCTCGGCGCGCTTGTTTGCATCTGCATTGCCGCCGGGAGCGACACCTTTTCGTACGGAGAGCTGGAGATGCTCGACAGGGACGCGCCCGGCGATGCCCGGGGGACTGATATCCAATCCGGCTCTTCGCTGTGGCCGAACGGGTTCGGCGCTCGGTTCGGGTTCAGTATCATGGCCTGCCCGTCACGCCCGTTGGGTACCGTCACCTGCGCGCGAGCCGGCTGTTTGTTGTCCAGCCACCACTTCTGCCGATCTGAGCTCGCCGGAGGCAGCCCTGGCTCGATGGCGTCGTACCCTATCAAGTCCTCGTCGTCCGTCTCTTCGCCATCCCCCACGTGCGCCGTGGAGTCTCCGACGTCTGCCTTGCGGCGCTCGTACAGCTCCTGGCTGATTGACTCGCGTAGAGCCTCGTCGACAATACTGACCCTGCATTCGAATGTGGCGTAGACTGGCCGATGGTCTGAAAACTTCAGAGGTGCCGAGTCGTACGACAATTGCCGGAGATTGGACCCCTTCCTCAGGATGCGATCTGTCCAAGCTGGGATCCGCGCCTTCTCACTTCATCATGTTAGCTCGGAACAACTCGCCTTCCCCCGAGGCATACTCACGAGGTGTCATAATTGTCCGTCCCGATATCGAATTTGTACGTTGGCATGAAGCTGATGCGCGCCTCCGAGTAGAAAGGGAACGCGAGCCCTGCCACCATCTGCAGATTCAGCTGGTCATTCTCGTACAGGGTCGCCAGATCGCGCTTCCTAATTAGAGCTCTTGCTGCCTCCAGCCCCAGGCCGATGCGGTAGTTGAAGTCGCCCAGCCATATAATTGCATCTGAGGGCGCTGATCAGTAAAGTTGTGTATAGGAACTAGCCTTGGTAGTGCTCACCGTGATCCTCTATCCCTCTATTCCGCTGAAAACGTAAGCCGTGATGGATCGTTGCGTAGTCTCGATTTCTTTCATCGTAGTTGGCGAACCCAGCCGCCAAGTGCGCCGTGACGAAGCAGATGTGCGTGTTGGCGAAGTCGAAGCGGATGGCAACGGCCCCCTTGTTCCCGGCCATGCCAGACATACCCGTCTTCTTTACGCTTCCCTCGACGTTCTTAATGTGGGACAGAACTGAAGTCTTGACAAAGAGGCACAGCGCCGCTCCAACCAGCTGGCCACTGCGTAGGAGTACATACCTTTCACCCCCCATGCTCGCTTGTCTCTGATTCAAGCTGCGCTTGACGGACGTCTCCCAGAGATGCTTTCTCGAGGGATCGCTATTCATGATCTGTTGGGGGCTCAGCTCGACGATCTCCTGGAAAGCAACCACGTATATGTCTGGTTGCTCCGAGCCGAGCGACGGAGGGAATAGCCACGGTGACAGGTCATGATCCGTGCCGTCCGTGCGGCCGTTGAGGTTGAACGTTCCAGCCCAAATGCTAATGTTCTCGAACGAAGAAAATTCTTCGCTCCGTTTGGCCAGCTCAACGGATACGAAGTCGCTGATGGGGTCGAATAGGTGGACAGGTGCCTGCCCGATTAGGCGACCAAGCAGCATATCAATTGTGATCTGCCGCGAGGGATCGACAAAGTTGTTGTGGTAGATGCGCTGCACGGATTTGCGCATGTCTGCCACCGCTCCGGAGAGCGACATCTTTCCATGTCTCGTGAAGGAGGACTTGAGCGCTCCGGTTCCAGCGTATATCTTGGATAGGGAGTCACCATTGTCCGCCCAGAGACTGGAATGCCTCATCCAGAAATCAGACGCGGCAAACTCTCCTCGGTGTCCCAAGAAGGCCTCGACAGCCATCTGCGATATCAGGGTCTGGATGAGATTTGTCCGGTCAAGGCAATCCAAGCAATTGGTTCGGAAGACGCCCTCCTGCTGCAGCACCACCACCATCCGCGTGCCGTTGGGGGTGAGGGTCCCCTCGACTCCGTCGCCGCTCTCCTCGGCAAGGAAGTACGCAAAGGCGTCCGTTGAGTCCTCAATGTAGCGGCGAATATCCCGCGCAGCCTCGTACCCTGCGGGTCCCTTGGTCTCGGCATGGAAATCGTAACGCGTCTCTCGCAGCAGCGCGTGGTCGGACGACCCGTCCGCGCCGAGACGGCTCAGTGGACAATGCCGGAAACCGTTGTGATACATGTTGCTGAGCTCCACTTCAGCCGGCTTGGTCTCGCTGAGGAGGTTTATGATGTGAACTGCGCCATAAGCATGCTCGAGATCTTCAAAATGCTTGTTGAACGTCGGCTGAGTGCCGTCGGGTGATCTCGTGATCGTAATCTTCTGGCGACCAGGAAGCAAGTCCGCAGCTTGTTCCCAAAACACGGGAACCGAGCCTCGTACTTGAGCATATGAGAACAAGACGCCGGTGGGGCTCCAGAACGTCGTTTCGGTTTCGACGAAGTTGGCCACGTGCCCATCGTCATCGATTCCTCGAGAGTTGAACCGAGTGCCCGCTCGCCTGCAAGAGAGTCGCGATATCAGGGTCAAGAATGACGGCATCCCGCTCTTGGATCCTTTGAGGGGGGATGAGCTGTGCGGCAGGGTCATTGTCTTGCAGAACCCGCGGAAAGCAGAGGTGAGGATGCGTGACGAGTCCAGAGCCTCTCGTTCCTGAGGCAAGAGTCGAGAGCGGAACTGAACCAGGGGGCTGATCATGAAGGAGTTCCACAGAAACGTGTCGTCAAAGTTGTCTATATCGAACGAATTGGAATTGATTGGCCTTGCGGTGTCAGCTTGACAGGCATTTACACTTCAACTTGGCAGCTGCGACTAACCTGTCCTGCAGCCTATTCGTCACGTCAAAGTCCGTACTGTAATAGAAGGACCCGTTGCTGAGCAGCTTGCGTAGATCGTGGCACGGGTGCTCGATGGCCACATCTCGCCGACTCAGACCCTGACCATAGGGAGAATTCGCGGAGTAGACGGACGAAGTGTCCGGCAATTCCAGCTCCGTCGGCTCCAGCGGAACGACGTCGTCATAGTCTGCGCTGCTCAAGCAGTAGAAGGCCACGGTCGAGATGCGCTCCACGGTTTCGCCGGGCCGTACCGTCGCCGTCCTTACCGCATGCGTGATGACCGAGAGGAAGACCTCCCCGTTGGCAGCAATCAGGCCCAGCGTGCCGTAGATTGGGCGCGAGGCGAGCGGCCGGTAGTCCGTGAGCAGCCGCTTCGAGATGGGCGAGAACTCCACCATGCACTTGGCAATCAGCGAGTCGCCGGCGGCGGTACGCAGCTTCGACGAGTGCAGCGACGAGTGCGAGCCATTGTGGACCCCCTCGCTCGCGGACGAGCTGTACCGCAGGATCAGGGCGTGCGACGACGAGACGATGGCGATGGATCGGAACGGATAGTCGCGAATGTAGAGCTCGCTCGATTTTTCGGGGGCAGGAGGCTGCGCACCCCACGAGCCTGGCGGGTGGTCCATCGAGGAGGAGACGGGAGCATTGGGAGACTCAGCGCCTGACGGGGGAGGGCGATGGCATCAGGATCGAGGCTCGTCCATGGTCCAGGCGTCGGGCTGGCTGGTATTGCTCGTACGGCTTGCCCTGGTGGGATGGATGTTGGGCGCAGTACCTTATGAGTACGTGTTATTCAGGGGATGACGTAGAAATACCAGCGATTAGGTCAGTATACTTTTAGCTTCGAAGCTGGCTGACGTGCGGCGCGGAGCCCCACGTCTTCGGGAAGTGCCTCGACCCCTCTGTCGGACAGCCAAGAGCATCATCCAGGGCGTCGGCGCTTGGTCTCACTACCCGTACAGCCTGTACGAACTCCACGACACACTACTAAGTTTACCTTCCACGTCGAATTACTTTTGTTCGCACTACATACAGGTAGACTAAACGCGAATTGCAGCTGCTGAGGCTAGGTTGTTGCGCCTTGCACTCGGGGAAGGGTGGGATTCCTTTGAGATGAAGTGTTGCTACGTTGAAGTTGCAGTGAAGTGACGAGGGCCTTGACTGACACTGGCCAGTACCTATATTTGAGTGGAAGTGGTCCAAGCAATGTCAGGAGGAGCCATCTTGCAGCAACGTCAGATCAGATCAGGACGTCCGTTCAAGGGCCAACGGCTTTGGGCTGGCAGAACTGCGTGTCTATTCCCACTGGGATGTCGTGGCCATACCCCTCCGCAGATACACAACTTTCCAGAAGGCAGATAGTGTGCCTAGGTAGGTACCTAGGCAAGCATCATGAGCTCTGGGCTCATACCATCAGTGCATACTCCGAGGTGTCTGCGGAACACTCTGCCCAGCGAGCCTCGCCTGGCGTCCCGCCAGACGGAACCAAGACAAGAAGAAAAGATTGCGCGAAAGAGGCTTCAGATTCGAAATTGAGATCATGCTTCCCATTTGGGAAGCGTTCAGTCTCTTCCTATCATGTTGTTTTTGAAGTAATCATCACCAGCCATATGGAAAGAAAGGAAAATTAGTGCGACGGACCTCGTCGAGCAAAATATTATGCCAGACTGATTAGTCACCTGGCTGATGACTCAGCCGACAGACAGGGCCCGTTTGCTCGCGCAGCCGCCCCACCCTGCAGCCTTGCAGACATGAGCGTGAGCTACTTCCCTTACAGGTCCCGGACGCGGTCTCCTCCCCGCTTCCTCTCACCAACAACAACAGTTGCCTGTACCTGAAAACAAAGTACTTTCATCGTCACTGCGCCGCACGCATCAGTCCCAAGGGATTAGCCGGCCAACCTGCCAGCCATCCCTGCCGACTTCAAGTTCGTCCCTTCAAGCAACAGCTCTTCTCCTCGTCGCCATCTTGATTTCCCGCATCGTCGGCACTCTCGAGTCCCTCGGCAAGCTTCCCAGACACCCTATACACCTTCGCTTTCTCGAGTCGCCGTCCGTTGCCGAGTCGCGACTCGTGCTACCGCCGTCATGAACGACTTTGGTCAGCCTGGCGGCGCCGACGATGAGTTCTCGGCCGTCCACAGAGCTCAGGCCGAGGTGGTGAGTCTGCTTGCCGCTCGCCAGCGCGCCTTCATGTTCAGTCCCGTTCGACAACCAGCTGACGCGCCAAACAGGAGGCCGACCCTGACAAGTTCGAGAGCTGGGAGAAGCTTATCAACACCTGCGAAACCCTGGAAGGCGGCTTGAGCCGCAACTCCAACCCCGCTGCGCTCGCCGCTTGCCGCGATGCATTTGATCGCTTCCTCGCCAAGTTTCCCCTCTACTTTGGCTTCTGGAAGAAGTATGCCGAGTTCGAGTTCCACGTCGCTGGCACCGAGTCGGCCGAAATGGTGGGTGTTACCCGTTGCCGTGAACGGAGCGCAACAGTGCAGTGCGCTAAACGATGAGCTTTCAAGGTCTACGAACGAGGCATTGCCTGCAACCCTTACTCGGTCGATCTGTGGGCAGAATACTGCCGCTTTAAGATGGACACGGTCCATGACACTGACGTCGTCAGAGAGTAAGTATTGCCAGGTGGTTTTTCCATACGCGTAACATAGCCACCGGCACAGCATCCCCCGAGGTGGCCATGACCCGTCGCCCATATCCGTGAACCTCACGCGTTGGCCGCCCGACGCGTGTGATGGTGAGATGTGCCCTCACTGGCCCTACTCTGCCGGGATGCTCTCTCATGCTCTGCACCAGGCTCCTTTTTTATAATGCTACGCGTGCTGCCTCACAGCTGCTCCGTCCTCCTTTGCAGCTTTGCCCCTCGTCGAACACCCACCAAACTCGATTTCTTCGCCGTTGCTTCCCCGGTCACACTTCCTTCACTTGTATTGACCCTCCTTCTCCACCCATTGCCCCCTCCCCGCTTGCTTTCCCGATCCGAGATCATGTCAAGGCTAATGCAGCTCCCCAGCTTCTTTGAACATGCTGCGGCCATGGTCGGCATTGATTATATGTCGCATCCTTTCTGGGACAAGTTCATCGAGTTTGAGGAGCGGTCGGAGAGCCCGGCGCGCGTTTTCGCCGTTCTGGCTCGCATTGTCCGCCTCCCTCTGCATCAGTTCAACCGCTACTTCGAACGCTTCCGTCCGATGATTCATGAGCTTGACCTGGAGCATCTTGCTGCCGCCGACGTGCTCGATCGGATGCGTGCCGAGGTGCAGGCGGAGGCCGCGGCGTATGGCGCTCCCCGGGCGGAGTTGGAAATCCAGCGCGAGATTCGCGCCAAAATCGACAGCATGTACCTCGAAGTGCACCAAGCAACGCAGGCTGAAGTCTCTCGAGTTTGGACGTATGAGTCTGAGCTGGGACATCAGTTCTTCCACACTGTCGAGCTCAACCACCAGCAGCTCAATGGCTGGCGCAAGCGCCTCGACTTCGAGGAGGCCGAGGGTGATTTTGCCCGCACGAAGTGTGTCTATGAGCGCTGCGTTACCGTTTGCGCGTTCTACGACGACTTTTGGTTCCGCTACGCCCGATGGATGTCCGGCCAGGGCAAGACCGAGGAAGTTCGCAACATCTACATGCGGGCGGCCTTTTTCGTACCCATCAGTCGACCTGGTGTTCGAATGCAGTGGGCCTACTTTGAGGAGAGCCAGGGTCGGGTTGACGTAGCTCGAGACATCCACGAGGCGATTTTGATGAAGCTCCCGGACTGTATCGAGGTGATTGTCTCATGGGCACACCTTCAGCGGCGACAGAAGGACGTTGAGGCGGCGGTTCAAGTCCTCAAGGACCACATCGACGCACCCATTGGCGATCTGTACACCAAGGCGGCCTTGGTGGCTGAGTGGGCGATGCTGTTGTGGAAGACGTCCAACGGGGCTGCCGAGCCGGCCCGCGCTGTGTTCCTCAAGAATGCGCAGTGGTACGGGGACAGCCGCAACTTCTGGGAGAAGTGGTTCCAGTTCGAGCTCGAGCAGCAGCACTCGGAAGGGCAAGACGACATCAGCCAGCGCGTGAGACATGTGTTCACCGAGTTCAGACGCACCAGCCGGCTGCCTCCCGCGGTGAAAAGAGAAGTGGCTCAGATTTACTTGGACTTCCTGGTGCATCGCGGCAGCCAGAATTCCATGGAGGAGTATTTGAACGTGGACCGCGAGATGTTTGGGTAAGTTGAGCCGCGGCCGACAATGAAACACTTTCCTGTACTAATCGGCGCGAACAGTCCAGCGTCAGTGGCTTTCTCGGCGGCGGATGATGGCGCTCGAGAGAACGGAGCTGCGGGCGGGCAGCTCGACGAGGCGAGCCTGAAGAAGGCCGAGTCCAGACTGGTCTTCTTTTATCAAACCCACACTGAGCCAGACGCATCAGCGCAGGGACCTGCCGACTTCAACTAGAGGTTGGGCGAGGGCCGTTCGGCGAGCTCGGGCCCTGCCAAACACAGGCAGGGAGTTGAACAGAACAGCACGGCACATGTTCTTGTACTATAGCCGCAGGACTCCCGATAGGAGGGACGACGGCGAAGCTTGGATGTCTGATGTGCCAAGCGAGTGCGGCAAGGAATGGTGGATGGAATTAGGTGTGTAATGACAAACAACGGGACGGATGGGGGCGATTCGGCGACGAAAAGGCAGCCCGAATACGTTGCTGGTGGGCTTGGTTTGGCTGATGGCAAGGCACGGTGCGCACATGTTGCTTGAGCAGCGTCTCTTCATGATGCAGTGTCCTTGATACCTAGAATAGCCACCGACGCGAAAGCGGAACGAGGAGCAGGCTCTGGTTGATTGAGCTTGACGCATGACGACCGAATACTCGCAGAGCGGTGTGTGGCCTGTGTTGGTGATATGCCTGTCCCTACCCCTAGTCATTGCACGAGCAAGGAGATGGCCGGCCAGGTAGATGGTTTGTGGCCTGCAATGCTCCGTACGGTTTGGATCGATCCCTTTGGCCCCACCAATCTCGGTAGTGCCAACATACAAGTAATAGCCGTTGTGCCATAAGAGGCTACCCCAATTGTCAACGCTACGACTTAGATCGGAGGATGGTTTTGCGGTCATTCCAGCCGGCAGTCTTGGGTTGTTTGGCTCGTTACCTTACTGTAAAGCATCTTCCCGTGCTTACCTCAAGGTATCGTTGTGCCACGGTGATGCATTGGTCAGCAAGCTGCAGCCAGAGGATGCAAGTCACGACGTGTACGGACGACCTTACTGTACCTTACTCCGTGCCTGAGCTAATTTTATACTCAGGCCACACTCCCGGGGTTGCGAGAAAGGTCAAAGCTTCTAGAATGAATGAGTGGTATTTGACGGCGAAACGTGTCTTCAATTACCCTCCGCAATCCTGATGGCACAGTCCCGCCAGCTCCCGTGCGCGGGGTTGCCAATAGTGTCGATTGCTCGACGGCGAGGCTGTCGCTCTGTTCGAGATCCAGATGACAGCGGGATGAGCTGAGGCTTTATGTCTCTCCGTAGGACGGCGCAACGGTACAAAGCCTTCCGGCACGCAACGGGTGCGGCTCCATGTACCGGTCAGCGGCGGCTGCCAGTTGTGGTTGGTGGCGCGGTCGTGGTGGGGGGTTGGTTACAGCGGGGATGTAAGACCGGGGCGGCCAGGGTGAGCTGGGACTGGTCCCTTGTCGAAAGGGGACACTTGTTCAATTGAGCCAGCCGGGTGGCATGCCTCGAGCCGCAGCGAACTCCGCGGCAAGGTACAAAACGCGCCCGTCCCAGCCGGCCTCTATGCTCCACGTCTTCCTCTCCAACAACCCACCATTCCCTCGTCGTCTTTCCTAGCTGTTGGGCTCCGAAAGGCTTGCTTCCCCCTCGGCTTCATTCGTACTAGTCGGCGCTCGCAGCAGCAAGCCGCCCTTCACCATGCAGCAGAAGCGTCTCGCCTGCGGCCTTGTGGCTGCTTTCGCCGCTCTCGCCACCGCCTCAGATGTCGTGGACCTGAAGAAGGACACCTTCCACGAGTTCATCAAGTCCAACGAGCTCGTCCTGGCCGAGTGTAAGTTGACCAGGTCCGTCCATGTCTGCAGAGCATCGCCCGCTAACACCTGCCCGCAGTCTTTGCCCCTTGGTGCGGCCACTGCAAGGCCCTCGCCCCCGAGTACGAGGAGGCGGCTACGTCCCTCAAGGAAAAGAACATCAGGCTCGCCAAGGTCGACTGCACAGAGGAGGCCGAGCTCTGCAAGGAATTCGGCGTCGAGGGCTACCCGACCCTCAAGGTCTTCCGCGGTGCTGACAACGTCAGCCCCTACAACGGCCAGCGCAAGGCTGCTGCGTAAGTTGCCCTTCCGAGCTCTTGCCTGTCGATACAGTGGCTGACAAATCCATCACAGCATCAACTCCTACATGGTGAAGCAGTCCCTGCCCGCCGTCTCCATCCTCACCAAGGACGCCCTCGAGGATTTCAAGACCGCCGACAAGGTTGTCGTGGTCGCCTACCTCGCCGCCGATGACAAGGCCTCCAACGAGACCTTCACCACCGTCGCCGAGTCGCTCCGCGAGGAGTTCCTCTTCGGTGGCATCCACGACGAGGAGGCCGCCAAGGCCGAGGGTGTCAAGTTCCCCTCCATCGTCCTGTACAAGCAATTCGACGAGGGCAAGAACGAGTACAAGGGCAAGTTCGAGGTCGAAGCCATCAAGGAGTTTGCCAAGGTCGCTGCCACCCCCCTGGTCGGCGAGGTCGGCCCCGAGACCTACCAGGGCTACATGGAGGCCAAGCTTCCTCTGGCCTACATCTTCGCTGAGGAGCAGACGGAGCGTGATGACCTGAGCAAGGCCCTCAAGCCCATTGCCGAGAAGTACAAGGGCAAGATCAACTTCGCCACCATTGACGCCAAGGCCTTCGGTGCCCATGCCGGCAACCTGAACCTCAAGACGGACAAGTTCCCCAGCTTCGCCATCCAGGACACCGTCAACAACAAGAAGTTCCCCTTCGACCAGGACAAGGAGGTTACTTACAAGGATATCGCCGCCTTCGTCGACGAGTACGCCGCCGGCAAGATCGAGCCCAGCATCAAGTCTGAGCCTATTCCCGAGAAGCAGGAGGGCCCCGTCACCGTTGTCGTTGCCAAGAACTATGACCAGATCGTTCTGGACAACACCAAGGATGTCCTGATTGAGTTTTACGCTCCTTGGTGCGGCCACTGCAAGGCTCTGGCCCCCAAGTACGATGACCTCGCCGCTCAGTACGCCGCCAGCGAGTTCAAGGACAAGGTTGTCATCGCGAAGGTCGATGCCACTGCAAACGACGTCCCTGATGAGGTCCAGGGCTTCCCCACCATCAAGCTGTACCCCGCCGGTGCCAAGGATTCGCCCGTCGACTACAAGGGCGACCGAACCATTGAGGATTTCGTCAAGTTCATCAAGGAGAATGGCAAGTTCAAGGCGGGTATTACGCTCAAGGAGGAGACCACCGAGGAGGCCGCCCCGGCTGCCACCGAGGCGAAGAAGGTAGAGGAGGCCAAGGAGGAGAAGAAGGAGGAGAAGGCGGAGAAGGAGGCCAAGAAGGAGGCCAAGGAGGAGCATGACGAGCTGTAAACCCGATGTTGTGCTAGTGTAAAGGAACAAAATGCCCCATTATGGCCGTACGAGCGCGGCTTTGCTAGTTATCCAAGTATCCTGGCTTCACACGTTTTGTTGTACGTGCGCATTTGCCCACACACAAGTTGAACCATCGAGAGTGTTCGAGGGAAGTTTAATGACTTGGCACCTTCGATAAGATATCCTTACGAGGCCATCATAGGTTGTCAGTGCACTGTTACCTCTGGTTGGGCGGAGGAAACGTCTTGGTAAGCGGCGTCTTGGTACCTAAGCGGCAAGCATAGTCTCAACTGCCAAGCGACGTCCACGCTAAACGATCCGACTCGTGAAAGGCTCTCTGAGAGATGACATCCGAGCCAGGGTCAAAAGTGGAGGGAATCATACGGCGGTGGCTGGCAAACGCAATACATGAATACACGTCTTGGCTTGCAGACACGTACCTCATATCACCTTAAAATTATCACGGCTCTACAGGGTATCAGCTGGTACTGGTGAAGTGCAATAAGAACCTACGAGTTTTCGGAGCGTCACGGGCGTATATCTCCATGTGCCCTCCACCCGCTTACACTACTGTTAACTTAACGCAGTACACCGAAGCGAATGCCTCGCGAACCTTAGGTACGGAGTACTTGAAGGATGATGTATTTAGGATGAACGACTAACGTTGTAGATCGCAAAGTCTTTGGTAGTGCAGCGAATCAGACGCATTGGATGTACGATCATTCGCCCGGAACACGGCTTTGTGACGACGGCATTCGCGTGCCGAGATGAAGATATCGCTAATCATGCACACCCCTTGCAACGCCACCGTTCAGGCGCATAAACGTGGCCGTAAAAAAACTCGTTAAAGTTCCAATCCTACGCACCACTCTCTTCTATTTTTCGAAATCATGCCTGGGGAGGCTCCTGGGCGTCCTCTCGCAACGTGTAGGCAAGAATCAGGCGCATGCACCCACGTTCCTCATATCTCATGCCAACGGCTTTCTGGGAGACAGCCAGTTCTGTCTCTGAGCTTCGAGCCACTCGCCTTTCTCAACCCACCGTTTCTCAAGCCATTTTGCCAGCTCTTCATCGGTGTCAGGTAGCGACTCGATGGGGAATCGTCGAGCGTGTACATGAAACTTGAATCCGCAACGGCCGCTCATGCCCGGCAGACGCATCGTGTCCCACATGGAAGGGGCTTCCTGGAAACCCTCGTTTCGCTGGTAAGCGATGGCGAAGTCGTACACGGCCTTGACGTGCGGCGCCTTGCGGAGGCGCTGAACAGTGGTTACAAAGCCCTTGGTGCGAGGATACAAGAGGTGCATCGGCTGCGGCCTGTCCATCTTCTTGCACCACGCCAGTGATTCTTCATGCTTCCCCTTGGTGAACCGGGTTGCTTCGCTAAAGCTGATGAGCCCTAGAAGTCCAGCGTCAGACGATGGCCAGAGCGGATTAGTTTAGCCAGTCACTCACACGTGGGACATCCGCCGTGGACAATATGGGAGAAGACGCGGTCCAGTTCTTCCTTGTCCTTGAGCCAATTCCGGCTCACCATTGGCATGCCCATGGCCCAGAGCCCCCAGCCAAGAAATGGCACAATGCGCAGCTGGACCTTGGCAAAGTACCGGCAGCGGCCCAGCATGCGCGCCCGCTGTGCGAGGGCCTGGATCATGTAGAAGTCGGACCAGGCGACGTGGTTGGCCACGACGACGGCCGACTCGCCCGCGGGGAGGTCATCGCCGGAGCAGACAATGTCGGCGCCGTTGAAGCGCACAAATATGAGCTGGATCCATGCCCATACCGAGGCAGCGATGAGGGACGAGGCATCGTAGACGAACCGCGGCGCCAGGAGCCGCAGCGGTAGTAGCAGCGACAGTACGATATCGGCAAGAAACAGATACAGAACCCACGGCAGTGTCAAGGCCAGGCCACGCAGATGGGCGGCGGGAGAGCTGAGCTGAGCCATGGTAGCATCACGGATAGGCAAGGTAAGGCAGGTAGGTTAGGTATGTTGAGAGCGGCAACGAGACTACGACACCGGCGGGATCTCCCAGAAAGGCAGCACGGTCATCCGTTCGACGCATGGATAGCTAGCTGCCCAAGCTGCTGACGGTATTTCTCGGCGCTTGAACTTGCATGACGCCACGATGCTCCATTTAGCGCCTAAAACGCATTACCAGAGGCGCGGTCTCGCGCCGTAGCCACTAACTTGCTCCGTACCTACCGATGCTAGCGACAGATTGGATCGATTCCGCCCCTTCCCCTGGCCCCAGGCCCCCAGGCAAGAGGGTCGAGACACGGGCGAAACATTGGGAAGAGCTCGACAGGTGCCCAAGACGGGAGGTGCGGAAAGCGGACTCTGCGAGGGTTTATGTCCTCGTACTCGGTACAGCACCCTTACGTCGAATGGCTGAGGAGTGGAGATTGACGCGGCCAATGGCTTCGGCAATCGACATCGAAGAATACGTTACTTGGTTGCCGCGCCCGCGAATCTGAGCTCTCAGCAGGTTGCGGCCCCCCACCGGTCGAGACGCAGACCGCTCCAGAACAGCAGGATATGGCTTCTCGGGACCGCATATGCTCTCGGGTTGCAATGTGAAGCTGAGGTGCCGTGTCGCAGTCGCGGCTGGGCTGGCAGGATGGCCGCGTAGCTTACTATAAGTATTATTGGCGGCAAGAAGGAGCAGCGACACGGGCGCAGCTCCCTCGCCCTGCCCCCGCCACGCTGCCTGTCGCCTCAAATAAGGCTATTCTCCCCCCGTATCCGCCCTCCTCCCGTCCGCCATTCATGCTCTCCTCGACCGCGCAAAGCCATCGAGCAAATTGCCTCGTCTACGCTACCGAGATCGACCATCGCCGGTCGCAGCACCGCACTGCGTTTCAGAGTCTCCATTGCCGCGCCTGAAGAGCCCCCGCACCACCTGGTCTCAGTCAAGTCCTTGCAGCTTGCCTCCGTCGCCAGGTTCTGGCATCGTTATCGATCTCATTAATTGCACCACCGCCTCGTCTGCGCCGGTACGACGGGCGCCTTGGCCAGCAGACGTGTACGTTCCCCGCGATTTGTCGTTGAATTTGTCACGCAGCCACGGTCCCGAGGGTGCCGACGGCCGTTGCGACCCTGACAGCCCGCCGTTACACAGACCACCATGTGGTCGTTCTGCAGCGGTGCGCTCCGCTGCTCATGGTGCTTTGGCTGACATGGCCCAGGAGGTACCGATCTTTCGTTGTGCTTGCAGCTCCAGGCTCCAAAAGAACCCCACGCGGGACGCTCCTCTCCGCCGGCATTGTACCAGCATCGCTACCAGCCCGCCATGTCATCTTCGCTGTCCCCAGACCAGTATGGGAGCAACCGATCCCAGAGCTCCCCAGAAAACACGGCCTCTGGTGGTCAAGAAAGAAACACACAGTCTCCCTTGAATCTCAACTTTCTCAAGTCGCTCACGGACAAGCGGGCCACGCGAGGTATGACTGGTCGGCTCCTTTGGCAGCATCGTAACGAGATGGTACTGACATTAATATCAGAAGGCGCCAATCCGCCAAAGCGACGCGGTCCGAAGCCGGACAGTAAGCCTGCCCTCACCAGAAGACAGGAACTCAACCGGCAGGCTCAACGGTAAGTCCACATTACCAATTGTCCATGGACATGTTTCTCTGACGAAGGTGCCCTTCGCGCAGAACCCATCGGGAAAGAAAGGAACTTTATATCAAGGCACTGGAAGACGAAGTCTTGAGGCTCAAGGAAATATACAGCAATATTTGTCAGGACAAGAACAAGTTAGCCGAGGAGAACAAGCAGCTGAGAGATATCCTCGCCCAGCACGGGATCCCTCTCGCGGCGAGGAGCGGCATCGATGACTTGGCGACCACGAGCCCCGGCAACAGCTTTGCACCTGGGTCGCAAGGTGCCTTCTCGCCGTCTCAGTCCACAGCGGTGTCAGTCACGTCCTCGGGCCACCCCAGCAATCTCCATCCCGGGACGGGCGATCAGATGCGCCGTGCCGCGCAGTCGCCAAACGGCAAAGGCGTTGACTTCGAGCAAGCAGGCATTGACTTCGTCTTAACGTACGATAACTCCGCCTCCTCGAGAGCCTACCTCTCGCCTCCCCCGCAGTGAGGGGTGCGCTGCGCCACCAAAGGGGCGTGAGCCTCTGCAAGGTGTTCAAGGATAGGCTGTGCTAACAATTGCGGTTTACCGAGGGATCGCGTAGACTCGAAAAGCCCTGCATGCAGCACATGCCATACCTGCTTGACAGAGCCACCGAGGCAGACGGCGAACCTTGCGGGCATGCGCTGATGGCGTCGTGTCCACCTGCGCCCTTCGCGAACCTTACGGCAGACACCCCGTTTGGGCACACGCACACGCACGATCGAGGGGGCGGAGGCAATCCGGGCCAAGGGACGTGGGAGCTTAGCAGAGCCGACCTGGCTACGCTGCTCGACCTGAGCAAGAGACTAAATCTAGACGGCGAGATCACCCCGGTCATGGCTTGGGGCATGATCCTGAATCATCCGAAGTTTTCCGACTTCAAGACGGAGGATTTCAAACGGCTCGCCGAGGACCTGGGCAGAAAAGTCCGATGCTACGGGTGAGTTTGCCCACTCCCTTCCTGCCGCGGCCAACTGGCAGTGCGAGCTGACGCTGGGGACACAGATTCGGAGCGGTTATGGAAGAGTTTGAGCTGCGAGACGCCTTTGAGAGCGTTCTGCCTTGTGAGCCGGAGACTGTGGTGTATTAAAATGGTGGTTTGCTTTTTGTATGCGGCGGTTCAATCTGGGTTTGGATATGGTTGAGTCGAATGATATAACGTCTGGTTGTTAGCGGTGCGCTGCGGAGCTCTTCAAGGACCATGTATTTTACTCGAATACCACAACACAACGCGAGTTACGCTATTTGCAGGCCGCGCAAATGCCGCCGATGAAGCGCGTAACCGCGAGATGCATGTCGAAGGCTGCAGATGGCGTTGTTTGCGCACGGCGTTAACATGCCCTATAAGGGCTGCATAGATGGGAGCCGGGTTAATACGGGTTCATTATTCGCAGGAGACTACATGCCTGGGTTGCACCATCGGCTACGATGAAGTAGTTCCCAGGTGACAAAGGCTGCTCGTCTCATGGTACCTCATCGCCGTTATCGTTCTGCAAGAAGTAGGGATAATGATCTCAACCATGTCGTGAAAATTGGCGTTCGTCATGCCTGGTGTGACGAAAAGACCACCCAGCAGAACATCAAGATCTCGGAGATCGTATATAAATACGTTCCGGTGTCGTGGTCGTGCCTCTTTGTCAAGCATGAAATACCAACTTGACTGCGGGGACTTATTCGATTCACAGCGCGATGCAGGTTAGAAAGCAGCCTGCGAGGCGGCGTCGCTGATTGGCGGCGGGCAGCCGCCAGCTGGCGCCAGCTGGCTCCGCGGGGCGTGCAAGTTTTCGGCAGACGGCCCCACACCCCACCACAATTTCGATTCTGCCTGGGAGGCCAAATTCCCACGCAGACGAGGCTTCACTTGCGACGCTCGAGACGCTCGACACCCCCATACCCGCCCATTCCAGCTCGCTTGTGACAGCAGCCGCCAGAATGGCCGACTCCCTCGACTACATCAACATCTGCGAGAGCTGCCCGGCCGGCGACGGCTGGGGCCCCTCGGTGACGACGGACACGACCCTCAACGGCGTGCCCTATGCGCCCTTCTCCAAGGGCGACAAGCTGGGCCGCATGGCCGACTGGACCGCCGAGGGCAAGGACCGCGAGCGCGGCGGACGCATGCAGTACAACCGCAGCTACAGAGGTAGGATCCGCGGCCGACGGCACGGGGCAAGCAGAGCGGGCTAACAGCACACGCATCCAGACCAGCAGGTGTACGGATCCAGCCACGCCGTCACCTTCAACGCGCCGCCCGCCGAGGACGAGTCGACCTACTCGCTCGTCAGCAACACCAGAGACTCCACCAAGACGAGATACGGCCGGGGCGCCGTCTTCACCCGCGGCCGCGGCCAGCGCGGAGGACGCGGCGACTCCCGCGGCGGACGCGGCGGCCAATTCCAGCAGGTCGGCGGCCGTGGAGGCCGGCAGACGTACGACCGCGGCGGCCGCCCCAACCAGGGCGCTCGTGGCGGCCGTCGCTTCGGCTGGAAGGACTATGACAAGCCTGCTCGCAACCGCGACGCCAGCATCAATATCAAGGCCGACTGGCAGCTGCTCGAGGAGATTGACTTCAACCGCCTGGCCAAGCTGAACCTCGACGCCGACGAGGGCGAGGACCTCGAGGACTACGGCTTCCTCTACTACTACGACCGCTCCTACGACAAGCAGCCGGTCAAGGGCGCCGAGAAGAAGCTCACGGCCATCGACCGCGCCGCCTACAACGTCACCACCTCGTCCGACCCCGTCATCCAGGAGCTCGCCGACCGCGGCGAGGCGACCATCTTCGCCACCGACAGCATCCTGTCCATGCTCATGTGCTCGCCGCGCTCCGTCTACCCCTGGGACATCGTCATCGTGCGCCAGGGCAACAAGATCTTCCTCGACAAGCGCGACAACGCCGCGCTGGACATGGTGACGGTCAACGAGAACGCCGCCGACGCGCCCCTGGACGCCGCCGACGGCGGCAAGGACGTCGTCAACCAGCCCGCCGCCCTGGCCGAGGAGGCCACCTACATCAACCACAACTTCGCCAACCAGGTCGTCAACGAGAGCGAGTCGGCCAAGGTGGACATGAGCCAGCCCAACCCCTTCTACAACGCCTCCGAGGACGCCGACCCCGCGGCCAGCAAGGCCTACAAGTACAGGAAGTTCGACCTGTCCACCAACGAGGAGGAGCCAGTGTACCTGGTCGTCCGTACCGAGGTCGACGCCGTCCAGAAGAACGCCATCAGCGGCGAGGAGCAGACCGTGACCATCAAGGCCCTCAATGAGTTCGACAGCAAGGCCCAGGGCAGCGGCGGCGCCCTGGACTGGAGGAGCAAGCTCGTCACCCAGCGCGGTGCCGTCGTCGCCACGGAGATGAAGAACAACAGCTGCAAGCTGGCCAGGTGGACGGTGCAGAGCATCCTGTCCAAGTCGGACGTCATGAAGCTCGGGTATGTCTTGTTGCTGCTCCGCCGCCACCCCCTCTCTACTCGAGTCGTCCCCGCGCTAACGCTCGCAACCTCGCAGATTCGTCTCCCGTGTCAACCCCCGCTCCAACGACAAGCACGTCATCCTCGGCGTCGTCGGCTGGAAGCCCCGCGACTTCGCCAACCAGATGAACCTGTCCCTGTCCAACGGCTGGGGCATCGTCCGCACCATCGCCGACATGTGCCTCAAGGGCGAGGACAGCGAGGACGGCAAGTTCGTCCTCGTCAAGGACCCCAACAAGTCCATCCTGCGCCTCTACGAGGTCCCCGCCTCCAGCTTCGACGAGGACGAGGACCAGGAGGAGGAGGCCGAGGCCGAGGGAGAGGGCGAGGGCAACGCCGAGTAGAGGCCTGCTGCGGCTGTCCTCGTTGCTCTGCTGGGGGAAAGATGTGGGCTGCTCATGAATGTAATGAGTTTGAAAAAGTGGCTCCGGTTGCTTGGAGCGCGCCATGTACATTTTGCGGCGCCATGTTGACATGGCGGCTCAGAATAGAGAATCTCGATGACTTTTCTTTGCATTTTCTGTGCCTTTGTTCGAAGGGGCAAACTACAGTGAATTGACTTGGAGACCTCACGCCCCTTGGCACATTTCTGGCAGCCCCTACCCTGCTTTGTCCGGCGATTCTCCCATCGAGCGCCCGGACGCCAAACTACCGAAAAGAGGAATGGTGAAGGGGTATGTCCTGATGCGCTGCTGTGCTCCTTTCACCCGTCGACAGCCAAAGTGGTGGCTGGTTCCGCCAAACAAAATAAAGTGCCCATCTCAATCCCAGAAGCACGATGTCTCCCCAGAGAAGAGGTAATATACCTCCTGCAAAAAGCTCCTGCTTCCAGACCAGTTGGGGTCTTCCTTCCGACAATTCCATTAGCTCAAATTCGCAAATTCCTTTCTTCGCTCTCCTTCGGCGCGTTGCTCGTCCACTTCGGTGAATATCACGTGTGGACGCGCTCAACACGCTCCTCGTACGTGCTCTCCCCATCCACATGCAAGCTCAATACCGACAACCTTCAATTCATCACTGCTCCGTTCCCGGTAAGTTGTCTGCTCTGTTCGGAAAGCAAGCTCCCCGCCGTATTGTTCTTCTCCTCGAGGCCAATATCCCGAAGGGCGAAGTTCATGGCTGCGTTGAAGGACCTAAACAGGTCCTGATGATAGAAGCCGGGAGTCTTGTCCAGGATTCGGTACCATTCGCGCCTACCAGCGAGGCGGAGGCAGTGCGACAGCGGCCAGTCCTGATGCTCCAAGCGCTTAATTCCGTAGGCTGCCTCCTTGAGCTTGTTGCCTTCTGCCTTGACCTTGCCCGTGACCAACACGTCTTGCTGACCCTCGGATCCAGCGGGAGAGCCGTAGACGCCTCTTAGAGGTGAAACAGCAAGTCGAAATTCAACTGGAGAGTGATCAGGCGGGTTTCCGCGTACCGGAGTTCGCTCATCGTAACCGTGAGACTGAGACCTTCCGTGTGAGTTTCCAGGGAAGAAAGCGTCATTGAAGCGGGTTTGCGCAGTGATTAACGACTCTCGAGCAGAGTGTTGAGCATTTGGTGATAAAGACGGACTATTATAGAGGGTCGCAGACCCGCTCGACTTAGAATAGGAGGGAGCTATTGGCGAGTACCCATATGAGCCAGAAGCTTGGTTCTGTGCTCCAAACAACGGGTTTTCCCGAGGTTGATCAACATTTTCTAACACGTATGTGGCTCGAGGATCTGGAAGGTAGCCCATGTACGCCACTGGACTTGCCTGAAGATGAGGGAAGTCCCTATTGATCGTGGGAGATTGAACCGGCATATTATCACTGGTCAACGATGAATGGAGTGTCCTCAACGAAGGAAGGTATCCTGACTGCCGTGAATCGGGCGCTGAGCAGACCGGTGGTAACATGTTGTCGAGATGATCATGTTCGTGAGAGTACTTTCGACGCTTCAAGGACGCTTGTTCGCTGCTTGGCGGGATCCTAGGCATTCCGACGAGAATCCGGGCAACATCTTGGGTATCCATACGCGGAGACACTGAAGGGCTGGTGTCGTGTCTTGCACGCTTGGCCGGTCGTTTGCTCGGACTGGCAGCAGCTCCTCGCTGAGGCGTGTATTCCTTACCAGCGCAGTCGTGGTCTTCTTCCCCCTTGTCGTCAACCGTGCGCGAAACCGCGTCCTTTCGTGAGCTGACTCTTGGCGACGGATTCGAAATCGATTTCGAAGGGGCAGCTCGAAATTGGAAGCTGCTGCTGCCATGATCGCGGCCTGGACCTTGTCCCCGAGCCCTGCCACCTCCTCGGCTCCCTCGACCGCCTCGACTCCGATCACCTCGAGATGAGTTGGACTTTCGACCTTTGGGACGAGCCATGCCGGCCCAGTCTACTTCCTCCGGGTTCAGGACATGCCGCCCATCGTCCTGCAAAGAGTTCGAGTAAGCGCACCCCTTGCAGACGGATAGTTTGCATTCAGAGCACTTTTGTATTGTACCACAACGCTGCCTGTGGCACATGTCGCATTTGGCAGTGGAAACGTTGGAAGCATCCCATCCGCTGTGTACCCTTTCCGGTCCGGGGAGACGGAGGACAGGCGGTGCTGGAGAAGCATGAACTTCGTCAATTGGTGACGCTCCGCCATTACATCGAGCTGCTTCAAAACGTTCCGAGTCGGGAGGAGCACCTTGTCGAGCAGGAGCCGGAGAATTTATACCCTCCACACGACCATCACTGCCGTCCTGACTAGCCGACGATTGCGGCTCTGCGTTGGCCATTTGAAACTTGACGCGCCGGTGGTTCAGTCCGTCTGGAACTGTCATGGCCGGAGGAGGCGATTCGCGACGGCGACAGTAATAGACTCAATGTTGTTTGCAAGAATCGCGTGGCCCCCAGCGCAGTAGCGGATTGCGCAAGGCTTGTTAGATCCTAGGAAAACTTAGGAGCTACCTAGAGTTTGAAATAAGGGCAATCGACTTGTTCATGTGCGTCTCTGGGTTGACGGGCATATATATCTGGAGAGATCCGGAAAGCTGGTTTGCACCACCAAGGGATACAAATATATATGTGTACCCACGGCGTCTATGAAAAAGACGAGTCTGAGCTTCCTAAAAGCAAGAATACGGCCGAAGGAGATACGCAATCACAAAGCGGTTGTGCCGCCTGATTCGAAGATGCAACGATGAACGCAAGGACGCATTACACGAAGCAGATTCACTGCGCAGGGAGGGAGGAGAGTTAGGGGACCAGCAATCCATTGGGGAGAACGGAGCCTCCATCGAGTGATGCGCCGAGGCGGTCTGATTGACATGATGCAGTGCAATATGGGAGTTCCAATATGGGAGGAATCGCACCTCGTCAGAGCAACGCTGTTGAACAGCTCTTAAACAGCACTGCTGTTCAGTCCTCTGGGACAAGGCCGAGACGGGTAGACCCGCCTGGGCATCCGAGCTCCGCGAGTGGATGCCCCTTATTAGACGCCGTGGGGACGACTCCGACGAGGTCGGCGTGCGGTGCGTTGGCCATCTGAGGCGCAGCAGATTACGAGTAGGTCTGCGGCGGGCAGCAAAGTGCGCGATGCAACCACTGGCAGATCATTCTCACACAGCCCATGGGGAGCGCACGGCCCGGCCGGAGTGCTGGTCGGGGCCGGCGATGGACGAGGCGCTTTGATCGTGGCTTGGACGGTAGGGAGTAACAGTGAGGGTGAGATATGGAATACAGAAGCCGCATGTTGGTAGGCTGTAAGTTGTAAATAGGTGCCTTAGGCGCGCGCGTAAGGCGCAGCGCCGCAGGGCAGGAGCGAGGGCAAGATTCCATTCACATAACTGTACCGTCATTGAGCGGGCCGAAAGCGAACGGACGAAGGAGTCTCATCATGCAGGGAAGCGCGTCTTTCTATACTCCGTACTCCTATAATCTCATACGAACCAACCCGCAACCGTGGCCCGAGTCGGGACGAGCGAGCGTCGGAGCCCCCCTCCCACATGCGCACATGTCACGGCGCGTACATAACCTGCCGCGGGTGGTGCATCGGCCGGTATTGGCACTGTACCCCGTACGAGCACTCGCACCGCATACGGCGCGAACCGAACAAGACCAGATGAGGTGAAACCCCTCCGACGGAACGCAGCATTATGGCGGCACTCACCAGCTTGCAGCCAGTGAGCACCGGCAGGGTCCAATTGAGGCACGCACACCAGCCACGCCCGACGACGAACGCTGGCGTTCGAGACCCAGCAGCAGGGCACGTCGCCGACAAGCCTAAAGCGCCACGCAGGATGGCAGGACAGGCGGCCTCGAGACGCAGCGAGGTTACGGAGCGCTAATAAGCCAACGTGGGCAAACTGCTCGAACGGCAGGGCGCCCCTCAGGTGGCATGGGGCATGAGCCTACGGCTGTTCGGCATGTTACAGCCCCCATGGCCCAGTCAAACAATTGGACCCGGGTTTCGGGGGGGGCCTCCCATCCTACCATCCTCCCTTTGGAGCTGAGAGGCCAGTCCCAGACTGGATCGAGCGATCCCGGGGGCTGGAGGACCCCTGCTTTGCCGCTGCTTGTGGTCTGGCGCGGGCCTCGGGACATGGCCGTGTGCTGTCTCATGCCCGCTGTGATCGGCCTACTCCGTCCACAAGCGAGATTTCGCAGTGAGCAGGATGGCAAGGCTTGGCAGGGTATCCGTCCGTACCTTATGGACATATCGGATTGACGTAAGGCAGGCGGGAATTGCGGGCTTTCGAAAGCCTCAGGACAGTGCGTGGCGGCGGCTGCGTGGTTCTGATTCTGGTCGTATTATCCTGCACCGCCAGCGCTCCGTCGTCGTCGTCATCGTCGGGCATAATGCATCCCCGGCGCCCTCATCAGCCCAATGAACACATTGACTTTGACCACCGACGCGTATCCAGTAGTCTCTGCGCCACAAGTCTCCCTCTGTCCCTCACTCCCTCCCTCCAACCCTCCATCCCAGCCTCTGGACCGTCGGCTGCTTCAAGTCGTAGCGCGCGGTTGACTGCGAAGCCGTTCGTGGCGGCATCCAAACGGACCCAACCGTCGCCACGGTACAAGTACATGCTCGTAGGAGTTGTACCTGTGCTCGTAGGGCAAATCTCATCAAAAGGGCCCGCGTCACCCCCGCGAGACACACCATAAACACACCCCCGTAGCCCGTTCTGTGCCACTGTGTTCCACCAGAAGCTGCCGTACGGAGTACACGTACCCACCGGTCGCTCAACGGCGTGCATCTGTGCTCTGCACTGCCTTCCGACGCATCTGCTGTCCACGCCTCAAACAAAAAGCCGTGGCCCTCCGTCGACCGCTATCGCGCGAAAAGTCATCCCTACCACAAGTCCCTTTCGTCCCAACGGCCACGCACCCGCTCTCACGCCCTCGTCCGCACACTCACCAGCTCCTGAAGCTCTCGTCTATCCATCACCAACATGTCGAACCAAGATTACTACCAGCACCAGGGCGGCTACCCCCAGCAGCCCCAGGCTGTAAGCCGACCACCCCATCCATCATCGCCAGCGTCAGCTTCGTCGTCGTCGCCGGCGCCGACCTGATGCCAGCTGTCGCAACGTCCCGCTGATTCTTGGCGTCTAGAGCTATGGCCCTCCCCAGGGCGGCTACAACCAGCAGTACGGCGCGCCCCAGGGCTACGGCCAGCAGGGCTACCCGCCTCCTCAGGGCCAACCCCAGATGCAGTACCAGCAGGGCCCTCCCCCCAATGAGTCCCGCGGCCAAAAGGGCGGCGACAAAGGCTGCCTCATGGCCTGCTTAGCTGCACTGTGCTGCTGCTGCGCCATCGAAGAGGGTTGCGAGTGCTGGTACGTTGACCCCATTGACCAACTTTGTCATGGCTCCGCCAAGGACGCGACGTGAGACTGACTCTTCAACCTACAGCATCGATTGCTGCGAGTGTCTCTGCTAGACGCGCCGCAAACTACTCCGTCACGATGGACGGCGGGCGTACCTAACTAGCTGCGGCTTCGTACACTCGCGCGATGTTACCTATCGCCGGATTCCCGACTTCTTTACCAACCACAGCCGTCTCCGCCGGCGCCGACGCAATGTCATGGATCACGCTGGCAATGGCACCATGGCGATGGCTATGTCGCTTCAGGATCACGTCTTTACAGACTCAACGTCTTTCCTTTGTGTTTCTGCAATCACTCGCACAGTACCTTGAGGCGTCGCGCAAAACGAATCGCTGCGAAGCCCCATAAGGGCAGGGCTATTGGTGGTGATTGGAGGCCATCATTTAGAGCAGGAGTTGATTGATTCTCTCGTTTTGTGCCTTGTTTCAATACCATGCAATGACGGGGAAACCAAAAGACCGGTCTTCGTGTGAAATGTTCCCCATACCTCTCTCTCTAACAAACGCTCACGAGTCAAGCTGCACGTAGTTGGCCGGGAACAGACCCGATTGCCCCTGGTAGTGCCCAAACCACCAATCTTCGTCGGGAAACTCCAAGTTGGTGATTTTTGCGTCCTCGGGGAATGACAATTCTGTAAATGACAAGTTAGCACATCGCGTCGCTGCATCAAACGCAACAGGTTGCCCACCATTGTCTTCGGCTGCTTCGTAGTCGTAGAGAGCAGTGGCTGTTGGGCCCGCGCCTGCACTTGTCGCATGAGCCGGCTCTGGCTCTGGCTCCGGGGCGGCCGTGGGTTGCGGCGCAGAGGCGGGAGCGGGCGGCGCGTGAGCCGAGGCGCTGTGAGGCTCATCTTCGACAAGTTCTACATAGTTGCTGGGGAACAGGCCGCTCTCGCCCTTGGAGTTGGTGCCCATCCACCAGTCCTCATCCACCATGTCGATGTTGGTCACATAATCGCCTTCGATCAGGTCGATTTCGTTGTCCTCGGCTTTCTCGTAGTCGTACTGGATGACGGCACGCTTGGTTCCCTGCTGAGCCTCGTGCGCCGTCTCATGCGCCGCCTCATGCTCTGGCTCATAGGCTTGCTCGGCCACAGCGGCGGCTGCCCCTCGGGCCATCTGTGTCGCCTCTTCTTCAGCCGGGAGGTCTTCTTCCTCGGGCACATCAATCTGGCTGGGCCGGACAGGAGGTGGTGCCGGGCGCTCATCGAGCTTGTCCGCCTCCGTCTGGCCGCCACGCGCGACAGGGGCGGCTACGCGGATAGGAGAAGACTCCCTCTGGTCATCGGCACCTCGGAAGTCCTCTTCTTGATCTTCCTCGTCCTCATCTCGCGCCGCGGGGCGGCTGGGAAGTCCGGGGAGCGCAAAGCCGCCGGACGGACGCGAAGTTGCTGGGACCGGTGGCGGTGCAGGTGAGGGCTCGGACTCATCTTCCACCGGTTGAGGCGCACGAGGCGCTGCCGCCGACCCGATCGGGGGTGTATCCTTGAACCGATCCTTGAGCGCAGATACTCCTCCGGCAGGTTGAGCTGGTTCTTCCTCAACGCTCCTCGCCGCCTCTCCCGTGTTCTGCTGGCTGACATCCTCCGCTCCACCGCGAGCGTAGCCAGCGGTCTGCACCGGAGCCCAACTCTTGCCACTGTATCCGCTCCGCCACTCAGCGCCGCCGCTCGTCTGGGCTGCGACAGGCGAGGGAGCCGGCGGCACACCAGCACCGCCGACGTCCGAGCCTCGCTCCTTTGCCTTCTTCTCGGCCCAGAGCTGAGCTGGAGTCTTGCCGCCCTGGTCAGCGAATGTTCGGCTGGCGGTACCAACAGGAGCAGCAGAGGGAACGCTGGGCCCTCCAAAACCAAGCCCGCCAGGGGCCGGCGCCTTGGTGCCTGTAAACGTCGAGGCTCCTCCAAATTTGTTGGCCACCTTGGGCTTCGGCAGAGAGGTGATGCGCTCCGACTGGCTGGGCTGCGAAAACGCAGCGGCTCGGTCGGCGACTGGCTTTGGCGCAGGAGCATCCTCTGTTGGCTCTTCCTCAGCAGCAGGCTTCTGAGCCTTTGCACGGATTGCAGCAATGTCAACCTTGCCCACCGGTTCGTACGCGCCCTTTACTGGAGTCGGCCGATCGTCCTCCTTATTCTTCGCAGCGGCTCGAATGGCAGCGATGTCTACCTTGCCCACTGGCTGGTAGCCTCCACCGATGACATCGCTTTGGCCGTCACCCTGGCGGCTGCCACCGGCAAAGCGGGAAGGCTCCGGCTTCTGCTTGGTGAGCTCGGACATGTTGACCTTGGTTGGTCGGTAAGCCGACTCGACCTTCTCGATCTGGGTCCTCGTAACCGGAGGGGCATCGGCGCCCCAACCATCCTCATCAACGTTCTCATCCCTCCTGCCGCGAGCCGCAACGAGTGGATCGGCAATACGACCGGAAGTCGACGCCGTCGGGGTGAAGACAGGCTTCGACTTGACGGGAGGAGGCGCCGGGGAAGCGGAGAACCCCGAGCCGCCAGCCGAGTATTTCGCGCCGGAAGCATCGGACACCTTCTTCATGATGGAGTCGACTTCGAGATCGCTGTCGGAACGAGCAGTGATTTGGACGTGGTACCCGTGGAGCACTTTGGCGACGGCAGCCGTGTGGCTGGTGAAGTAGCCCTTTGTGCGTTCGGGAACACCGCCTCCGCACCACGCGACGAGGACGCATTTGGGGAGGGCCGAATTGGGGTCCTTGACTTTGACAAAGGCAAACTGGATGCGACCTTCGTTGAAGTCTTCGGTCAACTCGGCCAATTCACCGTCTGTAGAGCGTTAGCATTCCGGCGACACCGCGCCAGTCTCGGGGTCTTCATACCGCCGGTGCTCTCGACCTTGAGTATGCTCTCCTTGGCACCGCTGTCCTGAAAAGCACTCATGAGAGGTGCCTGCACCGAGAAGAGAGCCCATTGCGCATAGGTGGGCGAGGACGACGACGGCGGAGGGCCGTTGACGACTCCGTTGTAGCTGCTCTTTATGGACGGCCCGTTGATGGACAGGTTCAACGAGGCCATGTCGAACAGGGGCGGCCGCTGGCGGCGAGGATGATTGGTAGTGGTTGTTATACCGAGGAGCTGGGGGGCCAACGAGCTTGCAGTTGAGCAGCAGCAGTGCCTTCACTTGATGGAAGCGACGTGCTGGACGACGCGAGCTTCCCCGCTGGCGGCAAAGGGGGGGCTCGGGCGAGCGTTGCGAGAGGCAAGTACCTACGCACGTACAAGGTAGGCACCGTGGGTAGAACAGCTGAAGAAAGCTGTGCAGCGATCAGAGGCGGGTGGTTGAGCTTGCGGCGGGCGTGGGCGCGGTTCGAGCCTCGTGGAGGTTTGCTGACAGCAGAGGAGGAGCTCAGTTCGGGGCCGGCGGCGACGTTGACGCTGACGTTGCGCCAGCTCGCTAGGTTAGGTCGCCTGGGCCTGCTGGAGGGGAGGGCGGGGTGTCGGAGCCACAGCGAGGAGAGGAGGCGTGAGTGCGCTTACGGCCGTAACAGGCACTGCGTGGACGGTGGCTGTGCAGCGGTTAGTGGGGCATCGCCTGCTGCTCCAGGCGCTCCCAGGCGCTCGCTGGAAGCATGGAAGCATTGGATGGAAGCCCGGCGGCGTTGCCAGGGCCCGCCAATGCGAAGCAGCCAAAATGACGCAAGGCTGCCGTGCGCATCAGCAAATGATTTGCAACTGGCCCCTCCTCCGGTCGCGCCTCCAAAGCCCAAGAGCCCCGCCAAAATTCAACCTTGTGTGCGATCCCATCCCATTCCAACCTGACCAAACCAGCCGACTTCACCGCACGTGCCCTTGCGTCCGCCAGCCCACGATGTCGACGATTACCGAAATCACCTCTGTCGGTCAGTGGGAGCAGCTGCTGGCCTCTGTGCCGGCGTCGACCCTCGTCGTCGTCTCCTTCCACGCGCCGTGGGCCGCGCCGTGTGCCCAGATGGCCACGGTCCTCTCGACGCTGGCCTCCGAATACCCCGTCACCGAGCCGCCGAGCACCACGTGGGTGTCGATAAACGCAGAGGAGCTCAGCGACATAAGCGAGACATACGACGTCACCGCCGTCCCGTTCCTGGTCCTCTTGAGGAACGGCCAGGTCGTCGAGACCGTCAGCGGCAGCAGCGCAGTCAAGGTCAGGACCGCCATCGAGAAGCACGCCCGCGGCGACGGCAAGGCCCCATCTGCGACTGGCGCGGCCAATGGCTTGGAGGCCGCCGGGGACCAGTCCAAGGAGGAGCAGAGCAACGTGGACCCGGAGAAGCAAAAGGAGGAGCTGTTCAAGCGCCTGGGAGATCTTGTCAAGGCAGCGCCTGTGATGCTGTTTATGAAGGGAACCCCAAGTTCTCCCCAGTGCGGCTTTTCCAGGCAGCTGGTGGCCATTTTGCGAGAGAACTCAGTCAAGTACGGTTTCTTCAACATCCTGGCCGACGACGAGGTGCGCCAGGGCTTGAAGGAGTATGCCGAGTGGCCAACGTACCCTCAGCTGTGGATGGATGGCGAGCTTGTTGGCGGGTTGGACATTGTAAGTCGGCTGGTGACGAGCGCTCTCTTCTCACGGTCAACTGACATGTGGGACTAGGTCAAGGAAGAGCTTGGGAACAGCGAAGACTTCTTCAAGCCATACAGCGTCAGCGGCCCCGCGGATGCAGCCGCGGCGTGAGTCGAGACAAGGAGACTACAGCGACGTCGCGACATCGACCTCGCCATCCTGCACGGCGGTTCAGGCTAATGTCTGGCGTGGAAGTTGTCGCTGGCGGACCTCGAAGAGCCTCTGCCCTAGCATCGGACGGGACAGCTAAGGTAGTTAGTGGAGGTGCCTGACTGAGCCGCGCAGGTTCGCAAGGGTCGGGCCTATTCAGGGTGAATTGTAAGCGGACGGCAAGATGTTCTCGCAAGCACGCGCCTTTGTGGGGAGGACAGGTGTGCCGGGAGGATGACCGCGATACCGACGAAGACGGACATGTGGGGTTTGCGATGCAGAACTGCATCAAGATGGTCCGTCGATGGTGACGGATAATTTTACGATGGCGTTTGAATGGGAGAAAATCAAAAGGCATGATTGGCCTTTTCAATGTCTGCTCTCTACCTTCGGCGCACGACAATCAAGTTGTTTCCGCTTTGTTTTCAAGACATGCAGTTGGGGTACCTAACTTGATCAAAGGGCATGGCCTGTGGAGCTCTCCGGTCCTTGCAGTTTGGCCCGCTGGCTTGGCTGGGTCCGTTGGCCGATGTCAACGGCTGCGGTGAGGGGCATTTCAAGGGCTGACAAATGTCTGAGAGGCGCTCCCCTCTCGTGTCGCTAGTGTCTTGATGTGACTCACCACCCTGCGGGACGCGACTTCAAGCTTTCTGCGAGGAGCGGGAGCGAGCCGCTGTCATTGGCAGAGCAGCACCTGGGCTGCACAGTAGCCTGTAGGGTAGCCCTCAAGATGCGCTCCTCGACGATGCCGCTCGCTGTTCCACATGCCGACGGATGAAAAAAAATCTTGTGCAGAATATTGGGACTTTGGCATCTCGCATCGAAGCATTATTCTCAGGTCGTCAATCGTTGATTTTGGCACTATGTACGTTGTGGTTATGATGATGGTGTTCATATACCTTAGAGGCAGCTCCAAATGAATCCGACGATACTGGGCGGTCGAGGCTTGGGATTCAGCATTCGAGATACCACAGCGCCCAGGAAACGGCCCATATCGTGGGCTGATGCCGCGCGACTCATTTCCCGCGTCTACACAGTTTAGCCTTTTGGCCACCCCATGAAGAGCTGCTGCATCGCCGCTCGGCATTTGTTCTGCAGCTTGGGCTTGACCGAGCGACCCGCGGGCGAGCTTGAGGGGTACGTATCGTCGCTCACTGCTAGCCCCCACCCATCCCAGCTGGCTAAAACTATCGCCAAGGGCACAACGGCGCTGACGTCGTGCTCCAACGCTTCCGCGTCTCTTCACATCTCCCATCTCCTTTGTCTTCGTTCGCCCGGCAGCTTTCTTCCTCTTTTCCTCCTGCGAACTTCGCGGACGGCTCGCACGGCGACCCGATCGTACGCGCGACTTCGCACTGCGGACTACCTGAACGACGCATAGTGTCTGGACAGAGCAGGTCTTCGCGCGACCGAGCTCAGAATTGTCCCATATAAATATTCGCCTCCGTCCTCTGCGACCCCGGAGCCAGCTTTACATCGAGCACACGAGCATCGACTGCACGGTCAAGGCAAGGACTGGGTGATCCCGACGGTGGCGTGAGCGCGCCGACTTTCAAAAGGCAGGTTTGCGCCCGCACGATTGGGCTCGACGCCACCCGCTGTTGCATCGTTACCGCCGCCACGAGCGAGGGGAAAACGAATCGCGAGGCTCTGCGCCTGACTCTCTGGAGTGATTGATTGTTGAAGGCTTTTGATTTGCGACGACGCGGCCTTGATTCCTCCCTCTTTCGACCCTCGGCGCTGGCGTCGCGAGCATCGCGAACGGTTCTGCCCTCTACCGGACCTTAACTCCGAGCCACCGCGCCACCCAAGCGCTGCCAGTCGCGACGGCCCGCATCTCACGACATCACAGCAATGTCGCCCACCCCGCCATCCACAAACTCTTCCACAGGGGGTCGCTCCCCCGAAGAGCAATTTCGAGTCGTTCGGAAGAGGAATCGCGTGCCGCTGAGCTGCTATCCTTGTAGGACAAGAAAGTGCGTCGTGATCATCTAGGTTCCCTTTGATGGAACATCATGCGTTGGGCTCATAACTAACTGGCGACTAGATTGTGAGCTGAGACGCTCGCCGCCACGTCCACTCGCACTCGTCTTGCTAACAGCCCAATAGAAAATGCGACAGATGCCATCCATGCAGCAACTGCACGAAACGCGAGGGCATGGGCACTACGTCATGTTCCTACGCGACACCTGCGTCTCGCAAGAAGAACCAGAACCAAGAAGACTCGAGCCCAGATGACATGCAAAACCGCATCGACCGTCTAGAAGGCCTGGTGCTGTCTTTGATGCATAACGGAGCCAACATCGAGTCCACTACCACCCGAGGGAGCACCTCGGTCTCCCACTCCGTCACCGACAGCGGCTCATCCGTCAAGCAGGAAGAAGCGGCTATGGCGGACGATGATAGCGATGTTGACGAAAGTCTCGCCACATCTCTGGGAATACTCAAAGTCGACTCAGCCAAAGGCAAGTCGATGTACTTTGGCCAGGATCACTGGCACTTGATTCTCGCCGACATCGCCGAGGTGAAAAACTACTTTACATCTCACAAGAAGGAGTTGGAGACGAGCTACGAGCGTGTCAAATCCACAAAGTCCGCCCTGGCCCGCGGGGGACCAACTCTGCTGCTCGGCGCTGTTCCTGCTTCGGAGCTCGAGCTTCGGTCAGGCCTGCCGCCCAAAACCAGTGTCCTCGCACTATGCAGCCGCTATTTCAACTCGATGGATAACGCCGTGAGCATCATTCATGGGCCGACTTTTTTGCAGCAGCTCCGCACGCACTGGGAAGATCCGTCCAAGACGCCCGTCATGTGGCTAGGCCTCCTCTACTCTGTCCTCTGCCTCGCGATGCTGAGCTATCACAAGGTGGGGGATGAGCCGCCGGAATGGAAAGGTCGGACCTTGGAACTAGCCTCCGACTTTCGCCTGCGGACGGTTCAGTGCCTCATCAAGTCTGACTATACGAAACCCGTCGAGTACACCGTCGAAACGATGATTCTCTACGTTTTCGGGGAATACTCATCGCGGTGGGATGCTGACCTCGGTCTCTGGCTAATCGTTTCTCTGATGACGAGGATAGCTTTCCGTATGGGCTATCACCGCGATGCGAAGTCGTTCCCGTCGCTCACGCCCTTCCAAGCTGTAAGTGGACAACAGATAATGCATCGAAGCAAGCGGAGATCTGACCCATCGGCAGGAAATGAGGCGAAGGACGTGGGCTCTGGTTCGCATGTCTGATGTCATTTTCTCACATCAAGTATCCCTGCCGAGCATGATTTACGAGCACGACTGTGATACGAAGCTGCCGAACAATTTATATGACGACGAGTTCCACCCGGGGATGAAGGAGTTGCCAAAGTCTCGGCCTAACACGGACGCGACGCCAATCTCATACATGATTGCCAAGGCTAGGCTCTGCAACGAACTGGGCAACATCCTTCAGGCCACAAGCATGGTTGGAAGTCATGTTCACTACGACGAGATCATACGGTTCGACGCGAAGCTTCGCCAGGTGATGCAAGAGCTGCCGCCCCATCTCAAGCTTGGCCCGCTTGAAGGCAGCAACGATCCGGTCATGTTGATCATCGCCAGGTTTAACGTGGACATTTTGTACCAAAAGATCCTCTGCCTGCTGCATCGCAAATATCTTACCAGGGCTCGGCAAAATTCGAGGTACGCCCATTCACGGCGCAGCGCCATCGAAGCGTCGCTACAAGCGATGGCCCACCTGCAGACGCTCCACCGCGAATCGCAGGGCAACGGGAGGCTCCGAGCTGTGAACTGGTACGTCAAGTCGGTAGCAACAAAGGAGTTCACCCTGCCAGCCATGCTTATCGTCCTGGACCTTCACTACGACAACATGGCCGCCCAGTCTGGGGCGCTTCAGGACCACGACGGTGCATTTCTCTGGACTCCGGAAGAGCGATCCAAGATGATAAGTGCGCTGGAGGACGCGACAAGCATCTGGAAGAGCCTCGCGGACTCATCGATGGAGGCATTCAAAGCCTCCAAAATCCTCGATATCATGTTAGAGAAGATAAAGGATCCGGCCCAGAGCGTCAATGGCTCCATGCCTCTGAGAGCGGACTCGGCATCGACCCTGGGTTCGACTTTTGGCATGGAGCAAAACCCAGGCCTGGGCCCGGACATGATGTCTGCCGATGGCTTTGGGAACTTTAATCTCGGAATGAGCCCTTTCTCAAACACCAACAGCAGTGCCTTCATGGGGATGGAGTTCAGCCTACCGCCCCCGAATTTCAGCGACATGCAGACTGATGGATACAATGCAACGGGCGCGGCGTCTCCGCTCTCCATGTTCACGAATCTTGGTGGCAGCTCGGGCACTGCGGCTGACTTGACGGCGGCGAATTTCGACTGGGTAAGCGCATCACTGCGTCATAAACTTTGCACAAGCTGACACACAATATAGGGCGCCTTTGAGAATTACACGCAGATGGCGAATTGGGGAGCGGACCAAAGCTTCCAGATCTATGGGACAGGAGACGAGTCCCCCGAACAAGGACCAGGGATGAACGGCCAATAAGGCGCTTTCGCGGACATGTATCGATACGATGTTATGGGAAGATGGGCGGGCATAATTGGGAGTTGATACCATAAAATGTATGAGTTTTGAATTTTGACACACCCCTATCTGCTCAAGTTTGCCATGCCGAGTGCTGTGTTTGTGACCGTGTAAGAAAGTAGTGGTGGCGTCTTGATTAGTCAGAAGCTTGTGGCTTTCTTTCGCTCATCGTCCGACTTCAGGACTCGACGCCCTCGATCCGTCAACATTCGCAACACCGGCAATCCCGACTCTGGCTGCGGCGACGGAAATGGCGGGAGACTTGCAAGGCGGCTCTTCCACGAAGAGAAAGCCCTCAGAGCCCGTGGATCCCGCCGACCGGGCCGCCTCGAAGAAGGCATCGAAGAGGCCGAAACTTGCCGAACAGGGCGAGAACTCTGGAGGCTTCGACCCCGAAGGCCCCAGGAACTTGGCACATCATCTCCCAGCGGAGATATGGCATCGTATCTTTACACTTCTTCCCCCCAGGACGCTGGGCAGGTTGTTGACTGTCAACAAACTGTTCCGCGCATATCTTGACCCTTCCTCTACGGCGGAAGTCAAGGCCCCATCCACATACCCTCTCATATTGTCGCCGATGAAGCCCGATGCCATCTGGCAAGCTTCACGGCGCGCTTTCTGGCCACATATGCCCGGGCCCCTGAAAAATGCATCAGAGGTTGATATGTGGCGCCTTTGCTGCTCACGGACGTGCCAGTTTTGCAACTACCATGATCGCTCAGCTCATGGGAAATCGCAAGATCAGTGGACTCGTGGCCCTGGTGTTAAGGGTGTATCGCCTGTATTTCCTTTCTTAATTGTCTCATGCGGGAAATGTCTCTCCAGACACATTGTCAAGGTACGTCTTCTCTGCTCCGTCATCGCCAACACGTCTCTCACACGATTTGCACAGGAAGTAGACGTCTATCTCTCGCCCTCGACGCCTTCTTTCCTTCTTGCTGGCCTCCCGATGGTCCTCGTAACTCCAGAACTACATGTAATAGCACCCCAGGTCTTGTCAAGTGGGACAGGGTCTTTGCAACATCAGGTTGCAAAGGCATTTTACTCGACGCAGCTCAAAAACATCACGGCTGAGTTTGAAGCAGTCAAAGCGCTAGGTTACGCAGCCGCAGAGGAATGGACTAAAGGCTTGGAAGTCCGCGGGAAGCGGTTAGTTGCTGACGCCTCCCGGTGGGAGAGATGGTATCTGTCCGGCGGCGTCCATGACATGCGCACCTCCCAGCGGAGCCTACAGGCGCCACCTTTGAAAGGTGCAGCGGCGTCTCACGAACAGTTTCGTGATAGGATAGAATCTGTCTGCACTGCTGAAAAGATTGGCGGGAACGGTTTTTTGCCCGACAGGGCACATGGAAGTGAAAATGGTAATGATGGCCTCGATTCTTCCTGAACGGGTGTACAGCTAACACACATTTAGATTCGGCAACGGGGAGAGGGGAAGCGAGTGATACCCACCCAAGATCCCGCGTCCGCCCTCTTGGACAGCAGAAACTCACGGAAGAAGAGGCGAGGGAGCTGAGGGCTAGGAGAAAGACTGAGATTGAACACCGGGCATCGCTGCTTGAACCACCAATGACTCCTGCCGTCCTCGCACACGCCCCCTCTTTCCAAGCAGCCGTGCAAATAGCTACGCCGCTGGATGATACGGCCTGGGAGATCCTGAAACCGCGTCTGCTTGACCATCGAGCCGCCGCTGAGCAGCGGGAGCGGGAAATTCATGCAGATGCCCTAGCTTGCCAGGCTGTCGCCAAGGCAGCCCAGCCCAGCAACTTAACGTCTCAGTCACGAAAAGAAGTCACCGACGAGGATTGGGATGAGGCTCAAGGCCCCCTCCGTGCTAAAATCGCCGGTTTCGCAGACGAGATCATTCGAGACACCTGGAACAATGGTGAGAACCTTCGAAAGAAAGACGCCTCTGAATTTGCCGTCGGGGTGTTGCACTTTGTCCGCTCCTGCTTCTATGCCGACATGTTGGAGGAGGATCAAGCGGCACGGGACGCTGGCAAGAAACCCATCACTGAGCCTGCTGAAGGTCCCTGGACTCGAAAGCTGACTCTGGAAAACCTCAAATGGATATTTGACACGAAAATTAAGCCACATACCGATCGGCATCGCAAGGACCTCTTCTATTGCAATGCCTGCGAAGTCAGTCGTAAGGCCTACGGACTCGAGTCAGCCATACAACATTACGCAGCAAAGCACACCACCGCCCTGAGCGTGGGCAATATCGTCGTTCACTGGAGGGCCGAGTGGCCAGAATTTACGATGTTCAGCGCAGACCAGAAGCCGAAACAACCCAGACAACCTCTGAAGAATGTCCATACGCCGTCTGTTCGACCTCCGCTCTCTTCTGGCTTCAATAACTTCGTGGCAAACGATGCGCCATATGTCCCTGCCCATCCACCGACAGAGTACGCTGGAGCATATCCACCACAGCAGTACCCTACTCATGCACCAGCTCATCCGCTGCACTCGCAATGGCCACAGTACGCTGGCCGAAACCAGCCGAGACAGCAGGATACTGGACATGAGTCGGTAGTCCCGGCCTCGACCAGCCTAGATCAGGGCACGAGCCGGCTAACGTTCATGACTGACGTCGCGGAAAAGATCTGGACGAAGATGTCGCGTGTCAAAGCCCTACCAGATGCCGCCAGAGCCTTGGCTTTAATCTATCATTTTACCAAGAGATTCGAGAAAGAGTTTGGCGAAGAAGCTCCGTTGGATTTCTTCTTCGCTGCTTTGTCCAGTCGAAATCTCATAGACTCAGCTCGCAGTCTCAAGGGCCTGCGCTGCAAGTCATGCGTGTCAGACGATGAGAATTCTTCAAAGGGCAAGACTTTCCATGCACTCGTGCAGCACTATATGGCAAAGCACAATGGGCAGCTTGGGGGTGGACACCATAAAGACTGGCGGAAGAATATAGTGAGGCCACCCGGCATTTCGCTATCGAAGTTGAAGAAAGACTGTATGCCGCACAGTGAGCCGTTTGCTCTCGTCGCCGAGGCACTGCGGATGATTGGATCCAAGCCTTCTAGCTCCCTGACTGCAGAGACACATCAGCATCAGCAAGCAAGGATTGAAGAGCCCGAGAAGCTTGAGGCAAGCGACAGTGGTTATATGCGGGATTCATCAAGCTCCGACAGCTACGAGCCGCAGCTGAACCTGGAAGACACCACCGCTAAGGTCGAACGCCCGGAACCTCACGGTGTCCCTGATGCTATTCCAGTTGCGAACGTGAGCGATGGGCTGCATAAGGCCGCCGCTGTCGATGTCACGGACAGACCGGTTCTCAAGCCCGCAAGTCTCGTCTACGGGAGACCAGACACCCCTCCCCAAGCTCGGCAAAGCCAGTCCTCATCTCAACGCGACGGACACCGAAAGCGGAAAGCGGCGCTCCCTGACGCGGGACCTGAAGACGGGGAGGCCCGACTGGCTGCGGCCCCTATCAACCCCGCGTGGCCCGATGACGGTGCCTTCAAAATGCTCGAGCACCAAGTTGACTCGCAACGTGGAGCTCCTGCTCGATACAGGGCAGCAGGGCAAGTGATGAATCGGGAATTGATGCCACATGAGTATCCATCGAGGGACCAGGCTTCGAGGGTGGGATATGCGGCGGCCCCAGAATATCCAGCAGACCGCTACCACGGGCCGGCTCCTCACGTGCTGATTAGGCCCGAGCCTGTCGGTTGGTACGACGCTCGAAGCCCCCGCATGACGTATTCTCTTCCCTCCTACCGGCAGGGGGAGGACCACGTCGCCTATCGCGGCCACCCAGATGACCTCTCGGCTCGCCCTGCCCGAGCCCCTGAGGCCTACGAACTCGTCGAGGTTCGAGACCCGCGCGGAGACTACTTCATTAAGCTTCCAGTCCGGCGAGACCCCGGCGCCTTCTACCCGTACGAGACACGCGGCGTGGAGCCCTTTTACCGTCATGGGCCTGCGTACCTGCACGAGCCCCAGGCCCGTCAGTCCACCGTCTACGAGGATTTTCGCCAGGCCACCGCCTACGAGGACTACCGCCAGCGCGCCCCTGCAAACGCGCCGCAGCGACCGCCCTCGCCGATGGACTACGAGGAGTACGACCCGCGATATCCCGCACCCGGTGGCGAGAACGCTGGTTCCGCGCCGCACAACCCCTGAGTTCGGGAGTGCGGCCAACCATCTTAGTGTACTGCGACAGCACGAAAACCATGTAACTCAATACTCGTGAGTTTTGGGAAGTAATCTTAATAGGGAGTAATCTTGGGAAGTCAACAAAGGAAGCGTGTCTTGTCAGCGCAAAAGCGATGCCCGTTAGAGAACCGTATAGAAATACAATGGTTTGGTCATTGGAGACGAGACGTCGCAATGAGTCGAGTGATGTTAAATACAAGTCCAACCCCCCCCTTTCCCATGTTGCCTTTTCTTGAAAAGGATCTGAGTGGCATGCCGGGATTCGATCGCTTCCCTCGCCCACCCTCCGTCGTGTACACACAAAGGTTTATAACAAGACAGCTAACAGATTTCACACAGGGGTGCACGGCCCTTGCCCCCTCCCATCTACTCTTATCACACAACACCGCCCTGCGGAAGCCAAACGCCTTCTTTCTTGGTCTACCCTTCTTTGTCGCTTCCATCTCGGACCCGAAGATCGCTCCGTGATAGATGAAAAGAGAAGGCGGCGACAAGAAGTGGACAAAGCCTCCTCTTTATAAGACCTCGCCGATGATCTTGGCCGCCTCCCGATACGTCTGCAGCAGCTTCTCGCACTTCTCGCGTTCCTTCTTGACGCCGTCGTCTTCGTACAGCAGCTCCTCGAACAGACTCTCCTTGTACAGCTCACTGACGAGGCGGTTCTGCACCACGTCCTTGCAGTGGTTGACAAGAAGATGCATAACGGCCTTGGGCACCTGGTCGGCGATGGACTCGCGAACGATATTGAAGTAGGACGAGATGAGGGCCCTGATGAGCTCCGTCTCCATGGCTTCACGTTCTGTCATTGCCGGTTCATTCGATTCTCCCTGTGACATCGTTTAGTCCACTTACACGCTACCGTGTGAGGAGAGGGGGTTGTCATGACTTACGAGGTGCGACGCCAGGCCGTAGCTCCTGCCGGTGGGATCAAACTCGTCGTCCCGAGAGGAGGACGGCCGCAGCGCCATCCTCTCTTCCCGACGCACGCTCTGCGCAAAATTGGGCTCGGACGTCTGGCTGATGTGCCTGGTGCCGCCCACAGAGTTTAGCATAGCATTGGCCGAGGCCATGTTGTTGGTAGGCATGCCATCCTTGCCAAAGAAGTAGTTCAAAAACGTGTCTCGAGCACCTCCCAGACCCTGGCCGTTCGAACGAGCTGGGGACTGCGGCCGAACGCCGTTGACGGCGGCAGCTATGCTACCATGACCATTCTCGTGAACAGCCGGGGACATGCTGCGAGGAGCCTTTCCACCGTGCTTGCGGCCAACACCGTCTACCTTCTCCGGGGTGACAGCATCTTCGCCATCTTCCGTTGGCTCAACGCCGTTGGGGCCAAGCTCCTTGAGACGTCGCTTTTCCCGGCGCTCGCGTTCTTCTTGGATAAGACGCTTTCGTTCGCGCTCCTGCTTGGCGCTGACAACGTTGCTCATGGCAGCGGCGGCACCCAAGAAATTAGGGTGGTTGGTGTTGATGTAGGCGCGTTGAATCGAGATAAGAGACTCGACATAGGACGATGCCGGGCCAAGTCTCTCGCGCAACAGGTCCGAAACCGTCTCGATGAGCCTGCCCTGTAACCTGGGAAACCTGGAAAGCTCTGTTGAACCGCAGGTGTGGCAAATCTTGATCAGCTCCTCGTAGACGAGCTCCACGCAGCGTTGGCTGGGGATTTCCAGGAGCTTGATTTGAGGCTTGACGAGGAGGTCAAAGGCCATTTCAGGCACGAAGAGACTGGGTCGCGGGCCAGTGGAGTTGCGGATGGCTGTCCGAATATCAAGTGCAGTAAGGTTCGAGGTCGGGTCGATGGTCTCGAGAGAGTTTCCGAATACCGAGTTGAAGATGTAGTAGATGCGGGCGCCGCCACACAGCTCCTTGGTCGAGATTTCAGCTGAGGTACCGTCGATGGACGAGATGAAAGAATTTGCGAATCGAGTCATCTGTTGCAGAATAAGCGAGCCGCGATGCTCCTTGCCGCTGAAGTGCATATCCCCATAGCTGGCAAGCTCTTGCTGGGTCTGGCCCATGAGCGTGTTGAGCCGAGCCTTGATATCGGGTAGCCGATCTCGAATGTGAGCCATGAGCGTGGTGTTGAGCGTCTTGGCCAGGAACTGGGTGCCGCATCGGGTGGAGATGTTGCGATAGGCAGGGTGATGCCTGAAAAAGTCCATCTCGGCTTGGAGGGCCTCGTCCATGGGCTTGTTGCCTTGGATGTCCTGCTGCGACCGGTTCACCACGCCAATGAAGCCGAGCTTCAGAGGGTACACGCGGCCCGACAGGATGTCAAGGGCGTTTGTGCCGTGATCCATCAAATCAAGCTTGGTAAGGACACCGATTGTCCTCCGGCCCAGTGGATCCACATGGCGGGCGAGCTTGAGGGCTTCGGAGTTGACGAGATCGACGTTGGCGGGAGAGACTGCGAGGATGAGACTGTTGGGCTTGGCGATGTATTCAGAAATAAGATTTCGTGTCTGCTTCTCAATGTCGGTGGGTTGGTCGCCGATAGGAACCTGCACACGACAGTTAGCATACACAAGACAAGTGCTGGATGGACGAGTGGCCCGAGGCGTACCTTGGTCAAGCCTGGGAGGTCGACTAGCGTCAGGTTGAGGACGTTGGGCGAGTAGATTTTCAGGTTGATGGGCTGTCTGACGATGCCCTTGTTGTTGCCTGCAACCCTGGAGGTCTCGTTTTCGATCTCTCGTTTGACGTCGGAAAAATCAGTAAATCTTCGGTTGGGTATGTGGTGGAACTCTGCCCACTCGGAGCGGCGCGCAGCAGTGGACGATCTGTAAGGGTCGAGGGACGAGTCTGGCGCGTCGTCATCTTCGGGGACGTTGATGAGCTGGAGGATCAGAGGCCGTCGGGTGCAGATGCCGCTGCCTCGGGGCAGAAAGTCGCGGCCGACGATGTTTTCGAGAACTGAGGATTTGCCAGCAGACTGAGATCCGACGACAACCTGCGAGGGGGGTGAGTCCAAATTGCACTGCCGACTTTGGAAATGCCACATACGATCTGAGGCAGGTCAAGGGAGTCGCTGCCGATGGTATTGAAGACCAAATCCTGCAGCTTGTTGACGGTGCTGAGGAGGTCCTCGCCGAGGGCAGCCATGACGACGAGGGACGGCCGAAGCCACCACTATGGAGGAACGGCGCGGGAAGATGAAGACGCCTGCTGGGTGGGGGATGCAGGCAGGCTCACGGGCAGGCAGTCGAGAATTGCGCTGCGCGTCGTTGGCAATTTGATGATGCTGAGGCGCGGATTGCCGGCTGGAGTCTGGCGATGGGACCTGGGCTCACGTGTGGAGCCGCATGTACGTGTAGGTACCTTATTGCTGGGTGCCTGCACGCGCACACCGTAGGGGCCCTTAGGGGGTCGGCCAGGTACTCGGCGCTGCTGCTGGGGTTCGGTACTGGCGGCATGTACCTCCCGGCTACCGTTTCCTTGGTTTCGTGCTCCTTCCCTGATCCACCCGCGCACCCGCGTCGCCCGGCGTATTTTCATGCACGGGCACGTCGGGCAGAGAAGGAACCACAGTCGGGAGGCGTTCGATGTGTGGCGCGTGACGCGTCAGCCACGCATTACCTAATCATCATGCCACTGCAACGAGGCTGCCGCTCGTGAGTCGAGAGTGAGCCCGAGTTTTGGCTGGCAGGCGAACGGCATTCGGCTCAACCAGATGCACACATCAAAGACATGAGTACCTTTGGAAGCCCAGGCAAGCTGCCGTCGACGCGGCCCACTCCGTAAGTTGTCCAGGGACGGTGATCGGATGCGCCTGAAGATATATATCTAAACCCCGGTCTCAGGCCTCAACGTGGAAGCTTTCCGCTGGACCACGATGGTCAGTCCACGGCCAACTTCCAGCCCCAGCAGCCCGATGCTAAATGACCGTAGGGGAATGCAGACACGTCATGACCAACTATCTTGCGTGCATGAAAAAGGTCAGCGGGCTCAACGATGACGAGTGCCGCGATCTTGCAAAGTCGTACCTGGCCTGCAGGATGGACCGGTAAGGCCGCGCGAAACGAGCCGCCCAGAGACGAGCGCTGACGTGCGCACCAGGAATCTGATGGCCAAGGATGAGTTCAAAAACCTGGGCTTTGCTGAGAAGCCGACAAAACCTGCGCCAGAGTCGGTGCCGGGGACAGAAAAAGGCGTCAAGGGCGAGCTACGGTGGTGAGACGGCGGATTGTTTGAATCCTGCCACACCAGGTTGCAAAACCGCTGCACGAAAATGTATCACAAATGTACCATATGTATCCAACGCGACACCATAGCTGTATCATGCTTTGAACTGCTACTCGTTCGTAATCGCGGTGATGCATGAAGTGGCAGTCCGGGGCGGCGCCACGTTGCCCAGCCAACCACCGGAGCGATTCGTATTCAAAACCGCATGTCACTCGCACCACTGCCCAACTCCTCAACCAAGTCAACAAGCCCAGCTTCGTCGTCGCAGCTCATTGACTTATGCCCTTGACGACGTAGAACAAATCTTCCCTTGTCTTTAGCACGCTACAGGGCTGCCAGCAACGCCACGATGAAGTCGGCTGACGCGAGAGCGCGCAAGGTGTCGCCGCCGACATCCTCGTACATGTCAAATGATCAATTCGGTACGATAGGTGAAGAGGATCCCAGGCGAAGGCAACGCGCTGACTTGCTTTATCTCTTTAGCAAGCTATCTATCCGAACTACGGGCGAATCGAACAGCGCGTCCCGGAGGCGCCAGACCGCAACCAGGAGGGCCAAATCGCGCTGTCGCGAGTCGCACCAGCGTCGATGCAATGTCCTCAATGGCGACACTCCCTGGACATCAGCGCACCCCGTCTCAAACAGGGAGCATCGCCGCCCCCAGCATCTCATCCCGCTATTCTACCGCGAGTGCCCGAGGTCGCGACTACTATCCAACGGAGCCGACACCTCCCCTGAAGCCGTGCGAGGTCGTGGCCACCGCCACCTACATGGAACGCGGGCAGCGATGGATGGAAAAAGAGGAGGCTGTCTCTCTCCGCGACGCCATGGAGGAAATGGATCTTCGCAGTGCCCCGAAAGAAACACCGGACGACGAAACTCGAATATACAACGCCGCTCTCAAGGAAGCCGCAGAACTCGTCTGGCAACACGAGCGTGGCGGCAACAACGACCCTCGACCTATTGATGGACCTTATCGCTATAGGCCGCATCTTAGAAAGAACAGCTACGCGTATGCTCGCGCCGCCAGCACTGGATCGCAGGGAGACGAGGTTGCCCCGAGCGGGCTTGGCAGGGACATCGGCTCTCGCTCGGTTTCCTCCAGCTCAACCGAAAGCGACGGCTCATCGCAGGCTAATCGCCAATCGATCGAATTCAACCGGTCCAACGCGAGTACCAGAAGGAACTCCAAGCCATATGGGGCGATAGCTGCAGCCAACCGCCGCACGAGCCTTAAGAGGAACATCAGTGGAGAGGTCGAGCGCCCCTTTTCAGGTGATCAAATTTGGGAGGAGCCAGAGGCGGCGACTTCGAGCCGCGCAATGCCAGCTGGCCGGGCGTCCCCGGATAAGCTGAGCAGAATGCCTCAGAACCCGATGAACAGGGCCCAACCCGAGCGACTGGAGGGGATGGGTTTTGCAAAGCCCCTTAATAGATTCGAGATACACCGCAACCCCCCGTCGCAATCTCGAAACCCTCAGTACACAACGAACTCTCCCACGCCGGCATCATATTCCGAGCCTCCAGTGGAGAAGAAGAACGGAATGGAGGTCCGCGGCGATGATATCCGGGCGGCGACCAGCAAGAAGCTCAAGGACCGCAGCTCCAAGCTCCCGGAGCCTACCGCCGTCAGTGACAGCCCCGGGCGCCCTATTGTAAGCTTTAATGCTGATTGGAAGGCCCCGGACGAGTCCACTGATGTCAACCCAGCCCAAGACTCGTCGAGCAACAACCGCAACCAGTCAAGCTACCGGCCTGTGGACATTCCTTCTATCAATGTGGCGGAAGTCAATGCGCCGCAGCCACGGCAGACGCAGCACCCGGCTTTGCCATCAATCTCCGTAGCCGGGCCTGATGATACACCAAGAAGCTCTATACCGACAGTCAACATCCCCACCATTGCTGTGGACGAGGCATCAGACAACAGGAGCATTCCTGCTATCGTGACCTCCGACGACAAGCCGCAAAGCAGCACACGCCCGTTGCCGAGCCCGGGAGCACCTCGTTCTCGTCTAGGCAGAGCTCAACGGCCGCGAGGTCACTGGTCGCCTGCACCTGGGGCCATGGGGCGCGTGACAGCAACGTGCCACGAATGCGGGTTTCCCATCGATGGAAGGTTCGTGGCGCTGGCGGGATCGCCTGAGCGGTTCCATCCGCAGTGCTTCAGCTGCTTCAGTTGCGGGACTAGTCTCGAGGCCATGGAGATCAGCCCCGAGCCAGACCATGTCCGAAGCCAGCGTCTCGAGAGGATCCGACGTCGCGAGGCAGGGGAGATGTTGGAGGAGTTGCCTGGCATGACGATGGAGGAGGACGGAGACGATCGGCTTCGATTCTTCTGCCACTTGGACTGGCATGAATATTTTGCGCCCCGTTGCAAACACTGCAAGACTCCCATCCTGGGCGAGCACATCGTCGCGCTCGGTGAGCACTGGCACTACGGCCACTTCTTCTGCGCCGAGTGCGGCGACCCGTTCGAGCATGGCATGACGCATATCGAGAAGGACGGCTACGCGTGGTGCATCAACTGCCAGACGAAGCGCACCGAGCGACGGGCACCCAAGTGTAAGAAATGCAAAGTGGCCGTCATCGGGCAGTACATTCAAGCGCTGGGAGGTGAGTGGCACGAGCACTGCTTCCGCTGTGCCGAGTGCCAGGGGGGGTTCAGTGACGGACAAATCTTCCCCAAGGAAGTGAAAGGGGGCATGGTGATTCTCTGCACGTCTTGCCGGACGCGGGAGCTCAAGTCATGACTTACATGTATATGAATAATGTTGGAGTATCTGCTGGCGTCTGATAGGGGTTAGATTGGTAGGATGGTTATGATGAGAACGACATTGAGAATTACGAAGGACACATTGCTACGCCCACTCATGTGCCACGTTTGCGAGCGGTGAATACTCGTATAGTGAAGGGGATTGGTGGATGTTGGTCGTGAGATTCATTTCAACAAAACCGGCAAATCGCGTCCGACTCTCTTAAAGTACCGTTATACACACAGTCCCGTATCGTAGACTGACTGCCTTGAGTCACGCGATGAAAAGCGCCGCCCTTGTAGCCCCGTTGCCTAACGCCAGTTTTCCCCTCAGTAAAACAAACCGCCACCGACCTGCTCCTGGTGCACTTCGAGGCTATCGCCGTCGGCCATCTCGAGCTGGAAAGGGGGAGACAAAGAATGTCAGTGAATCGTTCGTAATCACGCCGCGCCGAGACATGACCATCTGCGACAAGAGACGGGGTGGGGATTACATACCGCGTCGGGAGTGTCGGTCGGCTGGACTCGCGTGCCGTCGAAGAGGAATCGGACCGAGGTGATGCTCTTGCCTTGGCGCTCGCAGAAGGCGTTCATGAGCTTCTCCAGCTTCGTGGTGCGCTTGATCTTGAAGAAGACCTCGTTGTTGTTGTCGGTGACTTTGATGTTCAGGTGCTCGCTGTTGGCGGGAGGCTCCTGCTCGGCGGGGGAGACTCGTCCGTCCTGCTCGGCAGACATGGCTGGCGGTGTTTCTGGGATTTGTGTGGTGCCGGAAACGACGATGCGAATGCGCGGATACGTGGATCGGCGTGCGACAGGTGCAGGATGCGAAGCGCAAGAGAGAGGAGGCAGATGTTGCAAGTGGTGCGTCTGCGGCAAGGCGTTTGGAGGTTGGGTTAAGGTGGAAGGCGGCAGGAGGTGGGGAGCGTGGCCGCTAATTGGCTACGGGGGCGGAAATTTTGGAAGAGTGCTAACGAGGACGAGACAACAGTGAGCGTCCAGGCAGCCTTCGCGGTGGCCCCGGGAGGGTGAGCCAGTGAGCGCCAGGCAGTGAGCGTGAGTCCATCTGGAGCCGCACTAACAGCGGGTCGCGAACTTCCGTCGCACTCCTCCAGCCCTTGCGCTGGCGGCGCTCCATGACATCAACATACCGAGTCTCAGCCCTGGGTTTTCTCTCGTTTGCGCTGCATCGGGACCTTCGTTGAGCGGAAAGCTGGTATACTACCCGGCGTCAGCCATGGTCTGTCGCTCCCGGGCCCCTTTTCTACTGATGACCAGCGCTCAACTGACAGAGCGTGCAGGCACAGTCTTCACCAAAGAACGACGTAGAGGCAAAGCCACCGTGCCAACCACGCGCAGTGAGTTCCCACCGCTAGATGCGCTCCCAGCAGAATTGAAAATTGATCATGGAATCCAGTGCGCAATCCAAGGTATGGCTTCTGATGTAGACGCCAAACGTGCCATCCTCGGGGCTTCATTGGCATACTGACCTACGGCTGGCTGCCAGACTGTTTGACGCGGAACAACTACAACGAGGCCAAGTGCCAGGACGCCGTCAAGGCCCTCTACGAATGCTGCGACGCCTTTTATCAGCGCTACGGCGACGAAGCAACTAGCCCGAGCTGCCCCAAGCCGAACCTGCTGCGCCTGAAGATCAAGCAGCAAAAGGACGGCATCTAAAGCCCGTTGAAGAAACGGCTGTCGGGTCGTGGTATGTGGCTCTCTTCGTAGCTGCGTCCGCCGGCATTGTGTAAACTCTGGCAACTGGTATGAAGAGGACCGAAATATTTTCTAGGCGATCATTGAGCGCGCAAGAGATCCTCATGGGACCTGAACAAGAATTGGAAGGTCTTGTTCCGAGACTCTAAGATGAATGCCGATGACATTATGTTGAAGAAGAGGAGAGAAGGGAAAGACGAGAAAAATTGCGCCCACCATATATCGGACCGTGGCGTACTGCTTTGATGCATATCGTAGTACGCGGCTCTGCGCGGGCACGTAGGCAGGTACCTGTCCAGACTTTCCACGGTACCTTGCCAGGCCCACGCGCCGGACAGCCGCTAGCGCCTACATCCCAGCACCAAAGCTCGACCGCGCCAATCCACCAGCAAAAACAGAGCGTACTCGTATCTCGTCTTCACGCAGCGACGACGACAACTGCGACGGCCGAAGTCGAGTCGATCACCAGAGCTGCTTGAGCACCAACGACATCTGCTCTCGTCGGGAGTCCGTGCTCACGGTCGCGGGGCATGCGGAGGACCGCCAAGCTCGCGCCACAGTCAATACTTTGACCGGCCGGCCTCGCTGGTTAGAGCTTGCTGAACGAAGCCCCTTGCTGCGACCCTCTGACGGCCTGTCAAACACCTTTCTGCAGCCTTTTGCTCTTGGAAGGGGCCGATGGAGCCAACGAAGAAGGAGGAGGTCCAGCCGAAAGGCATTACTCCTGGCCCCGAGGTCGAAGAGTTCGCCAATGCCCTGGACAGCTGCCTTGCACCCGGCTTGAGCGTTCCCGAAAAGAGAGCCCGCGTTCTGGACCTCCCACGAAAGTATCACGAGAATGCGATCCGACGACTGTTGCAGAAGAAGCCGAAGCGCGCGCGCGATGGCCAGGACGATGTTGACATGGACGTGGAAGAGCAGGAGCCCAAGGCAGTCAACCTCAAGGAGCTCGGAGAAATCAAACAGCTGGAGAGGGAAGTTCAGACTTGGGATTTGGTCCGCCGACTTCTCCCGCTGAGATATTCTGATTCTCGACCCCGGAAACCATCACTTTTTGCTCCAAAGGAAATATCTGCAACTGAGGCCAAGACGTTGCACGAGTTCGTCGAGGCCGATCCTGTGCTCAAGGAGCGACGCGCTGTTCTTCAATGGCTGCAGACGAATGCTGCCTCTGGACCGGACATCGACGAGCTGGCACGGGAACTACAACAAAACGCTGACCGTGGCGACATCATCGCCCACGGCTGGCTTCACACCCGCTCCAAGATCAAGCTCAGGAAAAGCATGACGGCCTGGCCACACCTGCTAGACAAACAGTCCCCCAACGTTGCGGCGTCCCACGTCAACTCGGATGGGGCGCCTCTCGTCACTCACCTGGACCCCGACGCGGTAACCAGGCAGGGTCGCAAGCTCGAGCCCCAAGACGAGTACTTCGAGCGTGCGATATGGCTGGGCTGCTTCGAGCATCTTCGAAGGGGCAGCAACCTGCAGACAATGCGCGATTGGTGCCAGGAGCGGACTGAAATGTGGAGGGCAATATCAATGTCGGGCATGTTGCTGCCAGCCGACGGACAGGAATCCACAGCAGACGCTCCTCCCACGTCCCTGGCCCTGTGGCGCCGCATGTGCCTCAGCTTGGCCCGCGGAGGTGGTACAGACGACTATGAGCGCGCAGTATATGGCCTGTTGTCAGGAGACATTCCCAGCGTCGAGAAGGTTGCGAAGAACTGGGACGACTTCTTGTTTGCGAACTACAACGCTCTCCTCCGAACCCAGATCGACACGTTTCTGCTGGGGCAGTGCCCTCCGGAAACGAAGTCGAGCCTGAGCCAGTCATTTCCATCTTTTGATGCCATCCAGTTCCATGGCGACCTGGAGAGCATCGAGAAGAAGCTGGTTTCGACGCTGGAGTCCCAGAAGAGCACCAGGGAAGAGGCGCTGGAGCCGAACAAGGCGCTGCAGGCTGCCTTGATTGCCAACGATCTCGATCATCACCTCTACAAGCAAGCGTTGGTCATGACCGATGACGCCAACAAGGGCGAAGAACGTTCTCTGCTCCTCCCTCGCATGTTGTCCGACCACGGGACGCCTTTCAGAGAGAAGTTCTTCGGTCTGGAACAGCGTGACGGCCTTCGGATTGTTTCCCACATCTACGTGCTCATCGCTCTGATGCGACAATTCGATGCGCTGGAGTGCAAGCCGAGCGACCAACCTCTGGACCCGCAATGGCGTTACTGTCAAGAGAGCATCATTGCAGGATACACAGATTACTTGGCACAGGCCAATCTACAAGAGCTGATTCCGTTATACTGCTCAGTCCTGTGCGCTCCGAGACGATACGAAGTGTTGAGTTGGAACATGATCGACGAGCACAACGCTGCCAAGCGTATGACGCAGTTGAGGCTCATCAAGAGAGCCGGCATCGACGTCTTGATGTTTGTCGAGACGCTAGCAAAGCTCGTCTTCGAGGATCTCGACCACAACAACGACACATCCGTCGCCAAGGACTCGTTCAGGATTCTCCTGGACGGCCCGCCGACGGCACAGTACGGACGAGGCATCCAAGCCGACTTTTTCGGTGACGACGGGGCGGTCATTTCGGCGAAAGACGAGCATGTCATCCGGTCGTTGGAGTGGCTCTTGCAAGTTCAAGTCGCTTGGCCAGAAGTCTTGCGCATCGGACTTCAGGTGTACAAGTTTTTCCTGAGTAAGTCGCTAAGGATCCTACTCTTTCAGGGCCAGACACGCTTACATTTCGCGCCCACGCAGGAAACACGCATCTATTGGCCGCACGAAAGCTTATGGAGCGGGTGCAATTCGAAGCAATCTTGCAAAACGTGACGGCAGACCAGGACATTCCAGAATCGGCGATGCTCGACGATGTAGACTTTTGGGCCCAGCAGCTTGAGCAGCATGGCATCACAAGCGCGCAACCAGAGCAGGTCATGGCTGACGCGCGGAACTACCGCGAACTCGAGTGCCTAGTAAAGGCTCTAGACGCCCTAGAGACAATGGGGTCCCTGATAGGGCTTTCCGAAGCGTAAGTTGAGGTCTCGCAACTGACAGACGACGGGACTAACGAAAGCAGGACACCGGCCGGAGACCGCGAATTCTGGAGCGCAGTGGGAGATGCCGTCAAGGTGATGAAGGAAAGGATGCCGCCGCTCATCACGGGCAACTGGCTCATGGCGGGCATCGACGGTACGTGTCGGCGGTCGAATGATGCTCACTGTCGTCGAGTTTGCTAACGCAGAGACAGGCGGCGACGAAGAGCTTGGCGAACTACGGCAGGCGTATCTGCCGGAGACGATGCTCGCGTACGTGAGCGGCCTCCACTACGCGGGCACCGGCCTGTCCCGCGACAACCTGCTGGAGTGCATGGAACTGGCAGGCGTCGTGGCGCAGCGGAACTCGGAGCTGGCCAAGGCCTTCGTCAAGGCAGGGCGCATGACGGAGCTCGTGGAGGCGTTTGCGGCCGCCAGCAAGGCGCTGGCCATCGCGACGGGGGAGAAGAGGGCGACGGGTTCCAGCAGCAAGAAGATGCGGGAGATGGGCTGGTCGCGCGAGCTCTGGGCCATCAAGCAGTGACGGGCGACCTGCTGCATGTACGATGGGTTGGGATGCGCAGCGAACCGCTGGCGAGGGTGCTTGCGCGTGTTTTGTCTTATAGATGGGTAGCAGGGGAGGAAGCGCACCGTGCTTGGTAGCCAGTGGACAAAAGATACCCCACGCAGGGAGGCCAGAGCCTGACAATGCAGCCCGCGGTGCGTGTATGCTACGTGCGTAAGGTAGCTAGTAAATGCCCATGCTGCGGAACCGCGGACTCTTCACTTCACTTGTACACTCCACATACCTTACACAGCGAAGCTTCGTGCGAGGTCACATCAAGGTCACCCACCCACCACGGCGCGCAAGGCGGACCCGCCCCCACACCCCCCGGGGACCTTCAACGCCGACGTCAGGCACAGCTACTCGTACCTCCTCCAACGACCACCGCCCTCGCGTCACATCTCCCCCCCTCGCCATCATCCTCCCACAACATGGCCACCCTGCCGCCCGACCTGCACTCCTCGACGCCGCCCGCGCCGCCCCCCAAGTCCGGCAGCCACGAGACGAGCCGCATGGGCACGCCGTCTGGCCCGCCGCAGCCGCCGCCGCCGCCGCGCGCCGACGACGACGACCTCGCCGGCGCGGTGCCGCCCTTCCCGCTGGCCGACGCCGCGCCTGACCCGGGCGAGGGCTGGCTGCCCGCCCTGCTGCAGGACAAGTCGTGAGTTGCCCCTGATGCCAGCCCCGACACCAGAGGGGCGGACGGACGGACGGCAAACAACACAGCATGGCTGACTACCAACAGCGCGCAAGACCTCGCCGCCCTGCTCGCCTCGCCCGCGCTCCTCAGCGCGCTCGCCCACGCGCCGCAGGCGATCCACCCGTCGCTGGCGTCGTCGCACGCCGCGCTCGCGACGGCGCTCGAGCAGAACGCCGAGCTCGCGCGGCAGCTGGCCGGCCTGGGCGACGGGCTGGCGCGGCAGCGGTCGGCGACGCAGGCGCAGCTGCTGTCGACGCACGCGCTCGAGCGGCAGTGGCGCCAGCGGCAGTCGGACATGGACCACGCGCTGGCGCCCTTCGCGCCCGCCTCGCTGTACCAGCGCCTCGCGCAGGCCGTGCAGGAGCAGGCCGCCGTCTGCCACGCCATGGAGGAGAGCTTCCTGGACGGCGACGGCGACGGCGGGCCGCCCGCCTCGGAGCGCGACGTCGCCGACTGGGTGCGCCGGTACCGCGACGCCAAGGTGCTGCTGTACCTGCGCCAGGAGCGCAAGGAGAGGTGGGACGAGGGCCGCGTCGGGGGCTGGCGGTAGGCCGGGCGTGACGAGACGAGCGATGGGTTTGCTAATTTTACGATATAATGACGCGTGTAAAGGACGGCGAAGCATAGACGGGGTTATTACGGCGGTGCATTTGGGACGGCTGTGTGAAGCAAAATGGGAATATGTCATTGCCAGCAGCCAGGAGGAGTCACGAGGCGTCAACTTGTCCTTGCGATGCAAGGTTCGCTGGTTAAGAGACACGGGCGTCCCCGTCGTCGGAGCTCTCAATTGGATGGCAAGTTTGCTATCCCAGTTCTACGGTATCAATCGAAACATCTAAAGCCCTTTCCATGCGGAACGCCCCCCTTTTAGAGTAAATGATTCTTTAATCTCGACTTGTCTGTCCCCGTCTCCGATAGCCTGCCCGTCGTGGTTACCTCATTCAGATCGTCGTGAAATCAGAACCAGCTGCGGGCTGTTGAGCCCGCCGCTCAGGTCTCACACCAATGCGCTGAACGGGCTCCTTTTCATATCAGGGCTGCGGGGGCTGATGGGCAGAGCGAAGAGGTCATCATCGCCATCTTGCAAGCGTGCGTTGGGCGCTATGCACTCGCCCTGGACGGCTGCATCGAGGGACATTGGATATCCGTGGCCGTTCCCGCGTGGGATGGCAGAGAAGGATGAGACGGCAATGTCGTCTCCCAGCGGCGACAGCGTGTGAGACGGAATGTCCGTGCCAGTAAAGGTATTTGCTATTGAGGAGTCAGCGCCCATTCACCAGCCTGCGAGCAGCGTGCAGTCCTCATCACCTGTTGGGCTTGGGAGCAAATCAGCCGGGGCCGTGGCCAGTCGAAGGCCCTTCAGCTTGTCTCCCAGTCGTCCGGGGACTGGGGATCGCGGTGACATCGGAAGCGGTGTAGATGGCGGGCGTAGGAACTGATCTATTATCCACTGCTTCTCTGCCATGGCCATCTCTAGGCCAACGCTCTCCGGGTTGGCTCTCAGCTCGGCCTTCATCTCGCGCTCGAGCTCGGAGAGGCGCTTCTTTGCCCAGAGCGTGTGGAGCACACCACGGGTGCCAGCCTCTGCGTCAAAACCATCGGGGAAGATGGCCGGCAGCGGCTTGAGGACCAAGCTTGGGCGGCCCGGACGAGCGATGGTCACGGTAGCCGGGACGGATGCCTCCGGGGGCAGCAGGAAGTACACGCGACGGCGAGGCCCCGCCTCGTCCTCGTCGGTGTCCCGGGCCGGGAGGAATGTGGACTTGCCGGGCCATGAGACTTCCCACACGGCAGCGTCACTGACGTCCGGCGAGGTCGACGCTGGTCCGGCGACGGGCACGGAGTTGGGGGCCGTGGGGGCGGCTGTCGCCGGCGTGTCCGCCTCGTCAGTGGCGCCGCCGCCGAGCGGCGCGACGTCGCTGGCCGTCCCTCCCGGGTGCCACTCGACCATCAGGATCTTGGTGCCATGGTCGCTGAACTCGAACCTCGCCAGATGGGCCGTGGTAATGGACGGTGGCGGGTCGACGGTGGGTGTAGTGTCCACGGCAGGCCGAGGAGGCTCCGACGACGGATCCATCGCTCCCGGCCGCGCTCGGTGTACCTGTCGGAGCAATTCCAACTAGTCGTCAGGGGCGAGGCGCCACGAACATGGCGACCGGGCCAGCAGGCAGATTATCGGTCCAGTCTCGGCCGCGTGGGTCGTCGAATCTTGGTTCGATAAGGGAGATACAGTTATTAGATGGTGAGTGTGTGTGGTGGGATCATGAGCTTCCGCGGGGAGTTTGATGCGCCGCAGGGAGCTCAACCGAGGGGCTGAGGGCCAAGGCCATGCGCCGAGCACGATGCGGCTGCATTAATGTGATTGGAGAGGGATCGACCAGGTGCGGAGCTGGGGGCCGCGTTCGTCGCTTGTACTTGTATGTACGTATCGTACGGCTTGAGATGTGTTGATGCCGAGGACGCGGGCGGGGGCCGGGCCATGGGCCAGCCAGTGACTGACGGCTCCCCGCGCAGGCTCGAGAGGGCTGTCGAGATTTGACGTTGTTGGTTCCGTCAATGTTACGCTGCGCCATGAAAGCTGGCAGTCCGAGCTGGGAGAGCGCCGGCCGGAGCCTCCCCGCCGACGACATGATGCTGTACGGACTACACGATGCTCTCCTCGACGCTTGACTTCACGCCGCCATTCAGAGTCAGCCCGCAAACCCTCGGCGCACGCGTGGCGGCTATTTTTGGGCACAAGGCCTGCCACGAGTCCACGACTGATGGCGGGCAGCAGATGCTGCCCTAGTAGATAGGGATGCTGCTCCGCAGCCAAGCGACGCAGATGCAGCCAGTGACGTGACAGGCCCTGCTCATGCACCAGAACCAGTCCAACAAGGCAGGGCAGCGCCGCCTCCTCGCGGCGCCTCGGCGCCCAGCCCGTCTTCCAGCTGGACTGTCACGTGTGTCAAGGTCGCAGGTCGCAGGTCGCAGGGATTCACCCATCTTTCTCATTCTTGGGGCCGACGTACGAGTAAGGGTCTCGTCCTTTGCAACAGCAAAATCGCTATCCTCAGGGCCGCGATGCGATAACATCGCCTGAGGTCAAGCGCAAGTGGGCCCCCCGCCCGTCAGCCGCCGAGCATGTCGCCGGATAACGGGTAGACCATCCTGCCAAAGCATCCTGCGATGGGAGGTCGACGGTGATAAGGCCCCGTCACGATTCCACGGCGCTTCACTCGGCGATATTAGCCAGGGCCGCGGTCTATTGTTCGGAGTCCGGTAATTATGATGCTCTTGGATTCGGCCCGCGCCGAGATATGCCCAGGGCCACGGTCCCGGGGATACGGACGGCGCAAGACACGCACAATCGGCGCACGCAAGGATCTGAAGGCGTGTCGGATGGAGCCATGTTATCTATCCGTCAACGGGAACAGACCCGCCGCCGTCGTACGCTGCCTCACCACGTGCACGCTTCCAGCGCCAAGCCGAAGCCAGTCCGTCGAACAGGGTGTTGTGCTTCTCGGCATTGCATATTCCCGGCCATCACAAATGTCGGCGCCGATGATGCGTACCAGTACGCTCAGACGGTACGGAGCCTTCCATGCCTTGCCTTTCATTACGAATAACGTACCACATTGCGTCTGCGCTCGTTGGAATTGTGCCGAGAGACGGGAGCGCCATGAAAGACACGACAGCTAAAGTCCCCGAGGACGTGCCTCATCCGTCGGCACAGCGTTTCAAAGAAGGAGGGAGCGCAGAGGACGGGCGCGATACGCAGGGCGGCCACGAGGTTGCAAACTTTGAATTTGTACGGTCAGTTTGCGACAGTAGCGGCGAACTCTGTCGCTCGGCCTGATGATAACAGATCGGCCCGGAAAGTCGCCTTCTGGAGAGGTGGAGCTCGCACTGAACAGTCGCGAGCGGCTACAGAGTATCATGTCCCAGAGGCTGCGATGCAACTTCGTATCAAGTAGGTACCCACCGAAGGGATGGTTGCACTCCGTCTCATGCGACACCTGCTGGCGAGACAAAGTGAGGCACAAGGCCAGGCGGGGTTGCGGAGCGGAACTGCTACTCAGGCACGCTGGTTCAGCAGAAGGAGTCGGTACCTCGTGAAGGGCTGACTGCTTCGTCATGAGAGACATGTGCCTTGGAAATGTCTATGTTGGCCGCAACGTCACCTTGGTTCGGAGCTGGCGAGCTGGCATGACCCGCCTCGAGGCCTGAGAAGGTCAGCGGGCGACCAGCGGCATATCTGAGTCGACTGCGCCGAGGCAATGTCGAGGACGTCGGAGCGTCCAGGTTTGCAAAGCCCATGACGCAGTGCATCACTGGCATGGCCATTGAGGGGCTCCAACAAGGCGACGTGTACGAGTATCATCTCTTGGATATGCGGGCGTCTACCGAGTGCGCCGAAGCCCGTACACTGATAATTAACCTCTGGCGGCATACGGACGCGCTTTGTACCAACGCCCCACGCTCGGCCATCGGGTCAAGACTGCCGGCGAGTGCCTCGAATAGCTGCTGGGCTGTCTACCGCCTGTCTCCGTGCGTCGCGTCGCACGACTGGTTCGCAAGCCGTGTCGGGCCGGCGAGATTGCAGCGCCTGAAGCAACGGGAGGGGGGAAGGGAGCGAGCCAGAGCTCACCTGTCTGGTAGAGGTGGAGTTGGGAGCTCCGCGACTCCGTCCCTCGTCACTGTGTCGGCGGACAGCCAAGACAGCGTCGGCCATCGACGGCCGTACTCTTGGGATCGACCCGGTCGGGGAGTTGAGGCAGCGTCGGCAATTTGACTTTGACTTTAGCTTGCCGTGCCGCGATGGTTGATGCGGATCTGCAAATCTGCCGACATGACTGTGTGTCGTGTTTAACTCGTCGTCTGTGGTGTCGCTTGGTGCGCTCGTAGCGGATCGGCGTCGACGAGACACGATGGCCGTCGACGGCAGAACCACCGGAGTAGGGCCGGGTGTGGCTTTGGCGCTGGGCGCCCCTTCGCCCGGCCGCGTGCTGGTGCGTTTCTCCAGCACGCGTGGCTTGCGGCGCATTCATCCTTGGTGCTCTCCCGGCGTGGCCCGGCGTGGCGTCGAACAAGGCCCGGGTTGTCGTCGCGAACGCTGGCTGCTAGCGAAGGAATCGTGGAAGCCTTGGAAGAATCGGCTTCGGCCTCCCTCGGGATGGGGGCTGCTCGCCTGTGGTGCCTGCCATCAATTGGGCCACAAACAGGCCGCCGCCCGGTTGCGACACGACCCATGCACCTGGAATTGCCCAAAGACAATCATCTGCTGCAGCGCAGCGAAACAACATCACCTTAGCCCAGGCACACATGGTGCTCCGGTGTGGCTGGATCTTTATTTGAGAAGCCACCCAATGTACGAGCACACGACGCACGCAGTCACTTAAGATGCCGCCAATGGGAACATCCGCACAGACAGAGCCCGCGGTGCGGGAGGCGGTTTGCCGTACCCGTATAGCCGTAGTAGACGATGCAACTGTCGCAGCACCGCCGCGGCCACCTGGGCCGTCCGGTTTCGTTTCACTGGCGTGGCATCGGATTGGTACGCTGGAGAGAGCACGGCGCAAAACCCGGCGGGCCGCGTGCTGTCCCGAAGCAGCACATTGACGATCAGCGTGGCCACGAAGGGAACAGCACAGCAGCTACCAGGAGCCCGAGGGGGAGGGTGTGTCTCGCCCGACAGGGGCAGGCCACAGCGCCGTGGGGTGTCGTCAACGTCGTCGTCGACTGACGGGAGGATTCGGCGCAGCCGGCCGCTGATAACGACAGAGGCCATCGTGCTTCTTCATGCTTGCATCCGCGACGCTACGATGCGCGGATGGCTGAAGATGCAAGGCACGGGCGCGGTATCAGTCAGCGGAAGCAGAGGGTGGCGTGGTGTGGTGTGGACGAGTACGAGTAGCAGGTGCGTCGGCCAAATCCACGGCGCCAAGGCTGCGACGGATGGGTATGGGAATGGCACGGTCTTTTTCCAGCCGAAACGGGCACCCGCCATCGTGCGGCTGGGATGCGGCGACACTGTGCGGCCCGACTCCCCTATCGCTGCTCGTACAGCACCTCACTCTCCTGTAAGTAGGTACCTTAGGTAGAGGAGGCAAGGCACCTTTGGAAATGCTCCATTACCCCAAGGCTGCCCCCTGCGTCCCTGCAGGCGCTGAGCACCTCCCGTTTTCTGCGACCTTGGGGGCCGGCTCCGGATGCGAAAGCAGTGCACGTCTCGACCGCGGCGCTGACCAGGCGGCTTTGCGCGCAGCGTCGAGTCGAGACTGCGAATCTCCCAGGATTCCGCCGAAAGGCCCCAGCATGTTACGTGCGGCGGCGCGCACTGTACCCGTACTCGTAGAGTTGGGCCTTATCGGCGCGGCGTGGGGGACCTCGGGGCGCTGAACCCGATGGCTCCCCCATCTCCCCCCACTGTGCCTCTGGCGAGGTCGCTAGCGGCTTTGGGGCGCTGGCTCCCCGACGCCCGGGCCCTACTCTGGGGGCGGGCGGGATACCTCACAGTGGGCGACAGTGGGACGGCGGGACAGTGGGCACCGTGGACGGGCACGTTGGGTCGCTCTCCACTATTACGCCGGCGAAAACGCCGTTTTGACGAACCAGCGTCGCGCCCGTCCATTCTCCATTCTCGCTATCCGCCGTCTCCCTCCCTTTGCTGCCACCCTGGGCCCTCCACCTCCCCCAGGCCACCGCCCCAGGCCACCTCCCGCAAAATCCATTCCCCAATTCCGCCGCCTCCTCTCGGCTACTCCGTGCCTCTCTTGCCTGTCTCGTCGTCCGCTACCTTGCATCTCTGCCATCGCTTGCAGCACCACGATTCACCATCGCATCGCATCGCATTGCGCCGCTGCTGCCCTTCCTCCCGTCCTACCTTGCGTCTGCCCGCTCGCACGCGTACGGCATACCGAGCCAGCCTCTCCGGTCCCTTGCGACCTCGCGACGACCTCAGCAGGCCACGGGACACAGCCGGCTGCCCGACGGCTTCGACGGCGACGCACAGCGACACGACACGACACGACACGACACGACGTCGACGACTGCCTCCCGATCGGAGCGGCACGGCTGACGACCGCACGGCTCTCGTCGACCTCTTTCCCTTTCCCCGGCGAATCACCTCGGCGTCTTGCTCATCACGACCCGGCTCGCCTCGCACCTCGCGTCGTGCACCGCTCTCAACCCGTCTCGTCTCAACGTCACCCACCTTCCCCGCCATGTTAAGCCTGCTCTGCTCGCTCTGCGCCCATCAATAGAGACGCTTTCCTTCCCTTCGGGCAGGCCGACCGGGCCGCTCGTCGCGACGCAACTCCTCTCCCGTCGTTCGCTCAGTCGTTGACTGCCTCGTCCTCGCCCAACATGGCTGAACATCGCCACGTCGCCGCCATGGACCCTCCCCACATCACCGAGTTCGCCTCGGAGCGCTACTTTGAGAAGCTCAGCCAGCTCAATGCCAGCCAACAGCAGCAACAGCCAGCCGAGGCACCCGACGCCTCGACTGCGACGGCCGCCGTCTCGCCCTCGACGTTCATCCTACCGTTACGGGAAACAAAGGTTCACGACGTCGATGCTGCCAAGCCGGCCGAGCAGAAGCGTGAAAAGGGCCGTTTCTTCAGCATACGGCAGAAGGTCTCCCTGCTGCACTCCAAATCCCATGCCCTCGAGGCTGTGCCCTTGCCTGTCGCCCTCTCGCAACAGAGATCGTCAGCAGAATCAGCGCGAAAAAGGTTGGTGCTCGTCCCGTCTGTATCCCGCCCGTCCTGGTTGCTCACCCGTCTCTGCACAGCATTCCGTTCGATCAACTGTTTCTTGCCATGCCGAATGAGCTGCAAGTTCAGATAATATCTTCCCTCCCTCTGACCGACGTCCTCAATCTCCGACTCGCCTCTAAATCGTGGCACACTCTCATCACCCTCAACGAAGCACCTATTGTACGATACCACATCGAGCATCATATTCCCGCCTACGCTCTCCGCCTCTACCCCATTGTCGACCCCAGCCAATACAACTTCCACCATCTCTGCAGCCTGTGGCATCGGCTGCACGTTGCCGCGAAATTAGCCTACCTGATGTGCGAGTGGATTACCAAGGAGATCTTCCTGCGCCAAACAGAAACCCAGCGGGCAGCTTTTGCACCACAACACGAGCGTATGCGCCGTCGCCTCATCCCCCTTCTCTTCACGGTTTTCCACTTCTTCGAGACGTACCGAAAGCTTCACCTGAAGCACATGGCCGAGAACAACGGATACGGGCTGCAAAGGGAGCCCTACACGCTGAACCCGATCGAGATGGAGATCATGAACATGTACGACGACCAAACCTTGTTAAGAGTCCACGAGGTCTTTCCCCTGGTCATATCGTCCTTCTGCCGGCGGCTGCGCCCGCCCACCTACGTCGGTCGAGTCGAACGATCGCTCCGTGGTTACCTCAGGGAGCGGCCATCTGACGACGTTCACACGGCGATATTGTGCATCGGTGGGCTTCGTCAAGTCGAGAGGATATGGGAGATCAAGGGCTACAACAGCCGACGCGCCGCAGTCGACAACTGGTACAATGGCCTCACAAAGGAGCACGTGCCTGAAGCACCAGCCAAGTCCCGTCTCGGCTTGAAGAACTTTGGCCGTAAGAAGTCAACGAGCACCGACCGTCCCGGAATCAGGGCATCCATCAGCGAAGGGCTCTCCAGGGTGAGAAGCCCGTCTGGGTCGATTGACGCGACGAACATGGACGGCTTCTTCGACCCGAATTGGATCTTCAACACGAGCCTGGCGGCCGACGTTCCCATGTCGAAACTGGACAAAGACAATGCCCAGAGCATCCTCAACGACCTGCCCGTCCTGCAGCAGATATGGCTGACGACGGCCGAGGCCATGATCCTCGAGCGCGGGATAGTGCCGAGGACGCAGGACATCAAGCGGAACCAGCAGGTCATGCTTGACCTCATCCGCGAGGACGGCATCGACGAGGAGGACGAGTGGTGGTACGGACGTAATATCCCCGACTCTGTGCGGCCACCGCCCGACGCCACGGACGACGATGCCGACTTTTGAGTCGGACGTCTCCGCGACCAGGTGCAGCGCGGCAGTTGACACTTCTTTTGTAAGGTATATTCTCTTGGGCGTGTCCAAAAGGAACGTGAGCATTTACAGGGCGTTTTCTATGGGGGACCGTATATGGATGAGAGGCAGGCATGAATGGGTCAGGCGGAGCGATATTCTTCATTTTCTGGGGAGGTATGTTTTCGGCCCTTGAAGGGTCAACGATAGATAGCGCGACGCGCATCACTTTTCAGACGTCTCTTATGTCAACTACCGAGTACGGAGGGTGGGAGCCACCCTTTGAGCACTGCAGAAGGATATAGCATCTTCTGAATGCAAGGCTATCTTGTCTGTGCCTGGACAACCAAGACCTGCCCCCGTGCGATGCTACTTTGATCATTTTGGTGACCTGGCTTGGAATCTTGATGCTTTGTTTGAACGAGCCGTTGCTCAATTCGGTGAGATACATGTGCGAAGCAGATACGAGTATGCAAGACTCCTCCTGCGGACGGAGCCCTCCGTTTTCTCTCTCCAGTTTCTAGCGCCGTGATATTTCGCCGAGAACAACCGTTTTCATCTCGTAAGCCGCAAGTGCAGCCCCTGTCGCTTTGGTCAGCTGGGCTCGGTAGCCTTAAATGGGGAACCCCTGGTCCCGCAAGCTAACCCCGGACCGCCTAACCCCAGATTCTCCAGCCCCACAGTACGCCCGGAGTTCGACCTTGTCACAGGTTCGGGTCGTGAGTCGTCGCGACTTTCGACACCAAACCTGCTCTACCTCTAGGCCAGCTTTGCCCGGATAGCAGAGGCCGGAGAACTCGCCAGCTCTGACTGTGCCCGCTCTCGCAGGACTCGACGGAGTATCTTGCCGGACTGTGGGTTGCCTCGAGTCAGCGGTCTCTTCAAGCGCAGACGGCATCGTCACTACTCACCGGTACCCTGGGGATCTCGTCGACAAATGCAACGCCGCCGCGGAGGCGCTTGTAATGCGCGACCTGGCCCTCCATCCAGCGACAGATCTCGTCGGCAGTAGGCGCGGTACCCGGCGCGCGGACGACGTAGGCGCGCGGCGCTTCCGCCCCGTCGACGGTGACGCCGATGACGCCCACGTCGACCACGTCGGGCCGCGTGATTAGAACGGCCTCGAGCTCCGCGGGAGCAACCTGGAAGCCCTTGACCTTGATGAGCTCCTTCTGCCGGTCGACGACGTGGATGTTGGCGCCCGGCCCGTACGAGTCCAGGTAGACGATGTCGCCCGTCTTGAGCCACGGCACGCCGCTGCCGTCCTCGACGACAGTGCCCGCCGTCGCCTCGGGGTTGCGCCAGTAGCCCTTCATGAGCGTCGGGCCCGTGAACCACAGCTCCCCGCGGCGGTTCGGCTCCGTCACCTCGCGCGACCCGTCCATGACCTTGATGGCGCAGTTGGGCGCCGCCTCGCCCACCGAGCCAGGCGAGCGGTTCGCGACGCGCGGGTCGACGACGGAGCCTATGCAGGTCAGCTCCGTCATGCCCCAGCTCTGGCGGAGCTTGACCCTCGCGTCCTTGAAGAGGGCGTTCACGCCGTCTGCTAGGCCCGGGGCGAGAGGGGCGGTGCCGCAGACCAAGTATCTTATGCTGCTCAGGTCGTACTTTTGGCTGAGGGTACTGGCCACGAGCGCTGCCACAATGGGCGGTGCCACGAACAAGTCCGTGATCTGGTATTCTTGGATGTGCTGCAGCATCTTCTCTAGGCTGTACGCCGACATGATGTACGTCGTCGCCCCGCGCTTCGGGGCTCCGATCATGTACCCCGTCTGAGCCGCGGCGTGGTACAGCGGCATGAAGCAGAGCGCGCGCGACTCGTACTTCTCGCCCCAGACCTCTGCCAGCAAGTCGCGATTAATACCACCCGTCTCCCCATTGGCCACGTAGGAGTAGTGCGTAACCTCGACGCCCTTGGGCTTGCCCGTCGTCCCGGAGCTGTAGTTGAGGCAGCACGTCTCGGAGCGCAGGTCCACTGGCTCCCACCACCGAAAGGCGTCGGCGTCCCGGTCCGACGCAAACAGACTCGTCCAGTGCGGCGGCTCCGCGCCGGAGTCACCGGGGCGGCATTGCGGTTGTGCCGTTTGTCCGTCGAATGTGAAGACTCGCGTCTTGGGGAGGCCGACGAGTCCGGCGGCCTCGACCGCGACGTTCAGCACGCCCGCCGCTGCGACGACGACGGTGGCGCGGCTGTCCTCGAGCTGGTAGGCGAGCTCCCGGGGGCCGAACGCCGGGCTGGCGCCTGTGAAGATGGCTCCCGCCATGATGACGCCGAGGAACAGACATGGCACGTAGAGCTCGTTGCCGCTGTAGAGGAGGACCGTGTCACCAGGCCGGACGCCGAGCTTCTGCAGCCCAAGTGCGATCTTCTTGGAATACAACCGGAACTGCTCAAACGACAGGGCCCTGGAAGGATTGCCTGCGTCGATAAAGGCCTTGCCCTCTGGTAGCGGACCAGTTGGTGACCCGAACAGGTAGCTCGGCAGGGAGAGCTTGGGGATGGGAGTCGTCCATCGCGAGGAAATGGGCATATTGGCTGCCGGTTCGGGTCTTGGATGGGGAGTTTAGCTAGGTAAAGAGTTGATCTCCAGCAAGATATACTAATGGAGCTGATGAAATCGCGTTCGACTCATGACTTCGTGCCGGTGGGTGCGCGTCTTCTTTAAGCCATGGATGGACTTTGGGCAACCCCGCGTCGCGGTACCGAGGCTCGGCGGCTGCCAACCATGGAGACTCTCCGCACTCTAGTTATTAGTTATCCGGCCAATTCCTATTGTCGAAAGGGCCATTGCCACAGCATGATTGTCGAGTATAGCATCGGATGGTCGCAGTCAGCCCCGCACGGAGCATTGTCCGCCAGCACCGTGTCCGTTGGGCTCTGCAAAGCTTGTATCGTGAGACATGCTAGAGTCAGTCAGTCGGCCGGGCTGCCGAACTTCATGCCCCACGCCTGCCAAGCCGGTTGTCTTTAACTCCTCACAAGGAGCCTACATGTGTGCTCGACACGAGCCTCTGGGAGAGCATGAACCTGTTCCTCTGCGGGTCCTGCGGGAGCGGCAGTCGGATCCTCAGCTCAAACGCGGAAGACCCTCAGAACGTGTCCGTGCGGAACACATGCCGGGCAAATCTGAAGAGCTCGCCGATTTCAAGCCTAGAAGCGAATTGTTTAACGCAACAACGCTTGGTGGATGGGCCGAGACAATATCAGAGCTGCCCTGGCCTTGCCGGCTCGTGTAATTTAAAGCTGGCTAAAAGTCCGCCTTTGATCGCTCCATTGCGTCAAAGTGCGCTGTAGCGTATGGTGAGAACAATTCACCAAAATCGTCCCGGTTATATAGACAACGTTGAATGTATAGATGAGAATACGGACAGCAATCGAGTGCCTCCAGCGCCACCAGGACGTCCCCCACGGCGATGTCTGCCCAATCCTCGGTAACTTACCCCACGCACCAATGGGCAAGGTAATATTCGGCAATTAATTGCAGGCTGACATTGAATCGAGACCAGATGCGGCACCGGCTGTTCGGCTGCATTGTGCCCCAGTTATTCCATGTGACATACGGTACTCCGTACAGCATACTGCCTTTAATAGCAATACATGCTCGTCGTAGTCGAGCCCAACCAACTACCTGGTATGCTGCGAGCCACCACCCGCCAGTGCTGGGTCCTCTCAACACACGCGCAGCACCGCAGCATGAGCTCAGTCGCCTTTGACACCTTTGCCAACGTCATTGACGGCAAGCTTGCCTCCACGGCAAGCACCCGCCATGGCATCAATCCCGCAACGCTGGACCCGCTGCCGCCCGTGCCCGTCAGCACTCGCGACGCCGTCCGCGATGCCGTCGCCGCCGCCAAGCGTGCCGCGCCAGCGTGGGCCAAAACTCCCCTGAGCGACCGCCAGCAGAGAGTCGTGCAACTTGCCGACGCGTTGGCGAGCTGCGGTGCTGACTTCGCCAAGATGCTGACCTTGGAGCAAGGCAAGCCTGTAGGAACTACCTAGCTAATTACTGCCCAGGCAACGCCCGTGAAGGCCGTGCATGTCAGAAGACTGACACATCTCCAGCTTTACGGTGCCAAAATCGAGGTTACTTCGAGCGTGCGCACGTTAAAAGGCGTGGCGAAGCTTGCAATCCCTGAACAGGTCGTCGAAGACTCGACACGTCGTCGCGTGGTGACGCGATACGTGCCAATCGGTTAGCAAATCGTCCATGGGATCCGTGGGCTGATATCGGAGACTAAAGACGAGCAGGCGTGTGCGTCGGAATAGTCCCCTGGAACTGTCAGTCGATGAGACCCAAACTCTGCCCCTTGCCTGTGCTTGGCTGACATTCTCAGTTCCCCTGTCCTTGGGTTCGTATTAGAAGCCATTGAACCATGTCCACCGGCTCACACAGGTATCAGCTGTGTCCAAGATCGGCCCGGCTCTCGTGGCGGGCAATACCATCATCCTGAAGCCATCGTAAGCATCCTGTTCCGCAATGTGTTCACGCCCACTGACGTCCACCAAGGCCGTTCACGCCGTACTGCGGGCTCAAGCTCGTAGAGCTCGCGCAGCAGTTCTTCCCGCCTGGTGTCGTCCAGGCGTTGAGCGGCGACGACAACCTGGGCGCGTGGCTCACTGCGGATCCTGGCGTGGACAAGGTGTCGTTCACCGGCTCGACAGCGACGGGCATCAAGGTGATGCAGAGCTGCGCGAAAACCCTCAAAAGAGTCACCCTTGAACTGTTAGTAGTACCCTGTTGGCCGTAGGCTTCTGCGCGGGAAAACTGACGACTCAGGGGCGGAAACGATCCGGCCATCATTTGCTCCGATGTAGACGTTGCCACAGTTGCGGCCAAGGTTCGTAGTGTCCGAACCATGTACAAGGGTAACAATACTTACGCTCCCTTCAAGGTTGCACATCTTGCGCTTTACAACAGTGGACAGGTCAGTTCCGATGAAATCGCATTCAGGCTCTACTTACTCAAGACCTGTTGCAGGTCTGCGTCGCCATTAAGCGAGTTTATGTTCATTCTTCGATCTACAAGGAATTCATCGCAGCCATGACGGAGCATGTCAAGTCCCTCGTGGTAGGAGACGGGATGGATGCGGCGTCTCGCCTTGGGCCCGTGCAGAACGCAATGCAGTATCAGAAGCTCAAGGACATGGTCGCGAACATCCAGTCAGACAACCTGAACGTCTCAGCCGGGAACCTGCAGGACGCCTTCCCAGACAAGAAGGGCTACTTCATGAACCCCATCGTCGTCAGCAACCCACCCGACGATTCCGAGATTGTTGCGCAGGAGCCTTTTGGTATGAACAGAAAACTACCCTTCCCTTCTGGTGAATTAACGACTAATCCGCCCCGCAGGGCCTGTGTTCCCCGTGCTGCAGTGGGATTCCGAGGAAGACGTGATACGGCGAGCAAATGACACAAGCGCTGGACTGGGTGCTTCAGTCTGGTCAAGCGACGAGAAGCAGGCGAGCCGGATCGCGGATCAGCTGCAAGCGGGTAACGTCTGGATTAACTGCCACCTGGAGCTTCAGCCCAACGCGGCATTCGGCGGTCACAAGCAGAGCGGCATTGGCAGCGAGCTGGGCTTGGAAGGAATCAAGGCGTACTGCAATGTCCAAACCTTCTATCACGATAAGAGGGGATCATCTAAACTTTAGATGGATGCAGTGTAAGCGAGGTGCGACAAGACCAGCAGGCAGCGGATATATGGAAAAGGACGGACATTCCAGCGGTACAGCGGACAAGAGATGCAGATTCTCAATGGAATTTCGAGTACTAAGAAGGCGAGACATCCTTTACCCGCAGTCGACAAAAGAACCCAGGCTTAATTACAAACGCCCCTCAACGTACGCCCTTCTCAACGCTAAAACGCTGAAGAAAAAAGAGACTGTACACAGGAAAGCGGGCCACATGAAACATCAGTTAAGAGTTGTAAGATCTGGGGAGAGTTGGAGCCGTCACCGTTGCCCCATGGCCTGATACATGTCGTGGCCATGCAGCTGTGTCGGGCTGTCGAGCGCCGTAACCGCTGCCGCTTCCTGCACGTCCCTTTCCGTGAGGCCATAATCCATATTCAGGTAGCTCTGCTCTCCGTAGCCGTGCATGGAGCCCGTGTGGCCCTGCGCCGTGCCCTGAGAGCGTTGCTGGTTGGCGTATTCGGGGGTTTGCCGCGCTCCCCCTGATACTTGTTGCCCTCCTTGTGTCCTAGGAGCGACGACGTTTCTTTGCCGCGGCATCCCACCGCTATCCCCTCCACCAGAGCTTTGCGGCGCATACTGAGGAAGGCTTGCAGCTACTCTGCGGCCAAAGACAACCCCTTGACGACCGTCGGGGCCCATGCGGCCAGCTGCTTGCTGTTGCTGGTAGAGCATCGGAGGCGAGATATTGGCTTTCTGCTGTCTGCCACGAGGGGGTTGGCCGTCGGTGCCCGGGGCCTGGCTCCTCGTCGCCGGTAGATTGGCTGTCTGCACAGGACGGTACTGGCGATGCTGTTCTGCCTCACTTAGCCTCGGCGACTGCTGCTGCGACTGTGGAGGCTGGAGATGCTGCGACTGCTGTATTTGTGGATGGGGAGGCCGTTCGCTCCGTTGCACGCCATGACCTGCGCCCGCCCTCATGTGGTTATCGAAAGAGCTCTGAGAGTCAAAGCTCCTTGCCGTTGACGAGGGGGACAAGGCGCTGCTGAGGCTTTGGTGATCCAAAGCTGGCGAGGTCGTCAGGTTTTGGGACAATATTTGTGAGCCCGAGCCTGCTCCTGAAATTTGGCTGCTCTCCTTGGAGCTCCGTTGCCGCTTTGCCGGAGGGCCTTGCAGCCTTAAGGCTGTATTCTGGTATGATGCATCAGCTAGGGCCGCCGCTCCATCGACACCTGCGTGACCATCGTTCTGCGCCGGTCTCTTCGAGGCTCTCTTTCGAGACGGCGCCTTGGCACCGGAGACTGTTGCAGGAGGGTCATCTTGTGTGGATGGAAGTTGTTGCCGCCGAGGCTGACTTTCGGGTAGGGTCGGAGTCGGGGTAGACTGTATGCTTGCTGTAGCTGCTGGTAACGCTGCCTCATTTCCCGAGACGGTACTCGATGGACCGTTTGTCCTAGCTAGGCCATTCGCGGTCCCTTCTGATATTTCAGGGGTGTGCTCATCGACAATCAAAGCAAGGCGCGAACGGCTGGTCGCGGTCTGTGCTTGGCTGGCCGGTCCCGCTCCGCTTTGATCGGAGGTCCCTTGAGGAAAGCTGGGCTGAAGTTTAGGACGGTTCTTGGATCCTTTCGGACGGCCTCTCTTCCTCGGGCCAGGGGTGCTAGTGGTGCTGACGTCGGGGTTGATGCTGCTTCCGGATACCTCTTGCGAAGGCGCCGTCGCCTGAGATGATGAAGCTTGGAGGCCAGTTTCCTTTGGAGCGTTGCCAGACGGCGCATTGTCAGGCTCATCGTCGTCCAACACGATTGGTTGAGTGGAGTCTGATTGCTCCGGCGCGGCAGCGGAAGACAACCGGCGAGGCTTCTTGATGCCCTTGTCCTTACGTACCTTTGAGCTCTTGCTTCCCTTGGGCCGTCCTCGGGCTCTCTTTCCCGTAGCCAAGGGGCTCGCATCGCCCGATGGCTCGGCGACGCCCCAGAGAGAGCGGCCCGCCACGGACGATAGCGGAGGGAGATTCAATGAGGGGGCGATGGCCCCAGCATTGCTCACAGGAGGGTATATCTCAGAGAGCCATGCCACCAACAGCGAGCCAGGCCCGTTTGTCCCTGCACTGCTGGGGAAGAGACCATCTTGCGGAGGCGGCGCGTCGGGGACGCCGCCAAAGTACGCCAGTGCCTTGCATAACTGGTCCACCACCAACATGGGATGGAGGGTGCGCAGAAGGGTGAGAAGACGGGCTTGTTCAGCCTTGGTCTCTTGCGGCGATGGACCTGTTGGCGGCGAGTTTCCAGCAGCGGCTGGCAAGCCGACCGGCCTCGGTGCCAGACCTGCAGTGCTTGACGCTGCACCAGCAGTAGCAGGCTTCGGCGTCGCGCTCTTTGTCTGAGGTTGCGGCTCATCGGTATGCCAGGCCGACTTGCTTCGCCGCACGGGCTGCCAGCCAGCCAGGTTGGCGCGCCTGGCATGGGCCGCCGTGCCCTCGCTCGTCCGTTGCGCAGCGGCGTTTCGCTCCGAGGCCTTGGACTCGGCCACGTTGAGTTGCATTATAGCAAAGTTGCCACGGCTGTTGTCGGCCAAGCCTTGAAGCTTGCTGGGCACCGGGTTCCTGGAGCGGCCATCTCGACGGAAGCCATGGGGCTGCTCCGCATCTAGACGGCATCGTCAGCCATGTTGCGCGCCTCACGTAGACAAATATTAACGTACGTCGGTCCAAACTGCCGCCGGAAGCGCGAGCTGGCGCGTCGGGTGTAGAAGAGGATGCTGACCGCGCATCGTTACCGTCGTTGTTGTAGCTCGGCTGGCCATTGACCTCGCCGCCCGTCGGGGTCGCGGTAGCTGTGAAGATGGAGCCGGATTAGCGGAAACGTCATTCTCATTGATTTACCGGGGAGACGAACACGCGACTGAAGTCATGGCGACCGAGGCAGTCCCTCGCTCAGGGCGAGCGCCTGGGCATGTGCCGCATTCCCTCAGTGTCGAAGTCGTCGGGGTGCCATTGACTTTGCGACTTCGCACATGTTCCGCGAAGCGAGATTAATGGATTCTTGAGCTTCTTTTGTCCGCCGGTAGCCTGGCCACCGCACGTCACATACCTCGTCGTGTAGCAGCGACGTACCGGTCAGTGTTTCTGTCGCGTTCGGACCGAGTGAAGCTTGCAGTCTCCCGTGCCTTGGAGGTGCATCGTGGATACCTGACCACGGGGTTGGGGGTGTAATCCACTGAGCACGTCGCTAACGGCGGGAGCGAGGGCCGCCCGTCACGGGTCCCTTCAGAGGCCTTATGCGAGCCGCCCAAGGCCCGACTTGCCAGTGGCCAGAGCCCTGCGGCGTCCCCACTAGCGGCGTCGCCAGCAGTCCATTGGATGGATGCCGTGGGAGGTACCTGTGGGGTTGGAAGCTGCACCACCGACCTCACCTGTGACGCCAGCTCGTCCGTCCCGTACCTTGGACCTCGCACCTCCACGACATCTCCATCAGCCTCGTTGCCGAAGAGAGCGGCTGCCGCAACTGCGCAACCACGCGAGTCTCGCCTCGTCCCGCCCTTCTCTCCCCCTCCGTTCCCTCGCTCTCTGTCCGTTCTCTTCGCGCTCCTCCGCGCACCACCACCGGCGGCCATGTCGACAAAGTACGCCGTGGTTTCGTTGCCCCTCAGCGGCTTCGACTCGAGCAATCGGGACGACGCCCTCTCGTCGCTGAGCGCCACCGTCTCACCAGACAATGGCACCGTCACGCCCTTCAGAATCCCCGATTTCAAAATCGGCACGCTGGATGCCCTCGTCCAGCAAGCCGACGACCTGGCCAAGCTCGAGGCTTCGTGCCAGTCTGTCGTGGCCAAAGTTGGCGACTCGTTGCGCCAGCTCCTCAACAACGACGAGGAGCGTCTCGCTTCGTACAAGATGGTCAACGATAGTCAGTGCCGCGCTCCGCCGACACTCCCACAAGGCGCTGACAGCTTCACACAGAGCCGACGGAGCAGTACCTTCGCAGCTTTACCTGGAACAAGATCCGGTACCGGGCCGACAAGTCTCTGGGCGAGCTCATAGACATACTTCAAAAGGTGGAAATGTACCTCGCGTGAGCTGCATTGAGCGAGATTGCTGACTCCCCTCTTAGGAGCTCGTCACGGTCGACAACGACGTCAAGACCAAGTTCAACCAGTATAACTCCGTCAAGACGAACCTTGCGGCTCTGCAACGACGCCAGACGTAAGTTCGACAGTCGACTGCGGTAATAACGGTCGCTAACAAGCATCCCATGCTGCAGTGGCAACCTCGCCACCAAGTCGCTGACTCCGATTGTCGACCCCAAGCTCCTGGTCCAAGACTCGGAGTACATCGAGACTCACCTCATCGCCGTGCCGACAAACGTGAAGAAGGAATTCCTAAAATCATATGAGACGCTTTCTCCCATGGTCGTTCCCCGGTCTGCGATCGAGGTGGACCACGACGACGAATTCACGCTATATGCGGCCGCGACGTTCAAGAAGCACAGTGCCGACTTCATCCACAAGTGCCGAGAGCAGAAGTGGACGCCGCGGCAGTATACGTTCGTCCAGGGCGGCCGGGAAGAGGAGCAGCGCGAGCTGGACCGAGTGACCAACGAGGAGCGCAAGGTCTGCGGCGAGGCGCTGCGCATGGGGCGGACCGGCTGGAGCGAGAGCGTCATGGTCTGGATCCACGTCCTGACGTTGAGGGTGTTTGTCGAAGCGGTTCTGCGCTACGGCTTGCCTCTGGAGTACGTGACGGCGCTGATCAAGGTACGAACCCCTGCTCCGTGGCGGCAGTTCTCCCGTTTGCTGCTCACCAAGTTCCTGATGTTTGCTGACGTGCCTTGACGTGCAGACAACGCCGAAGCTGGCTCCCAAGGTCAAGACGGCGCTGGACTCGAGCTTCTCGTACCTTGGAGGCAACGCCTTCGGTCGGGACAAGCGCGGCCGGGTGACCAAGGACGACGCCGCCATGAGCTCGGAGATGGCGGCCGCCGGTTTGGGGACCGGCGAGGGACACGAGTACATGGCCTACGTCTACTACGAGCTGGAGTTTCCCTGATGGGACTGCAGCAGAGCTGCGATGGAGATGACGAACCGCATGCATGCATACATGGAATAGACTGCCTGTACTCTACCCTGTCTCGTAATGGAGTCCTGTCATAACTAGCCGCCTGCGAGTAACGCGTAGGGGCTGAAGTCGACCAGAGCGCAGCATTTTCCCCTGAACAACAGACCACTCTAGATTTTGGTGTCTATATGCACGCAGTCCCCGTCAAAGTCTGACAGGAAACAAGTGACGCTATTTCAACATGAAAGCCTCCTCAATTCAGCTTCAGGTAGCCCTGGTCGACGAGCCACGACGTAATCTGGGCGACGCACTCCTCGACCGAGTTTTCGTGGGTCTTGATGGTGATCTCCGGGCTGGCGGGCTCCTCGTAGGGAGCGGAGATACCGGTGAACTCCTTGATCTCGCCGGCGCGAGCCTTCTTGTAGAGGCCCTTGGGGTCTCGCTGCTCGGCGACGGCGAGGGGCACGTCGACGAAGACCTCGACGAAGGGGATGGGCTCGTCACCGGCCTCGGTGACGGCGTGCAGGTCGCGGGCGAGGTCGCGGTCGGCGCGGTAAGGCGAGATGAAGGAGGTGATGGCGATGGCGGAGGAGTCGGCGAAGAGCTTGGCCACCTCGGAGATGCGGCGGATGTTCTCGTTGCGGTCCTTCTCGGAGAAGCCCAGGTCCTTGTTGAGGCCGAAGCGCACGTTGTCGCCGTCGAGGCGGTAGGCGGCGCGGCCGAGGTGCAGCAGGTGCTGCTCGAGGGCGGTGGCGACGGTCGACTTGCCCGAGGCGGACAGGCCCGTCAGCCAGATGGTGAGGCCGCGCTGGCCGCGGAGCTGGTTGCGCTCGCGGCGCGAGAGGGACGGGTGCCAGGTGATGTTGCTGGGGGCGTCTCTGTCAGTCGGGCGAAGGCATCGCGAGAGGCACAGGCGCGGGGCAGCGATGGAGGGGTAGACGGGTGGTCGCGGAGGCGAGGGGCGACTGGGGGGGGAAACACGTACGTTGCCATTGCGGATGAGTGTCTATCGGGGATTCGGAACGCAGTCAGATGTCCGAGTTTCGAGCCGGTGTCGCCAGGGACGAGGGACAGCTGCTCAAGGGAAGCTGCTCAAGGGAAGCGAAGCAAGGCAAGCAAGACTATATGCTATATGCACGAGAAGAGTATGCAGGCTGGGACGAGACAGACGTCACGTAGCACAGGCCAGGTGAGCCTTTTTAAAACCTCCACAGCGTCCGACATCGTCACAGGAAAGTCGCGGATCGCGCCCCCAGAGAAACCCACTTCTCGCCCGCTGCGTGTGCATCTTTTCGTTAGCAGGAGAGCTCGTCATTGCGCCGGCCGACGAGTAAGAACGCAGCGCGATGGCGACAGCCCGGGCGGGAGGCGATGGCGTGCGACAGCCCGAAAGGCTCCACACCTCCCCCATCTTTTTTCCGCCCAGGTACGAAAGCATGACGATGGATGTACTCCGTGTGCACGGGTATGTGCCTGGATTCACGGGGAAGTCGCCCGAGCGCGAAATTCAATGCCATTCTATAGTAGCTGTATGCAGTATGCGGTATGCGGTATGCAGTATGTACAGTCATCGTCGCTTGTTTGCTCGTGTCGCGACTCTAATTCTCCCCGGGCCACGCCTCTGCCCTTGCGCGGGCTCTAACGTCATATGCGGGACCGCAATGCAAAAGACGACTGGCGTACGTCGTGCGAGGGGTCCGTCCATCTTTGCGGAACGTCATGATGCCGTGGTCATGGGTCTATGTGTCCGTCTACGTGATATACAGGTGTCGGGTCCGCAGGTTCGTCGTCATCAATGCCTCAGTGAATCTTGGGCATCATCTGCAGCCGCGAGTCAGTCGACTTCGGTCTCGTCCTCGTCGGTATTTCAAGAACTGGGTGCATGCTTACCGCCGCGTACTTGGGCGAGACGTACAGCGCCTCGGCCTCGGTCAGGACGGTGGGCTGCTCGCCCGGATCGGCCAGCGTCTCGATGCGGCCCTTGACCCAGGCCTTGCGGCCGTCGACCTTCGTCGTCTCGGCGCGCAGGACGAGGAAGCTGCCCGCGGGCGCGGGCTTGCGGTAGTTGATGTTGAGGTTGGCGGTGACGCCGATGTTGTGCGGCAGCGCGCCGAAGCAGCACCAGGCCAGGCCCTCGTCGAGCATCGTGGCCAGCAGGCCGCCGTGGACGATGCCCGGGTGCCCGCACAGGTCCTCGCCGACGTAGACGACGGACACGAGCGACTTGCCGCCCGCCTCGGTCCACGTGAAGGCCGGCACGGGCACCTTGCGCGGGCCGATGAGCGCGCTGCCCGTGAGGCTGCGCTCGCGGTACTGCGCCGGCATCTTCATGTGCGGCCGCGACTCGGTCAGCTCGGGCCGCCGCCGCAGCTCCGCCACGAGCGGGTGCGCGTCGATGGTGGCCTCGGCGAAGCGCGCCTCCTCGTCGTCGGCGTCGGGCGTGAACTTGCGCAGGCTCTCCTCGTCCGAGTAGAAGCCCAGCCCATGCGCCGTGAGCGTCTTCCACGCCGCCGCCGCCCCGATGGCGCTGAAGGCGGCCCCCAGCAGCGCCATCGAGGCCGCTTTGCGGAACGTTCCTCCGGTCGAGCCGTTATTGCTGCTGCTGTTGCTGCCTGGGGAAGCGAGACGGTTCGTCAGCACGGCGTGCCTCTCTGGAGAAGCAGACTCGAAGCGCGACTCACCTGCGGCCTCGCCCGGCGCCGAGTATGCTCGACGCTGCGCCTGCCACTGCTGGCCGGCAGCCTCGCGGAGAGGGGCCGCGGCCCGACATTGGCATCGCGGCGTGGCGGCCGAGACGCCTCGCTGCGCGATGCGGCGCCCGTTGCGCCCCAGAGCCCGGCTGAACATGGCTGTACGCGGTGCCGGCGTGTGCGTGCCTCAAGTGTCTCGAGTCGCGCGACCAAGAATCGCCAGCAGAGGATGGAAAGGGGAGAGGGGAAGGGAGGCCGGATGCGAGAAGAGAGGAAGAGGGAGGAGGGGAGGGGGCGATGTGGTGTTGAGGCTGGGATTTTCTGATATCCGAGGTTCGGGGCTTTTTTTGGGTGACGACCTCCGCTGGTCCTCTGCGGCGGTCACTCGGGTATAGGCGCGCCACCGGCCGGCGCTGCATCAGTGGCAGGCAAAGGCGGCGTGTAAGTGGCCCGTCGGCCCAGCCATGCGTCCCAATCCATCCAAGGCCGTCCATCCATCAGCAATCCCCGTACCCAGTCGGGCTCGCCGCAAGCCGGCTGAAGTGGGCCGTCGTCGCCCGACGAGCTACGAGCATGCGTGCTGTGTTCCTAGGTCGGTACGTAAGGTATGTACCCCGAGCCACGCGTGCTGAGTGCCGCGGGCATGCGTGCTGCTAATAATACATAGCCGCGAACGTGGTGTCTCTCTCTTATGCCGGGGCTTGACAAGGCCCTGTCCGCTGCATGGCATCCATCGCCGTACGACTGCTGTTGCCAGCCCCAGCCAGGCGTGACGAGCTCGGACAGCTACCCGTGCCCATGCCCTGTCGTGAAACCAAGGCCGTTGCATGGCGGCGCCGATCAGCCAACCAAGGGGAAGCAAGCCTGCTAGCAAGGCACGCGTTGCAGCACTGGCCCCAGAATGGCGGGCTGCCGTGGCAGGTCCCCTGCCTTGGTTTGAGGTTATGACTTCATCCAAGCTGCCGCCAGGTACAAATATCACCACGCGGCTTGTCTGCTCTGGAACACCCATACTCGTACCTATCATACCAGCATTTTTATTCCACAGTAATATACCCAGACGCCATGGTACGAAACCTGTCGACTCGGCAGAAGCATGTCTCTCTCTAACCGCCATGGCAGGCCACCGCCGACACCGTAGACCTCTCCCCCTCCCATCCTCCCAAGGAGGAGTCCATCCACGCCTTCGACCGAATCCTCCCCGAGCTCAAGCGCACCCTCGTCCACATGCGCCACGACTACAACAGTGCGCTGTCCCGAGACTAACTACCAGGTAGTTTGTCGCTTGGAAGCTGACCACGCAGAGCAGAACACGAGAAGGAGTACTTTGCCGCCGTGGTAAGCCTCATTCGCCTCCAAATCTCCTGCGTCTGACATAGCACCATCCACTAATTCTCAAACCTCAGACCCATCTCGACGACCACCAGCTGGCCGGCTTCGGCCCGGACGACCTCGTCTCCGTCCGCGCCGCCACCTCCGCCTACGGCGTCCACCTCTTCGGCAAGGTCCGCATCCCCGACCTGCCCGAGTCTGGCCCAGCCTTCATCCACTTCCGCGCCTTCATCGCCGGCGGCGAAGAGCCCCCCAAGCTTCACAGCATCCACACGGAGGAAAAGGACGAGGCCGGAGGTGGCAAGACTTTCCGGGCCGTCTTCACCCGTAACGACGAGCTCGAGTGGTTCGATACCTGATTGGGAGACCTAACGAGGCATCTATGTACCCGTAGTATTGCAATTGATATCCTTCTACAAGCCTTCTTCTTCTGCCGCCAAGAGCTCTGCGTAGTCGTCCACCGACGCAAACATGGGCAGGTCCTTGAGTGCCTTCCGTCGAGCCTTCTTCTTGTCTTTCTCCTCGTCCTTTGCTTCGTCTTCCTCGTCGTCGCCGACCGCCACCAACCCGTCGTAGCCCTCTTCACCATCTGACTCCATCATGACCTCGTCGTCCTCCATGTCGCTCTCGAGTGACAGAGCCGGCGATGAGCCATCTTCCGAAGCCATGTCGAGGTCGTCCAAATCATCGAAGCCAACGTCCGACGCATTGTCGTCAATGTCAGGCTGAGTCGACACGAGTGCCTCCCAAATCTCGTCTTCGGCCGTCTCGTCTTCGTCAGCGCCCTCCTTCTTGGCCTGCTTCGGCTCCTTCGAGGCGTGTTGGAAGTATTCGTGGAAGAATACGTCCTCGGCAGCAACGTCCTCGACCTTCTTCTTCCAGAATGCCGCCGAGTTGACGGGCACGGCGGTAGCGCCGGCGCCCCGGCTGCCCAGCCAGATGTCGCCCGAGTCCTTCGTGGCCCTGAGAGGCTGCATAATGGACGCTCCCCGGGACGAGTCGGTCGACTTGGGGTTCCTGTACACGAACTTGTCCAGGAATCTAATCAGTGAGTGGCTTTCCAAGTCGGGCTTTGGCATCTTCCGGCTCTTGTCCAGCAGGGAAGCCGCAAATACGCTGACAGACGGGTGGAAGTGCGTTTGAGTCGGAATCTAGACAAACCGTCAGCAACCAGCAACTAAAGCAGACAGTTACGCAACCTACCAGCTCCCACAAGCAGCTTCGCTGGGCATTGCTATGCTCGGGGTTTCGTTTCCGGCCGTCGTATTGCGGCTCCTCCTTGGACACCTCGTCGTCGAAAACTGACGTCTCGGGCTCTTCCACCAGGGTGGACAAGTCGGGGAATGTTTGCCGCAGGTTTCCGATGACGTAGAGCAGTCCACACACGAACGGAGGTTGGTGAAGCCCAGCAATTTGGAGCATTCTCTTGGCAAAGGCTTTGACTCGACGAACGTCGACGTCGCTCTTCAGCGCCCGGAGCAGCAGGTTCAAGTAGAGAGCCTGCTTCGAGGACGTCACCAGCCGAGGATCCAACAGTGACTCGTAGAGCGTTCGGTAGAACCGGTCGTTCGCGAGGCCCCTCGCCGCAGAGAGATGCTGGATCAAGAGCAGGGCTTGCATGCCAGTGTTGAAATTTGCCGAGTGCGCAATCTTGAAGAGCGTGTCCAGATGAGTTTCCATGCTAGGACAAGGTCAGCTTAGAAAGACGAAAACAGATATAGGGCTTGACATACATGGCGTCGTTGGCGCCTACGAATGGCGCAGCGCGGTTGACACCGGTCAATATGGCCGACACAAGCTTGTCCGCCGCCTCGGTCTCTGGCACTGCGGGTTTCGGAGGTCCGGTTCTGCCGGATTTGTTGGCAGCTCGTTCTCCCTTTGGCTTTCCGTTCACTTTCGCCGAGGTATTCTTTGGCTCGTCTGCGTCTGCATCTGCGTCGCCAGACTCGATCTTTGTGCCGCCGAAGCCGAGATTCCCAGCCTTCAGTAACGTCACGAAAAGGTCAAAATAAATGCGAATCAGTGACTCCGCAACAGCAGGCTCCTTGCTGCTGAGGATGGTCTGGTTCAGCGTGTTGATTCCGTAGTATTTGGACCGCGTATCTTGGGAGGGGTGCAGAAGAATGTCTTGCTCAATGGTCCGGATAATGATAGGCTTCATCCCTGGGTGGGAGACTTGGAGTTGCAGCAGGAGGTACGAGGCGCGTGAGGCAATCTTGCGATCTCTGTCGCCCAGTTTGTTGACGAGGAGCGTAAGCAGGTTCGACTCCTGCTCTGGCTTCTCTTTCAAGAGGCCGTAGACAAAGTCCACGGCCTTCATGCGCGAGTACTCAATCTCGTCAGAGCACCACGACTCCAGCAGTTGGATGATCCTGAAGTATGTCTCTTTCAGCCAATCCTCGTATATCCAAGCTATCAGGTGAGCTCCCGTGACCTTGCCGGGAAGTGGCTGGCTGGGGTTCCACGACTTGACCGAGTTTCGCTGCAGAGCCCCCAGCAGACCTGGCTGGCTCTGGAAGGTTCGCAGGCGCCGGTTCGCGGGCAAGAGTGTTCCCGGACCCAGCAAATCGACGAGGGCCCCGATTGCGCCGATGGCCTGGCCACGGCTCTTTTTGGACGCCAGGCCCAGGAGTGCGTCAAACGCACGAATGTTATGGACAGGCGATTCTTGGATTGCCAGGGTGAGCGCAGAAACCTTGTCGGTGAGAGTTCCCGAGGACATGATGGTGGACAGGAACTTGTGCGACGAGGACGCAAAGACGCTCGTCCTGTACTTGCCGGCATCTTCTTCCAACAGAGACTTTGCGTGCTGTTTGAGGGACTCAACAGAGCCCATGAACGGGCCAAGCTGGTCTGAGGTCGGGCCTGGCAGATTCCGCAATCCTGCAGTGTGCCACTCGGCCAGCGGCTCGAAGGTCTGGGCTCCTGTCAGCAGCCAGCTACGCCAACAGTGGACAATATGCACTTACCATGCCTCCAGGCTTGCGGTTTCCGTTCTGCTGTGGCTCCTCGCTTTCGTCATCGTCGTCCTCTTCCTCCTCGTCTTCGTCCTCCTCCTCTTGCTCGTCCTCCTCTCCCTCGTCGTTTTCCTCGCCCTCGCTGATGTCGCTGGCGGCTTCCGGCTCGAGTTCGGCGAATCCAAGCTCCTTTGACAAAGCAGCAAGCTCCTCCTTCAAGCGCTTGTCAACAGGCTGCTTCGAATCCTTGACATAATCTTCGTCGTCCGAGTCGACCTCATTGATGAGCTCCAGGTCCTTTTCATCTCCTCCGAGCGCCTTGATCTCCGCAAGCAAAGCGGCCTGGTCGTCGCTGCGGTCTTTCGGGCCATTCTTGGGCTGTCCGTTCTCAGGCCCGCGCTGTCTCTTGGGCTGCTGCTTGTCCGAGGCGTTGGTGGGCGGCTGCTTTCGCTTCTGGTCCTTGCCGCTCAGGCTCTGGTCGAGTCTGGACGTGAGCTGCGCGAGGGCATCTTCGTTGAAGCTGCGCCTCTCCTGAGGGGGCCGCGAGCCCTTGTTTTTCTTCGCTGGCTTGGGCATTGGGGCGAATCTGCGGCTCGAAGTGTCCTGGCCTCAAGTTTGGCCTGTCGGGTGGAAAATCATCGACTTTGAACTTTTTCGGCGGGCCTATCTTATCGGCCCCACCCTGAGTGCCTAGCGCTGAACCCCTGCACGACGCGCCCAATTACCCCATCGAGCCTCACTTCTAACATCCGATACCCCAAGAAAGCTTCGCACTGTAGCAGCGATCGTGAGCGAGCGGTCCTTACTCGTTGTCCCTCATTGGCCGTGATGGGGCGCGGCATCAACTAGCAGTCAGTGCGCTTGAAATTCGCCGACCATGGTTTGGCTCCGAAGATGTGTTCTGGTGAGAACCAGCACTCTCGTCTCGGCCAGAGCCTTCTCGCAGACGAGCTTGAACAGCGCTGAGCGGACCCGGTCAACTTTGTCGAAGATATGGATGCCTACTGGCGGAGTTTCAGTCACCGAAGGTGAAAGTAAGGCGCCAAGGGCTCGATGTCTCGATTCGCACCGGCTAATAGGTCTGCTAGCTGGACATGGAAAACTCATCCGAGCGGGCTTCCTGCGGCAGGTGAGCTCAACTGGAGCCCGATAGAGCTCGACGCCTGCTGACAACCCACCTCAAGGCTCATTCGGGCATCTTTCAGCTGCTGCCGTTGGGTCTGCGCGTACAGCAGAAGATTGAGGCCTTGCTGGACCGGCACATGGAATCCATAGGTCCGTCACTAGCACTTTGACAAAGTACGGGAAGTGTCTGACCAGGTATTACTCAGGGGCCTCCCGTCTTTCGTTATCAACCATTACGTCTGAGGAATTGTGGCGAAAGAGTGGTCGCTTAGAGCGAGTCTCGCCGGAGGTGAGCTCATTCGACACCTTTGCTACATCAAAGCTGACTTCTTTAGCTCTTCCGACTCACCGACCGCAGAGACATGCCGCTCATGCTGTCTCCCACCCATGAGGAAGAAATAACTACTCTCGTAGCTGGGACCTTGAAGTCATACAAGGACCTGCCGCTGAGGCTGTATCAAACAAGTACGCATGTCTGATCGGCTTGAAGTTGACAAACTAACTCAGCGATGTTAGCTCGAAAGTACCGCGATGAGATGCGCCCACGCCACGGCTTATTACGATCTCGCGAGTTTGTCATGAAGGATTTGTACACCTTCGACACAACCGTGGAAGCCGCCATCGACACATACCGAGAGGTGTCGGGTGCCTATCGCGCGTTCTTTGCCGACTTGAAGCTGCCCATCCTCGTGGCGGAAGCAAGCTCGGGAGACATGGGTGGCGACCAGAGCCATGAATATCACCTAGCCAGTGCCATTGGAGAGGACACGATTGCGACATGCACCAGTTGCGGATACACGGCCAACGACGAAGTGGCGACGGCTCGGCCACCGGCCAGGCCTGACCAGCGCGCAGGTGGAACGTTGGGCGCATCCGACTTTTGTGTCTGGCGCGGCATCACCAAGGATCGCAAAACGCTCGTCAATGCATGGTATCCTCGCGGTGACAAGGCGGCGACGGGCAATGAAATCAACGTTCACGCAGTAAAGGATGCCGTTCCTGATCTGGATGTGAGCATCAACGACCCACTCCGCTTGTTGAGCGATGCTTCGAAACTCGAAGAGGGGGGCTCAGCAATGGCCGTTCGGCTGATCAACGTTGTCGACTCGAGGCTGGTCTCCGCTTTTGGGCAGCTCCAGGCTCAGCTTCCCCTGGTCCCGACCGAGTTGGGCAATGTCTCCATCAACTTGGCCGAGGCCCCAACGCAGGAGTCGCTCAACCTCCTGCATCTGGCAGATGGCGACGGATGCCCGCGCTGCGAGACAGGGTCGATGCAGATTCATCGTGCCCTGGAATTGGGTCACACCTTCTACCTCGGCACTCGCTACTCAGAGCCGCTGGAGTTATCAGTCTCTCTCCCCAACACACGTGGCGGTCCAGTACCCGTCCAGATGGGCTGCTACGGGATTGGCGTTTCGCGCATCTTCGGTGCTGTTGCAGAGCACAAGGCAGACGAACAGGGGCTCAATTGGCCGCGCGCCATTGCTCCGTTTGAAGTCCTCATCATCCCGACCTCCAAAATGAGTCAGGAGATTCTGGACTTTTACGATACATTGGCCGGTCAGGACGCATCAAAGCCGAACTTTGACATGGTGCTGGACGATCGCAAAGAGTCCTTTGGCTGGAAGATGCAGGACGCCGACACAGTTGGATATCCCGTCACCGTAGTGCTTGGGAAGGCATGGAGGGAGAAGGGCATCTGCGAGGTACAGTGCAGAGGACTGGGCCTGAAGGAAAACGTGCCCGCGGATGGTGTGCCCGCGTATCTCAAGGACCTCTTGGCCCGATTGTAAGATGGCAAGAAAGAGACGGCGTTGGAGCGGCCAGCGATTGATGTTGTATTATTATAAATTTGTACCACGTACACTATTGGCATAGCTATAGACTATACTAGAGGTTTGAATGTGTTTTATTAGTAGCTGGGATTTATTTTCAAGTCATCGTGTTCATGCCATTGAGCACTGACGTCGGTTGGGCTCAGCGTCGGCAGAATTTCAGACCCCACCACCCGTAAGTTATTGCGCCGCGGGGCATCGCCATCAACCGCGCAGGTCCCAGCTTCGCCCTGTCGCAAACGCCAGCAACGCCGACATCGCGACCATGTCTGGCGAACGCGAGACGAGTACGAGCTGCCCCCGCCGTTCCCCAACGCGACGCATCGCCCATTGCTGACCGCCTGGCCCCATTTTCCCTCCGCAGTCAACCTCGACACCCTCGAGCCGCAGCAGCTCGCGCAGGTCAAGAAGCAGCTCGACGAGGAGCTCGAGCACCTGACGTCGTCGTTTGCGCAGCTCCACGGCGCGCAGAACAAGTTCAAGGACTGCCTTCGATGCGTCAACAGCCGGTCCGCGGCGTCCGAAGGTGCGTTTTGCGATGCGCGGCCCCCGCGTGAAGCTTGTGACGCTGACGCTCGTCGAACCCGCAGCCCAAAACTCGGTCCTGGTCCCGCTGACCAACTCGCTGTACGTCCGCGGCGAGCTCACCGATTCCGATAGCGTGCTCGTCGATGTCGGCACGGGCTTCCTGGTGGAAAAGGTCAGCATGCGATGGCACACGCGCCGTGCGATCTGCGACGCTGACGTGCGTATAGAAGCTGAAGTCGGCGGAGAAGTTCTACGAGGGCAAGGTGTCGGAGCTGTCCGACAATCTCAAAGAGCTCGAGGTCATTGTGCAACGGAAACAGGCCAATGTGAGGGCCGTGGAGGAAGGTAGGCATGCTCGCCCTGCATTTGGATATATCCGCTGACGTTGACCCCAAACAGTTTTACGGGTGAAGCTCATGGCAGCTCAGGGATCTCAAGCTTAGACAATCCATCGACGACACAGAGAGAACAGGATGCAAAATGCACGCAGCGATCTCAAAGGGCTCTTCCAGGGTCCCCTTTAGCAATAAGGACTAAAGTACCACGTCGGACTTCAGTTGTCCGTCTCAAATATCCACCAGCACCCCAACTTCCTCTGGCTTCTGCTCCTTGTGCGGCTTTCTCTCCTTTGTTATCATTCTCGAGTCAACCCCTCCCAAAACAGACTGGATCTCGAGAACGTGCTCCAGAAATACTTTGAACCTTTCCTCCAGACCCTCGTTGCGACCCAACCAAATGTCTCGGAGGCCGGGCCCCCAATCCTTCCTTCGTTCTCCTGGGTTTACGTGATTGATGGCTTCGTCCCAGGTCTGCCCATAGAACTCAACTCCCCACCAAGTTTCTGGGTCCGTGTTCGTCTTCAGCCCACTCCAAGCTTGCGTGACGCTTATCTCGGCAATGTATGGCGTGTCTTTGAAAGGTACGAGTGTCGATGCTTTCAGCAACGTTTCATGTACCCTGTCGCCTCCAATACCCGTCGTCATCACGACTCTTGGAGGTTTGGGCGCAGCGAACATATCGCCTTCGGCCTTGTCAGGGATTAGCACGATGCCTCTTGCGAGGTTGCGAAGCTCGTTCGATATCGAGGCCATAGTGTAGCAAGACTCAACCTGCAAATTCCAGTCGAATTCCCTGCAATATGTCAGCTGGCGTCTCTCAGACCAGGTTTGTGTTGATAGTCACATATCTGGGGCAGCCACTGTCCAGTTCAAGCATGGCCATTTGTCTTTTCTGATTAGTCTGGTCGCGGACACGTGCATTTCCTTGGTTGATGGGGTCTCGAACTCAGCCATCAACTCCTGGTCCCCGACCTGCAGCAGCACGGCATACCGTTGCTGTACGCCATGGGTCTCGATGTCGAGGACTCCAGTAACGGGGTCCATCAGACGTTGTGCGATGTTGTCGGCAGCATTCACATCCTCTAGGCTCGAGGCAATGTTAGCTTTGGAAATGCAATACAAGTGCGCTACCCACTGAGTGTCAAGAATGGCTCCGCCGCGCTCTGAATAGCTCGATATCAATTTTGCAAAGGTGGTGTAGGTCATCACATTTCCGAGTCCCTTCTGTCTCGATCGCACTTGCAGGTGACCAAAGTTGACGCGCATCTTCAATTCGGCTCCTGAGCCCATCAGAATTTTCATCGACGGTACAAAGTCGGCACAAAGCTGGTTCAAGAGGTCAATTGCGACGCTGCAAGTATCGGCAGTGAAATTCTCGGCCGATTTGGCCCGCGGTCGGGTGTTTAAGTCAGCTCTGACAGCGCCAATGGAGAGGTGGAAAGGCTTCTGGGCCAAGAAGAGCGTCTTTGGCTTCCCGTCGAAAAGCTGCAAGTCATGCATGAGCCAGTTGAGGTCGCGCGTGGCTTGTTGCAGTCGGCGAATGCTTTCACAGCGAAGCTCCAGGATGTTTGGCTGCACGAGCGTGATCCACATCTTGTGCTTCTTCCGAATGACATCCAGAGCGGTAGCTGTTTGGAGGGCCAGGGCTGGCATATAATTTTCAAGGATAACAAAATTGAACTGATGTCAAGTCAGCCGTCGATGCCTTGTCAAGGAGAGTTGCTTTCATCTACCTGGATAAGACGCGGATCCGGAGGAGGAACGCCATGATATTCTTCCTTGGCCGCTGCTGCGGATGCTTGGCGCTGCGTATGCATTTGAAACTTGGCGGTCTGCATTGTCTCTGTCTTTGCAAACCCCTTGCCTCTCCCCTCGGAGCTCTGCTGCTTGGACGAGCGGCTGTGATGGCCGCCTCGGCGTCCGTTCATCGTTGCGGCTCTTCCAACGATGTCGTTCAAACAAATCCCATGATAAACGCAAGTCGTGGAGGAGCATGAAAGAGGAGAATAGTGCCGGAGTCGACGATGGTTGTTGTTGTTTGCAATGGAAAGGGCATGTCACTGGGTAGTGCCTGAATGGGGAGGTAGCCTCAGGCAACTCTCCTTGGCCACTCGCACAGAGCACGTCTATCATGCACGCATGCGGTAGAGGCATGAATTTGACTACACTTCCCCGGCATTGGGCGGGTAATTGGCAATGCGCTTAAGACAGTCGGCGTTTGCGTGAAATACTCACTCCCTCGCACAAACACGGCAGGAGACTTCAGCTGAGAAGAACTTTAGCCATCTACGCGGATGGAAGCTTCCAAGGTCAGCACAGGCCATGGAGGCTCCCATGTCCTGTCCTTCCCAACAAGCAAAGAAACAACAACTGAAGTCATGGATATCGCGATGATTGAAGATGTTCATTGGCCCCGTCGGGGGCCAATCAAGCAAGGTGCACATGGATTTGGTCAAACTGACCGGTGATACGTTTGTCGAGGGCGTGTGCAGTTGAGCAAGCCTGGTTAGCGTCCTCGCCGCTTTTGCTCAGGCCCGGCTCAGGCTCTCCGCCGTCTGGACTCAGTTACATGACTGATCCCCCGCAAATTATGCAAGAGGCAGAAGTGTGCTCAGGCCACTAACAAAACGGTCGTACGGAAGGGGAAACGGTGATACAAAACGTTGCCTTACGTTTGTCCAATGGCTGTTTTTGAACCTGGGGGTCCTATTGCGTCCCGTGATCTTGGCTATGGTTGAGGAAGGTGCGCTCTGCTGGATGCATCTTTGTGGTGTCATTCCGCTTCGCGATACGCTTATTGAGCAAACATTACTACAATATTCGCCAAAAGTTGTCTCAAGTTGCTGATTGTCTTGTCTTTGAAGATTCTTCCGTCGCCTGACTAAAATCTCTCTGGGCAAGAAACTTCCCATTCGCGCTGCATTCTGTTGTCCAACATAGGCACCACACGACCTATGCGGCCTTCCGCAAAGATATTCATATCCGGTAGCCCCGGTGACGGCGGTCCAGGCCTGCGACCACGCGTTTTCATGTAATACGAGTCGGCTGCTAGAGCCTTCAGGGCAAGCTTCATACCCGCTGGTTGGCCGATGAACCGGACGCCTTGGACTCGCGCCTTGGTTTTATCTTGGTAGAGCACAAACTCCCAGCTGCCGTTGCAGTTTTGTAAAGCCTTTTGATTGACCCGAAGAGGGCAGAAATATATGTAATCTCTGGGTCGTCCATCTGAAAGATACGCGAGGGAGATGCGTTCCAGCAAGGGGAAGTCATGCTGCGACATCTGCCTGAAGAACGATCTCCAGTTATCAGTTACCAAGGTGCTGAGATACAGTGAGCGGAGGCTGTGCCGGAGTCGGAGAACCAAATCAGTGACAGTAGTTAAGGGCACTTCGAACGAATAACGAATTCTGAGGTCAGTAATGGCCGGGAGAGTCGGTACTGCAGCCAGTCGATGCCAAAATGTACATGTATAGACCAACGGATCGGGCGCGAAGTCCAAGATGAGGCGCTTTAGACATGAAGCTCTGGTGATAAGGAACAGCATTAGCTCCGAAACCGAGTGGTCCGGATCCGGGTCTGCTGAGCTCCAAGCAATGTCGAGCTCTTCCAGAGATGGAAATGCGTCCGAGTGGATGGCAAGTGAGGGCAACTGTCTTTCGAGCTTGTATCCATTCGGCCGCGAAAAATCAATGAGAAGTTTTCGAACAGGCCGCGCATTGGCGTCCATAACAGACATGATGAGGTAAAGTACATTTGTCGGTGCAATGCCCACAGCGACCCCAAAGCGGTCGTGAAAATCGCGGACGCATTCATCGTATAGATCAATAGTATTGCAATTGACAAGGCGACGCAGAATGTCATGGAATCTTCTGACCACCGACACGGAGGAGAAATCGAGTGCCTGAATTGGGTTGGAGGACGGGCCGTAGGTTAGGTTCGGAGGAGTGTACCCGCTTGGTTCGTCCCATTTAGCCCATACTCGGACGATACGCAGCGTGTGCACTGAGTGGTGGTAAACATCGTGGCTAGCAATCATCTCCAGCCGGCGTACGCTCTCGGCCGAGAGATCCGTTTTCAATAAGCCAAGCCAAGCTCTGCCCCAAGCAGCAATGGTTTGCTCGCGCAAAGCCCGGCAGACCAATTGCAGGTTGGAGAGGCTCGGTCCGTCGAGGAAGGACGCGATGTGCTCGACGAGCTCGGGCCACAGAGTCAGAAGCATCTTGCTAAGCAGCGGCGATGGCAAGACGAAGCAGGCAATGAATGAGCTGTGAGGGAAAAGGAGAGAGGGCGGGGGTCGCACCATCTCCCGCGCGATGCCTCGAAGTCCGCAAGTGTAGCCCCCAAGGTACAGCAGCTGGAAGCATTATTAACTGGTCGGATGGTGCGCGAACGAGCCAACGCTCGCTCACGTTTCATGCATGCACGCGGCGTCGTTAGATGCAGCTGTGAACAACAGGACTTGCAATTGGTCAAGATGGCCAGCACTTTATTCCAGTCATCCTGCACGAGCCGTACGTCGTATCGCTGTATTTTGGCTTCAGGCACATCCCGCAGGCGTTGACTTTGTTTCAAGAACATGGCGCATCGTGAACTCACGTCGCGGAACTCGATAGAGCGACGCCACCGGCAGTGCAGACGTGCTATGGATAGCTGGTATCAGATTTCGTTTCTGACCCTTTTCTTGTTCCTTTTGTAGCTTGCAACGAGGGCTTCAATTCGCGCTGCCGCATCCATGGCCAGGTAGACAGCCGAGGCGGGAGAAATGCGTTGACGGGGACCACTCATCCATCCATTCTCTCGCAAGTCCAGACAAGCGCGGGACAAGTGGCTTCCCGCCGGCGAAGGCCAACAAAAGAATTCTGTAAAGTTAAAAACACGGCATTCAATCAAAACCCGCAGCCAACAAACCCATCTACGAGGTGGTCGGGTGGTTGACCTGACCCGTGCTCCACAAGCCATGGCAATGCAGCCAATCAGAGCACATGGAGCACGGGTCAGCTCAGCTACCCGACCACGGGTCAGTTTATGTTTGCTCACAGAAAATTCAGAATGGATTGTCAATGCAGTCAGAGTAAATGCTGGGTGAAGATGATGTCGAAGTGCAACACGAGGTGAGCCGACCCGTGCTCCACTCGTGAGCAGGACACAGCCAATCAGAGAACGCAGAGCACGGGTCAGGTCAACTCGTTTTCACACTAATTGCCCGTTACAGGACCCACGGGTCAGCTCAGCTACATGACCACGGGTCAGTTTGTGTTTGCCCGCCAAAACTTTTGCAGGTAAATGGTTGAGTGAAGTTGATACAAAGTGCAACACAACTTGAGCTGACCCGTGCTCCAATTGCGAGTAGGATGCAGCCAATCAGAGGGTGCGGATCACGGCGGAGCACGGGTCAGGTCAACTCTCTGCCACCCCACTAATTACCCAACTTAGGACCCATGGGTCAGGTCAGCGACCCGACCACAGGTCAGTTTGTCCACTGGCGCAGGTCAGTGCGCTAGTGGGACGCTCAACGTAGTCGCGTCTCCTTCGACGCGTAAATGAGCAAGTCGACGCACCACAACCAGCGCCGTCACCATGTCGCCGCAGAGCCTCACGAAACGGGATGCTGAGCCCCAGGGCCGGCGCAAACGACCCCTCCCCGGCGTCGCTCGCGACGACTCCGACGACGAGCTCGGGAGCGACGACCTGCCGTGGGAATGGATCTACAACGTCGAGTCGCCCGAGCGCGGCGACGGCGACACGCAGAGTGAGCGCAAGCGGAGGAAGGTCTCCGGCAAGAAGATCGTCGGCGCCCGCATGGGCAGCTTTGAATGCCGCGTCGGCGACTGCGTGCTGCTCAAGGCGGACGGGTCCAACGAGGCCTGGGTGGCCATCATCTGCGAGTTCATCGACGACGACGGCGAGGGCGAAATGGCGGCCAACTTCATGTGGTTCTCGACCGAGAAGGAGATCCGGAACAAGGACAGGAAGCGCACCGACTTTCACTGGGTATGCTCTCGAGGTCGGAGGCGCGAGCGTGAACGGGACACTAACACAGATGCCCTCTAGAACGAGCTCTACATTTCCCCCTCGTGGGACGTGAACCCTCTGGCCTCCATTAACGGCAAGGCCACCGTCACCTCACTCGAGGCCTTTCTCTCAAAATTCCCCTCCGGGAAGATACCCCGTCACTACCCCGAGTACGGCAAGACGTTCGTATGTCGGCGCGGCTGCAACACCCGGACGGCGACGTACACGGACGAGTTCATCTGGGAGGAAATTTACGAAGGCGGAGACGGCGTCTTAGACTTTATCGAGCGGATAAAGAAGGATACGAAGGCGGTTCGCGGGCGTCGGAAGGCCCGCGGCCAGTCGCCGCAGGAGACTGCCTACCTGCCCCAGACGCCAACCAAGGGAGAAGCCAGAGCGGCCAGAACTCCCCAGTCGAAGGCCAGGCACGCCGAGCCTGGTTCGCGCTCACAAAAGAGGTAGGTGGCGGCTGCCCTGCCCCAAGTCGTCATGTGGACTTGCTGACCGCTCATCAGGGGCGCGGGCAAGAAGCTCGAATTCACCCCCTTGGCAACTCGAAAGCTCTCACCCAGCAATGTCCAGTCGTCACCCTTCCAGATCGCGCGCTCCCGCCTCCACGTGTCTTCCGTACCGACGAGCCTTCCTTGCCGCGAAGGAGAGTTCTCCCTCGTCTACTCGCACCTCGAAGCCGCCATCACCGAGGGGACGGGCAACTGCATTTACATCTCAGGGACGCCGGGCACGGGGAAGACGGCCACGGTGCGCGAGGTCATCTCACGGCTGGAAGACGCCGTCGGCTCGGACGAGCTGGACGACTTCATCTTCGTCGAGATCAACGGCATGAAGATCACAGACCCGCATCAGTCGTACACGCTGCTTTGGGAGGCGCTCAAGGGCCAGCGCGCCAGTCCCTCGCAGGCCCTGGACCTTCTGGAGCGCGAGTTTAGCAATCCTAGCCCGCGGCGCACGCCATGCGTGGTTCTGATGGACGAGCTTGATCAGCTCGTCACCAAGAACCAGGCCGTCATGTACAACTTCTTCAACTGGCCGACACTACGACACAGCCGCCTCATAGTCCTTGCTGTCGCAAACACCATGGACCTTCCCGAGAGGACGCTGAGCAACAAGATCAGCAGTCGTTTAGGTGAGTCTCGTCGGTGCTCTCTGCGTATCAAGTGCACAGCGTTCTACAGAAGGAGGGCCCCTGGACTGACCATTCTCCACCCTAGGCCTCACTCGCATCACCTTCCCGGGTTACACGCACGAGCAACTCATGAAGATCATACAGTCACGACTTGAAGGAGTGCCTGGAAACATTGTTGACCCGGATGCAATTCAATTCGCCAGCCGCAAAGTCGCGGCCGTCAGCGGTGACGCCCGCAGAGCGCTCGATATCTGCCGCCGCGCCGTCGAACTCGCCGAGGGCGACGTTCAGGGCGACCCCATGACGCCCAGCAAGTCTGGATCCCACGACCCGTCCCGCCGCGGAAGAGTCACCATTTCCACCGTCAAGAAAGCAATCAATGAGGCAACCACCAACCCCATCCAGCAGCACCTCCGGGGCCTCCCGCTCATGTCCAAGCTCCTCATAGCAGCGCTGGTGATGAGGATCCGGAGGACCGGCCTCATGGAGACGACCTTTGGGGAGGCGTTGGACGAGCTGCAACGCGCCACCGTCCACTCGTCGCCGCTGAATCCAGGCATGGCCCTGATCCTGAACAATGGCGCCAAGGGCGCGCAGGCAAGCGGCCAGCGCCTGTTCACGAGACCCAGCTACGTTCACACGGCAGCCCTGGACCTCGTTGCTGCTGGCCTGATTAATCTGGAGGCACAGCGCGCGGAGCGATCCAGCAAGCTGCGGCTGGCCATTGCCGATGACGAGGTCAAGATGGCGCTGCGCGATGACGGAGAGCTCAAGGCTATGGGCATCGGGGTATGATTCATGCAGTAATTCAGGGTATCGGCCGATATTATAGTCCCGCAGCTGCCTCCTGGTGATGTTCTCCGTTTAGAATACTCCGGCGTGTTTAGAATTTGCGCCGTGCCAGAGTTGGGTTCCACTGAATAGGATGCGTCTCTTCCGTCGCCTTCTCGTCCTGCTTCCATATTTTGACTAGAGAATGTTAGTAACTTGCGTCATGAGGCCGACATGCCACAGGCACTTACTGGTCTTGTCCGCCTCGCCACATATCAGACGCATTCCTGTGCGGTCAAACGTCGAGCTCATGATGCCCATCTCGGCGTCGAGAGAACCAGGCTGTGCCGTTGTATCGAGAGCTTGGAACCGGTAACCAGTCCGCCAATCCCAGAAGCTCATCGAGCCATTGTCACCTGGTGATTTGTATTAGCGCCTAGACCTGACGATTCGAGGATTACGGTGTGCTCTTACCTCCCGAGAAGAAGACGTTGTTGCTGTTGACGCTCAGCGTGTTGATGATGGAGTTCTGGCCCTCGAAGTTTTGCATGAACGCGCCCTCCGGGCACTTCCACTGTTTGATGCTCCCTGTGCTTCCACTCGCGAACGTGAACTCTTCGGGGTGCACGGCGAGGGCTCGCACGCCCTTCTTGTGGTGTGTGAGGACGCCCATAGTCTTGCCCGCGGCGAGGTCCCACAGCCGCACCGTGGAGTCGAGCGAGCCCGTGATGACCTGGGGGTCGGCTTCCTGGCACTTGACGTCTGAGACGGTCTGGGTGTGGCCGGACAGGACGTGGATGTTGCTCCGCGTCCGCATGTCCCAGACTCGGGCCACGCCGTCGCGGCCGCCGGTGACGAGGACGTCGAGCGTGGGGTGGAGCGACAACGTGTACACGCCGCTCAGGTGGCCGTGGTAGTGGCGAATGACCTTGTTCGTCTCGAGATCCCAGCACTTGACCATCTTGTCCTCGCCGCAGGAGAACAGGTACGGGTGTCGCGGCGAGACGGCTAGGCCGCGGACGGTGCTGATGTGGCCGGTGAGCGTCAACCGCAGGGACCCCGAGGCGAGGTCCCAGATCTTGATTGTCCGGTCGCCGGCGCCGCTAGCGAACCACTTGTTCCCAGGCTCGACGGCCAGACTTCGCACCCAGCCGAGGTGGCCCGAGATGACCCTCATCAGCTTCCACGGCGGGTGCCACTCGGGCTTCAGCTGCTGGTACGACTGGACGCCTCTCGTCGTCAAGCTCATGTTGTTGTTCTGTGTCATCTCGCCGGCGCCACCCTGCGCGGCTGCGGCAGCAGCCGACGACGGCGCCGACCCGGCCGGGCCCTCGAGCAGCTTCTGTGTCTTCGCGGCGGGCGCCGCCGGCTTCGCCTTGACCAGTGCCTTGCCGGGCTTCTTGCCCGGCTGCCGCGCTGCCAGCGACGCCGGCAGCGTCTGCACGTCGGCGTACTCGGCCAGGAAGCGGCGCTTCATGACGGGGTCCTCGAACGCGTCCTCGAGCTTCTGGCGCTTGGCGACGGGCGCCTCGACGGCGGCCGCGCGCGTGTACAGCGTCCGGGTCCTGAGGGCGTTATGCGATGCGAGCGCGCCGAGAGGCAGCGCCTCCTGGGGCGTTTGCTGCGTCTCCATGGCGGGCTGTGTGTTGTGCGGGTTGTCGGTCGCCGATGTCGAGCGTACGCGGTCGGCCGTGGGATGAAAAGTTGGCTGCTTTGGCGATGTGCAAGGTCGGGAAGGCTGGACAGCCGCGTGTGGCACAGTGGGGTGGCGCCATGTTAGCGCCACACGGTGACTGCATTCGTACTGCGTAGGCAGCTGCTGGCTTGCCTGGCTCCCTGCCTACCCTACAACGCAGCCATGAGATTCACTTCGAACATTCAAGTTCAGCTCGTCGACTATTTGTTTCCTTGAAGTTTGCCGATTCTCGCTTGCGTGGAACCATCGCTTGTCATAATGGACGAGGAGAATGATCCTTTTCCGCTGCACACCGCTGCGCGCGAGGGTAGAGGTGAGTTCAACCACACGATCATGGATGACAGTATGCATCAAAGCTCACATCTGCCAGTCGCCAAGGCTGAAGGGCTATTGAAAGTACGATCATCATCATGACCAGGCTGGCATGCTCCAAATATACGCCCAAGAGACGCCAATACTTACAACTCATCTCCAGACGAACCCCAAGCTCTCCCAGCGCAAGGACGACGATGGCCGCTACCCCATCCACTGGGCAGCCTCATCCAACAACCTCGACATTGTCCTGCTGCTTGCCAACCAGGCTAGATTCGACCCGGATATTCAGGTCAGCCGCTAAATCCTCATGATCAAGAGCTGTAGACAGCACCGGACAGCTCTGGCTGACAGTCGTGGTGAACCAGGACGGCAGTGGCTGGACTCCTCTCATGATCTCGGCCAGCGTGCCAGACTGCGAACCGGTCCTGAGAGTTCTCCTGCAGAAGGGCGCCGACGTGAATGAAAAGAGTGAGCTCGAATTCTTTCCCTGAAGATGGAACATCGACAGCTGACACCGACGCCTTAGATGGCAGCGGCCAGGTAGGCACTCGCACATGATAGACCACCCACAGCCATGTTGATACTCGCCGCAGACTGCCCTCCACTTCGTCGCCTCAAAAAGGAACATGGACATCGCCCGCCTGCTCCTCGACACCAAGCCCCCGGCGTCGACGCGCGTCCGCGACCGCCGCGGGCAGTACCCCGTCCACCGCGCCGCGGCCGTTGGCTCCATCCCCATGATCCAGCTGCTGCTCAAGAACAGGAGTCCGCTGAACCCCACCGACAACGAGGGCTACACGCCCCTGCACCACGCTATTGCGGAAGGGCACGGTATGTGCCTACGACTGTCGGAGCCGAAGTGCCTTGCTAACGCTTGATAGGTGACGCGGCTGTGACTCTCTTGAAAGAAGGAGCCGACTTTAGCATCAAGAACAACGACGACGAGCTAGCCCTCGATCTGGCACCGGACAAGGAGGTATGAATTGCAATATGATCTCAACGCTAATCTATCGTTCGGCTAATAATGCCCGCCAAAAGGTACGCCGGTACATCATACAGGGCGCAGAGAGAGAAGGCATCGACCTGTCCTAAGAGCCAGAATAGTAGCAGACAGTCGTACATCCACCCGTATTACTCCGTTTTAATCAATTCGTGTTGCTCTCAAATGCGAATCATTTCACCGTCCGCTCCACCAGCTCGCGGTACATAAGCTTGACGTCCTGGACATCGGCCTTGAGCTCCTCGACGAGCTCGCTCTTCTCTCCCAGCATCTCCAGGGTCGTTTGATATCGCGCGTCGAGATTGGACACCTGCTCTTCTAGCTGCGGCACTCGCGATGATGCCGTCTTGGCCTCCTCCAGTTCCTTCATGAGGGTGACCATGTCGGCTCGCGACTCATCCCGCTGGTTGCAGACTCTCGTCATCTCCTCTTTCGCCGCGACCTTCTCGGCTTCTAGGCGCCGGATGGCGGCGCTCATTCTCTCGACGAGCTGGACAGAAGGGCCCGCCGCGACAGTGGACACGGAAATCATGTCTTGCGCCAAGTTACGGGGCGAGGGGGGATGGTCGTCGACACCATTCTCACGCTCCACGGTAGGTGGCGAAGGAATACGTGCCGGCTCGCTCGGAGGCGGCTCGAAAGGTGAGAAAGGTGTCGGTGGCAGTCCGGATGGGACGGGCGAGGCCATGCCGGGTTTGACAGGAGGTTGGCCGGAGAGACGCCGCATTGGCGACATGGCATCGGAGCTGTCCGGTATGCTTCCAGAAGTCGGGGTTCGTCTCAGCTTGCCCGAAACCGGAAGGGCCATAAAGTCGGAGCTGAACGTTCGAGACACGGATAGCAGTGGCGAGTCTGGCCGGCTCTGGTGACCCTTGAACGTGGCTCCCGCCACATCCTCCGCCCACTGTCGCCGTTCCGCCTCGACCTGGTCGGCTTGGTTTGATGAGCGTTGCAATTCTTTTTCGAGATCAGCCCTGGCCTGCGCCAGAGCCTCCTCTGTCGCCTTGGATGAGGCCTTGAGAGCGTCCAGTTGTTCGCGGCAGGTCTCCAGCTCCCTTCGAGCCGTGCCAAGGGCTGGTTGGGCATCTGATAGCTCGTCTTCGAGAAGTCTGCAGCGGCTCGCCTGTGAACTTGATGTTAGCGATGGGGCTCGATGCCTTCTCGGGTCAGTTGAAAGACGTACCGCGTCGCGCGCCTTCTTACGCATTTCCGACTCGCGACGCTGTGCCTCGTCCCTCTCCTTCTCGAGGTTGGAAGCCTTCGCAAGAAGGGAGGACTCGATGCCTTGCCAGTTCTCTCTTGCTGAGGTATACTGCGACTGCAGCGTCTCAATCTGCCGAAACATCTTGACCTGGGCCTCGCCGCCGGAGCCCGACGACGCCTCCTCCGCGGCCGTCCGCATGGCCTCAAGCTTGCTTTCCATGGATCGCAGCTCAGACTGCAGCTCCTCCTCGACCTTGCGGCCCCTCTCCGCCGCGCGGTCGAGCTTCTCGCTCCATTCTATACCCTCCTGGCGCGCCTGGTCCTTTAGTGATTCCTTCTCCGCGCTGAGAGCTGCGTTGGCGTCCTCCAGATCCTTCTGCTTCGCGCGCTCGATGGCTACTGCTTTGCTCAATGCCTCTGCGCTGGCAATCTCGGCTTGTTCTGCCTTTGTCTTCGTATCCTGCTCAAAACGGCGGTGGGCCTCCTCATTCTTTGCCTTTTCCTTCTTAAATGCATCAATGTCCTTCTGCAGAGCAGCCGTAGCTTTTCTCGCCTCTTCCTGGCGCTTCTCGGTACTCTCGGCGCCGTTTAGACGATTGCGTAACTGCTCAGCATCTGACACCGCCTTGTCTCTGCTCTTTTTGAGGTCTTCCACCTGCTTCTCCTGGTCCGTCATCTGAGCGCGCAACTTCCTGATCGTAGCTCGAAGCTTTTGCTCAGCGCTTGAGAGCTTTTGGCCCTCCTCCATTAACAGCGCGATCTTCTCGTCCCTCTCGGCCAACTTGCGCTCCAGACTGCCGGAGGGAGCGGATGACGCCGCCTTCTGGGCCGACTCGGCGGCGGACTTGGAGAGGTATTGGAGCTTCGACTGGAGGGAGTCTATCCTCTCTACGTATTCTTGAATTTCCTCTTGCTGTCGCTTTTTGATGTCATCCATGTCTTTGGCCAGATCGGAAAGTGCAGCCGCCTGGATGCCGGACCCTGCTTCGGTGTCTTTGTCTTTGTCTTCCGAAGACGTCGCATTATCAGAGCTCGGTCGCGTGCCATTTGTCGGCGCGGCATCGCTTTCGATAGCCTCCTCGTTGGAGACCTCCGGCGTCGATGTCTCGTTTGTAGTTACCGCATCGGTGTTCGGATCTCCTGATGTCGGTTCTTCTGCGGTCTTGCTTGAGGCGGGTTCGGGGGCGTCGGATGACAGTGTCTCATCCAGCCCAGCCCGGTCTTTGTCGTCAATGGATGGTCGCTCCATTGACCCTCGGCTCGCTTGGTCGACGGAGCTACGCGGAGAAGCCGTGCCTCTGCTCTCGGTGCCGGCCGGCGTGTTCTTGGCGGCCATGGCCTTGGCCAGCCTGGCTTGCAGCCTATCATTTGTACGATTGCTGGATGAGGATCGCGAGTTGACTGGTGACACGACCAGAGTAAGCCACGGCTCAGCCCGCACCGCCCCTACAGGCAGCTCCTTGGGCAGGTGGACAGGGACAGACGTACCAGGACTCGGCTTGGCCGGTGGCGCGAGTTGTGTCGGCTTGCTTCCGTTCGCTGCTGGTGCCGGCGCGCTCTGCGATTGAGCCAGAACGGCCTCGTCCGCTTCGGCTAGGATGTTGTCCAGTCGCGACTCGACGCCGGCAACAGCCTGCGAGAGGAGCGAGCCCCATCTCGAGGTCTTGCCTGACGCGGCCATTGTCGGCGCTCTCTCTCTGGTACCCTGCGACGGAGCAAAGAGGACAAGGAGGACGAGAGCGGGAGAGAGATGACGAGGGGGGAGGCGGGAGGGAGGGAGGGTGAGTTGGGGATGTGAGTTAAGGTTACGTGGTTGGTCTTACATGGTCCCGTCGGTGGAATTACTCGACGGCAGCATGGAATCCTGCTGGGGGTGACACGAGACTACGAGTAAGGTTTATCTAATCGGCCCAGCCAAGCGTTCCATCAGCACCCTCACGGTCGGACCCATCGCCGCCCCCTTCGTTCCTTCGTACATACCCCAAGCTGACATGCTCATAATGGAAAGCCTCGCTGATCGCGTGCCACTTGGCCCGTCTTTGTGTGGACGGAGCTTGTGTTGTTGCCTGCTGGGGCCGTTTCATTTGACACCCACGCCATCTCTGCACAAGGCTCTCACCACCAATAAGCACACCACCAATAAGCATCCGTTGCCAACACCTCTTTACGAGGCAACCTAATCACCAGATAAATGCACTGCCTTGTGCCTGCAAGCAAAGTCAAGATGTCATGGTAGATGGTCACGGAAGACTCAAAATTCTATATTCGCGCCCGCTGCCATCATCTGCACCAGGTTGAGGGTACAGGTCATAAGACTCCAACCACACGCTTGCTGAGTGGTATCGAACATGAAATCACAGAGCGCCCCCGTCCCCCTCTAACACAGCATCTGACAACGGGGATGCCCCCGGAAAGCGTGCCCATAGGCCAAGCGCTGGAAACGACGCAGACAGCCGGCATATTCGTTAACAGTAAATCCAACTCTCGCGTAGGAGGGGTATCATATAAATATGCGCCCAAAACAAACACGTAGGGCGTCCCTGAATGCCAGATCCAACGGGTCGCCCTTTTCTGCTGGATGACAGAGCAGCAGCAGCAGCTTGGCCACAGCGCAAGCCATTGGCGGTTTGCCTGGAGTAGCAGAAGCATCCGCGATGGAAACAAGAATTTGTCAAAACACGCTCGCTCGTAATCCACCAAAAGTTCCGAATGTCATCATCCTGTAAGCTTCTTCCACCAGCTGCTGCGAGGGTTCGTGTCCATGAAGGCCGAATTGCGACGGCTGTGATGACGCTCGTCGCTGCCCTCCGACGCACCAGTGCGCCTTTCTCTCTCTCTCTCTTCGCGTCTCCGTCGCCGCCGCTGCTCGTCTGCCTCGTCAGCTGCAGCGTCTCCATTAGCTCGACGTTTGGCTCGTCGAGCCTCGCGGCGTGCCTGCTCGTCATCGTCTGGAGGTGGCGGCGCGTCCGAGTGATCCTTCACCCACGACGAGGTCCCGGAATGCGGCCAGGCCGGCCCATCCTGCTTGCTGTCGCGCCGCCGATCCTTGGAAGGGTAGACGTGCTCGTCCCCCGAACGCTCACCATGTCGCCGGCTGCTCCTCCGCTTCTGACTGTCGCCGCCTTCCGCGGCTTTGGAGGCGCGTCTGGCCTCTCGTCTCCGGCGCCTCTCAGCCTCGTCTTCAGATGCATCGATATGCTGAGAACGGCGTCGGTCCTGCTTGGCGGCTTCGCGTGCCAGCTGCTCTCTTTCCGCAGCAATGGCGGCAGCTTCCTTGTCCTTGCGCAAGCGGCGTCGCTCCGCTCTCCGGGCCTCGCGATCTTCCATGGCACGGCGCTCTTCTTCTTCGCGTTGGCGGGCGGCGCGCTTCTCAGCTCTGCGAGCTTCCTTCTCTGCGTCGAGTCTGCGTAGCTCCTCTTCGTCATCCCGCTTCCGGCGCCGGTCGCGTCGCTCGCTGCCCTTCTCAGCCGCTTCGCGGTCGCTTCGCTTCGACTTGCGGGCGGATGCGCGAGCCTCCCGGTCAGTGTCGCCAGGTCCGGCGTCAATGTCGAGATTGGCGTCGACTCTGGCCGACTTGGGGGTCATCAGTCCGCTGAAGAGACCGGAAATCCCACCTTTCTTCGCCATCGATGTGCCACGCTTCAAAGGAGTCTCGGACGGCCCTCCGGCGTCGACCATGACAATGTCGTCGTCCTGCGATCTCTTGGAACGTCGCTTTTCTCGCGTAGGGTGTGGGACATCGGGATCAAGCGCGCCGACCATGACAATGTCATCATCTTCAGGCGGCGTCCTACGGGACTTTTTCTTGCTGCTCGATTTATCGACGCCCAGGATTTTGGCGGCCTTCGATGACATGTCCGGCGTGGCCTCGGGAGGAGGAGAGGCCAAGCCATGCGCGTCAATCGACTGGCGGCGCGAGGACCTGCCGCTGGTGCTCATCTTCTTGTCCCGCGTCGACATGGACCTGGAGATGGGCGGAGTGCTGAACAGGCCGGACGATCGGGACTTGCCCGGCGTCTTGTCGGTCTTGTCTGCGCGCTCTGCCTTGTCGGAGCCTGAGTCTTTCGACGACGTCTTCTCTGCAGATCGTTTGGATGACGACTTCTCCGACGGCTTGTCGGACTTTGATTTAGACGACGACTTCTTGTCCTCCTTGCGCGGTGCAGCCTGGTTCCATCGCGCCCAAGATGCCGCGTCGTCCTTGATCTTGGGACGTTCCTTCTTGGATGACTTGGGCTCCGGCGGAGGCGTCAAGGGTGCATCGGGAACAGGCGGAGGCGGAGGCGGCACGTCTTCTTCAGCAGACTTGGTCTTACTCTTCTTGCTCTTCTTGGACTTTTCCTTTGCCGTCAAGTCGGCGGTGCCGGCCATCTCATCCTCCTCCTCGTCTGCGGGGAAAGTTCCGGGCAATTCCGACGATTTTTGCTTCTTCTTGGACGCGATGTAGAGTTCGGCCTCGTCGACGTCCTTGCTCTTCTTCTTGGAGCTGGACTTGGGGCTCTTTGTATCCTCCTTGGGGGGTGGCGGCACCAGCGGTGGGTCAGGGTCTGGTGTGTCCTGCGAGGCCTCAAATGTCTTGAGCTTGTCAGCAATTTTGCCCCCCACAGGCTTCCGCGTTGTCGCCTTCATTGAGAGGATGTCATTTGCCCTAGAGAAGGATGTCGTGTCCTTCTTGTCAATGGCATCTTCCAGAACTGTGGCATGAGTCAGCAGTGCAATTTCGGCTCGATCCGAGAGATTGGGGAAGGGTTGGCTGAGGAGCTGGGGAAGGCCGGGGAAGTGTAGGGGTGTGCCGTAGCGTCTCACACGGCGCCAGGGGCCAACACGCACCTTTCTTGCTGGTCTTTTTGGAACCGCCGCTGACCCCCCAGAAGCTGAATGCGTCGTTGACCGGCTTGTCGGCGGCCGACAGCAGCTCCTCTACCTCCTCTGGAGTGAGCTCCGGCTCCGGCTCCGGCTCTGGGGCAGGCTCGTCCGGTACGGGCTCGGGGTCCTTGGACTTTTTGGACTTTTTCTTGTCCTCTTTCTCCTTCTCCTTGTCCTTGGACTTTGAGCTCTTTTTGGATTTCTTGGCAGCCTCGGCTTCTTCAGCCTCTCGTGCGGCCGCCTCCTCTGCCTCTCGGGCAGCTTGCTCCTCTGCTTCCCGGGCGGCTTGCTCCTCTGCTTCCCGGGCGGCTTGTTCCTCTGCTTCCCGGGCGGCTTGTTCCTCAGCCTCCTTGGCAGCAAGTTCCGCGTCGGCAGCAGCTTGCGCCTCTGCGCGCTGCGCCACGCTCTCGGTCAGGCGGTTGAACTTCTCGGTGTCCTTCTTGGTCAGCTTGCCCTTCTTGGCCTTCTTCGCGGTCAGTGCAGCAAGCTCCTCCTCCTCCTCGGCGATTTTAGCAGCTTCCGCCTCGACGCGGGCCTTTTCTTCCTCCTCTAGACGGATCTTTTCTTCAGCCTCGCGCGCGGCTTGCTCCTCCGCCTCTCGCTCTTCTGCCTCTTTCGCCTCCTGTTCAAGCCTCTCCTTCTCAGCTTTCTCGGCCTTCTTCTTCTCCTTTTCAAGTTTCTTGAGTTCCTTCTCACTCAGCTTGGGTTCTTTTTCCTTCTCCTTCTCCTTCTTCGACTTGGATTTCGACTTGGACGTAGAAGGCTCGTCCCCTGAGGCAGCGTCGGGTTCCGGTTCTCCTGTTTGATCTTCAGGCTCAGTAAGGTCCATAAAGGGGGGTGTGGGGGCGGGGGGAGGTAGATCAGCCAAGAACTCTCTGCCAGATTTGGACTTCTTCGAAGTCGAAGCCCAAGCCCAGGCGTCGTTATCGATGGTCTCCTCTACTGCATCGGGCTGGATTGTCTCACCAGTAATATCGCCCACAACCTCCACCGGTTCGTCCTTGGACTTGTCCTTCTTCTTCTTGGTGACCGTGCCCCAGAAGTCGTCGGCGGGTTCCTCGATGCTGTCCGGCTTCCAGGCGGAGTCCGTGGTTGCCTTCTTCTTCTTGTCCTTCTTGCCGGTTCCCCAGGAGCTGAAGAAATCGTCATCTCCCGTAGCCTCGATGGGTTCTTTCGGGGCATCCTCGGTTGGTTTCTTGTCGTCCTGCTCGTCGAGAGTCGTCAGGTCGACGCCTTTCTTCTTCTTCTTGTCCTTGCTAGAGGTGCCCCAGGTATCCCAGATGTCATCCTTGGCCTCCTCTGCCTTGGGCTCGGGCTCCTCGGGGGGTGGTGGCGTGTCGTCGAAGGCAGAGTTCTTCTTCTTCTTTTTGTCTTTCTTGGACGTTGAGAAGCCCCAAATGTCGTCTTCCTCCTTCTTATCCTCCTTGACAGGCTTGGGGTCCTCTTCTGTCTTATCGTTGTCTAGGTCGGCGAAAAGAGAGGCCTTCTTCTTCTTGTCCTTCTTGTTGCTCCCGCCCCAGATATCCCAAGTGTCTTCTGCGGGCTTGCTTTCTTCAGCTGGAGGTTCGGGCGGTGGGGACTCCACTGCGCCCTTCTTCTTCTTCTTGTCCTTCTTTGTGCCGAAGCTGCCCCAGAAGTCATCTTCTTCCTTCTTATCGGGTTCAGGTTCCGCTGCAGGCGGATCAGGGACAGGTTCCGGTTCCGGGTCGGGCAGTTCCTCGACAATACCCTTCTTCTTCTTTTTCTTGTCTTTCTTGGACGTCGTCGTCGTAAAGCCCCAGATGTCATCCTCTTTCTTCTCAGGTTCCTTTTCGGGCTCGGGCTCAGGCTCAGGCTCGGGCTCAGGCTCAGGCTCGGGCTCAGGCTCAGGCTCGGGCTCAGGCTCCGGATCCTTGCCCTTCTTTTTCTTGCCCTTCTTGCCCGTTGAGACAAGCCCCCAGATGTCGTCTGCTTCCTCCGTTTCTTTGACTGGTTCCTCTGGAGGCTCAGGTGCAGCAGGCTCAGGTTCCACCGTCGGTTCCGGCTCGTCCCAAATCGATGCCTTCTTCTTCTTTTTATCCTTTTTGGACGTTTTTGTCGAGAACCCCCAGATGTCATCATCCTTCTTCTCCGGTTCTGGCTCCGGGTCTTTCGGCGGTTCCGGGGCTGGCTCTGGGATTGGTTCGGGTTCGGGTTCGGGAACCTTATTCTTGCCCTTCTTGCCCTTCTTGGTTGTCACCGTCCCCCAAAAGTCATCTGGTTCGGGTTCAGTAGCGGCTGGGGGAGCAGGCGGAGGATCTGGAGCGGGGTCGTCAAGGATGCCGTTCTTCTTCTTCTTCTTGTCCTTCTTCGACATGCCCCAAGTATCCCAAGTGTCGTCTGCCTCTTCCTTCTTCTCCGGTTCCGGATCGGGCTTCGGCTCCTCTACAGGCTCTTCAACGACTGCCAGGGCTGCCTTCTTTTTCTTCTTGCCCTTCCCGACGACAGGAGCAAACCAGTCATCCTCTGGAGGGGCCGCCGGAGCGACAGGCTCGGGCTCGGGGGCAGGTTCGGGGTCACTCTTCTTGCCCTTCTTCTTGGAAGAAGTGTTCCAGCCCCAGGGGTCAGAAGCGTCCGGGGTATCGGCAACTGGATCCGAGGCATCCTCTGTTGCATCCGTACCCCAAATGTTGCTCTTCTTCTTCTTGTCCTTTTTGGAGGCAGTAGTAAAGCCGAAATCATCTTCCTGCGCCTCGGTGCCGGTCTCGGGGGGCTTGTCTTCGGGTTCGTCAAGGGCGTCAAAGGAGAAAGTAGTCTTGTTCTTCTTCTTGGGCTTCGCACGGTTCATGCTCCAAGGGTTCGAATCGGCTTCCTCCTTCTTTTCAGCAGCATCGGCATCGCCGTTGCCTCCTCCACCACCGGACCAGTCAAAAGTGCTGCCGCCGGTGTTCCACTTCGTGCCCCAGTTCCCGAAAGAGTTTTTGGAATCTGATGCGCCGAAGTTGAGGTCGAGTTTTCCCGAATCGTCGCCTAATTTGATCTCGTGGAACGCATCGCCGCCAAAATCCGTGGTTGGTATGGTCGGCGCGGCGTCCGGCTCGGGGTCGGCACCGACCTTCTTGCCCTTCTTTTTCTTACTCTTGGCAGTCGTAAAGCCCCATTCGTCGTCCGGATCTGGCTCTCCAGGAGCATCGTTGCCTCCGTTCTTGTCCTTGTCGCCATCGCCGCCATCGTCAGCATTGCCGGCCCCGGCGTTGTCGCCGTCACCTGCGTCGCCGCCGCCGCCGCCGCCGCCCTGGTCCCCACCGTTGCCATTGGCATCCTCGCCGTCTTTCTTTTCTCCATCGCCATCATCAAACCACTTGTTTGCGGCGGCAGCCTTCTTCTTCTTCTTGGCCTCGATAATGCCTTGCGACGAGTTCCAGTCTACTGAAATGTCGAAGGCCGGATCCCGGAACAGGTCACGGCTTGAGGATCGCTCTCGCTGGCAGGTAGTGGATGCGGGCAAAGCAAGGTGCTTTGAGGAGTCTGGCAATCGATGGTGTGCAGATGCATCAGTCTCGCTGTGATCTTGCACCTGGTCGTAGTCCTGCGACGTCTCGCTGGCAGCTGGCAGACGGCGTGTCCATCTTGGGGTGCAATCCGGAATCCATAGCGGCGGGCCGGCCCGCGATGGACGCGACGTCGGATGCGCAGTGGTCTATTAGCTCGAAATGTTAGGATACAGAGTCTAATTCGTCAACAGAGAGCGCCCGTCGCCAAAAAGTGCGAAGTTAACCCCACCCCCGCACACAATAGGTAGGCTGTTGAAGCTCTACAGAGCGCGGTGGCGTTTGAAGTTGAAGATCGGGGAGGGGCCGCTGGCGGCGCGTGAAACAGCGTTTCGCGCGCAGGAGAGTATTGGGGTCGACACATACCTGCGCGTTCTGTCTATCAACTATCCATGCGAGAGAGATGAGGCTTAGCTGAGCTCGCAGCGAGGGCTCATCCCAACCAATCGTCGAGGGGCGGATATTTGGGTAGCCGGGACCGCTTTGGCTCCAGCTTGTGGTGACCAAGACCTCGGCCGCGGCCATTGTGGGAGTTGGAGCTCGTATGAATGCAGGCCGACGACGTCACCGTCATGGAAGCTACTGGCTCGGGGCTATGAAGCCCTGGGGTATGCGGGATCGAGTAGTACTCGGTTGGACGGTGGAGGAGGGGGTTCGCTGCGTCGGGTCGAGTCGGGGCTGCCAGGTCGCAGTGCCGGGCGCTGATGTTCGTTGGTGGACGACGTATCCAAAGAAACGCGAGCGCGACTGAGTCGAGGTGGCGGTGATTCGCTTGCTGCAATAGACAGCAGTGTCGACAGGGAAACGCTGAGTCCGAAGTGGCGGGACCTAGCAGAGCGTAGGGAATGAGAGTATCGACTATCAACCGGAGCTTGCGAGAGAGTCGGAGAAGATAGCTTAAGACCAAGCGCGCGAGGCAATCCGGTGGAAGCGGCGTCGTTAACCGTCAAAGGTCCGCCTCGGTGCCACTACAATCTACCGGTTCAGGGTCCGTTTCGTTTCGTTCGCGGCGGAGACTCGAGCGCGGATGAGGGTGTGCGCCGCAACCCTGTCGCTTTGTCGTTGCGTCACAGAGCACTGCGAGGCGAGGCGGGAGCGAGGTGAGGGCGGCGGTGTAGTAGAAAGCCCAGTCGTCTTACGCGGTAGTCGTTGCAAAGATACCACCCACAGTCGACCCCTTACGCGAATGTGCGAGCGTGTGAAAGGCGCAAATTTGCCCTCGGCGAGCTGAGACGAAAAAGGGCGACGACTGCAGCCGCCTGCAGGAGAGGACGGTGATGGGCCAAGAGTGCCCACGGCGGGAGCCAATGGAGCAGCCACCCTTGCCTTGGATCGTCCGACCCGAGTCGAGCGTATCAGCGTCACACCAAGGGAGACGGTGACGGCCGCGAGGTGACTGGCTCTCGTTTACTAGACGCGCATCGCGCAGCCGAATGGGAGGCAGAAGCACACCAACTCTTTTCTTGGCCCCGGGAGCACGGCGCATATGACGACGGGCAGAGAAAGGGCTGGGACGGCTGGGAATATGAACAAGAACAGACACAAGAGACGGCGGCAATACAGAGCTGTATGACTGGGCAGCGACGTCTTGTACAGATACCGCGACTCATCAATGACCAAGAATGCCCGAAAAAAATGGCTGGGGGTGGGCGGGGCGGGGTCCCGGCGGGGAGGCCACAGCGACCCATTGGGCCTTACCGTCATCAGACCCTGTCGGTGTCAAGATGGTGTGGCCCGACGTGACCACGATGACCTCCTAGCACTCGCTACCGGTATGGATATGGCTACTAGGTGCTCCGTTGATGGCCATCTGATGCGCTCGCCTCGTGACCCGATAGCCGCGCCTCCGCGCACATCCCGTAGGCAGGGCAGTATCGCACCAAGCTGACCAACTGATTCCTCAAGACTCATTCGTCGAGCGAGGGCTTGAGCGGGAGTGGTCGACTTACACGCAGCCTGCGTGAGATGGGGGCAAAGGGGGCTGGATGGCTTTTTGCACGAAGATCAACTAACAAGCCATGCCATCCTTCCACCCGTCCCATCCCAGCGTGGCTCTGCCGGCCAGGATGCGTCTCTGTTCTCCCATACCTCCCCAGCCGGCATCCCTATTCGTCGTCTCTCGCCCGGAAGGATGGGCAGTGATGCGCGCCGCCGCCAGATCTCTCCCCCTTCCGGCCATGCATCATGCGTTGCTCGATTGAGCCGACACGCTGCGCCATTTCCTCGGTCCAGAAGCTGGCGACTGCGGGCGTGTATCGCGTGTCTCGGGGTGACTTCGAACCCTTATCTGGACGCCGCCTCCGTTCCTCTCGGCAGATGAAGTGAGCGACGCGGCACATCTTGCGCACCGTAGCCACAGTCTGCGGGCGGTGATGATGTATTCGACGCTGCAACGGTTCAATTTTCAAACCCACGCGCAAAATGCGCACGGCACCAGCCGCACATACTTCCACGCTGCCATGCATTGGCTGCATTTCCTCGACGCAAACCCATGCCAGAAGCACGCGCGCGTCGATGCAAGTACCGCTACTTGCGCCGCTGGGCAGCCATGCACCGGGCGCGCAGGTACCTCAGCAGCTCTGGACCGACCCAAATGCTGGAACCGCCATCGGGAGCTAAGACCCGCGATGGTGGCTCGTGGACCAACCAGCCGCCGTTGTGGCTGGACGCGGCACCGTCGACGCTGCTCACCGCCTCGAGCGTCGGGTTGATATGGGATGCTCGGAAGTGCCAAAGCACAGCAAATTTTTAAGCCGTCTCCAGTTGTGACGCCCGACTCTGTAGCATCCCGACCTGGCTTCGTTGACACCTCGGCGACCGATATCTGTCCTCTTCTATTCGGTTCTGCCGCGACGTCGTCGTGCCCGTGACGATCCACACGACAACGTCAACCTGCCGGAACTGGGGTGGGGTAGTATTTGCACTCGGTGCAAGTCGGGACAGCTACGAGTAGATAGCCTCGCTCTGTCCCTGGCGGTCATACCCAATGATGGAAGCGACACAAGGCTCGCCTCGCTCCTGTTTCCTCGTATAATGAGACAGCTTCATGAGCGGTGCTGATGGTCTGTCAGTATGTCTGTCTAGTTATAACTTATCGCACAACAGCAACCCAGCTGCCAGATGTCAGATAGGCGAGTGAACGTGTGGCACGCGACATTCCAGGTGACACGCTGCTGTGGTCGGGAACCGCCAGATGCCCCATCCAATCGCACCGCGAGCATGAAGCTGTCTAGCAGCATGTCATTGAGACGTACGACGTGCAGCACGGGCGTCATGCAGACTACCTCGGCCAGCGGCACGCTGCAGGATACCCGGGCCCGTGTCGCCAACGGTGCGTTATCGTGCTTTCCCGGCGGTTAAAAACATCCAAGTCCCAACTCCTCCCCAGGCGGGCAGAGGACAGGGCGTCCTGGAGAACGGGGTCTCGGAGCGGCCTGCACACGGGGCCCGGCACCGGGCCCAGCCCCGCTCGCGATCTCGGCGTCCTGCCGGACACCAACAATCTCCACTCCTCGGTCAACGTCGCCTCCAACTGCGCAGCCACAGCGCAAGCGCTAGGATACTGCCCAGCTTCGCCTCGATCACCGTGGATCCAGGAGAGAGATTAGGTTTTCATGCACCGGCAAGCAGCTCTGCGAGACCTCTCCCGTTCGGGGCACCAAGTCTCATAGCTGGCTCACTTGAGAACAGACTTCAATTGAGCTGAGCTTGCAAGATATTCGCCCTATTGGGTCTGCCCAGGAGTTGATGGAACTTTTTTTTTCTTTTGCGGGAGAAATCCGTGTCGAAAGGTAGCGGTAGCGCTGAAGACTGCCGGCCAGGGCTGATCTACTTTCGAAACCCTGGGAGGTTTCACCGTATTCGTAGACACTGATGACTTCTACAGCAAAGACACGTAAGCCAACAAATATACGTAGTCAGAAAGGACCAGAATCGAAGCCCATTGCGTCCATGGAGCCTGGTGAGCCTGCTAGGGCAAGGCTCTCTTATGTCTTTTCTTTCAATCTCTCCCCCCTGGGAACCCCACGCAGCACTGCCGCCCCCTTCAACCCGATCGAGGCATCGACTCAAAATCCTGGTTGAATCCAGAATAATTCATCAGCACCGTGCCAACTTGTACCGTGTAGCTCAACTCCCTGTCCTAGCGAAAACGAATACCACCCATAACGGATGTGGAAACGAGGTCCGAAGAGCGGCCTCCCGTTTCATTCTCCACGCCCATCCAGTGACCGGTAGACCCCTGGGGGCGTCTGGTATTGAAAATTGCCATGCTCTGCCCTCAGTGTACCCTTTCCCACTGCGGGTACAGGCGTCGTCATCCACTTGGCAAGGCAGATTCCAACCCTAGTCTTGGTGCCGAGGTGGGCAGCTGCGAACCGATCCTTGCCGGCAAGTCGGGAGTACTTGACGCTACATGTACTCGGCGGGTACTCGACCGCCCACGATGCAGCAGTGCCGAAGCAAGTTCGCCGGCGCATGTCCCGAAACCTCTCCGCTCAGAACCTGGCTCCCATCTCCGCACACGAAGCCCCTGGAGAGGCTCCCTAGAGAGGAAACTATTGACTCCAGACTACGAAGCGTGCACCCGTGCGGACGCACAAGAAGCCTGGACAGGGTTTGAGGCCCGGCAAAAAGTCAAATCTCCGCTTATTGCCGACAAAGGTTCCTCATCGTGCGGAGCCCGTATCATAGCCTGCTCATCCTCATGCCAAGCCACATGGGTTCTTCGTAGGGCTGGAATAGCGGCTGTATTGCTTCCCGTGGAGGGCATGTCCACGCGTGTCCATGTTTGCGTCCGACGGATGCATTGACTGTTCTCCAACAAGAGTTGTATGTTTCGAATATCGGCCAACTCTCTTCCCACTCTCCCCGCTCTGCAACGTCGGTCTGGTGATATGGGCCTGTGAAAGCCGCGGCCCAGTGTTGTTTGATTGTTGTAAAATCTTTCGTGATCCATTAAGCATGTTGGCATGATAACTCCCGCCAAATGGGTTACATCACATCAGCCGAGAGAAGAAACCTCCGAGGGCGGGGTTCTTGAGAAGAGAAAATCAACCCTACCCTTTCTCATGGCACCTCCCTCCCCGGTCGTATCGTCTGAGCGTCAACATTCGCGTAACCTTAGCTGTCTCCTGACGGAGTCGTTCCGCGAGGCCCATACTTCGATGACGTGGCAAATGAAGGCCGTTGTCAAAAATCAGATTCAAGGCCCTCTCTGCGAAGGCTTGGTATCTAAGGCGCAAGAAATCTATCCTCCGCTTTCATCCCGTCGAGCCCTTGAAATCAAATTGGTGCAAAAATTCGCATGCTAGCCCCCGACCCTTGTATACCAAGTGATCTCGAACGATTGCTAGCTGTCCCTCGAAACATCATCGTGATCTGTACTTTGCCTGGCTGAGAACAAAAGAGTTGCTTTCGACCAAGTAGGATAGAAGGCCCGGCCAGCCTAAAAATAGCGTCTCCAGCCTCAAGAGATTATTGAACAAAAGGAGACGCGACAAAAGAAGTGACGAATTTTACGAGACACGAGCCGATGTTCTCGCCAAAATGCTTCAGCGACCGCCAAAGTCACTGGCATAGCCCATCTCCCCAAAGTTCTGGTTCATGCCCCCATCTCCGTATCCCGTGCCAGGGCCACTCACATACCCACCGTCGTCGCCTTCATCGTAATCACTAGCATCAAATGAAGATCGACCGCTCAGGTCATCGTCCATAGGCACCCCCGCGTCCTGCTGAGACCAGTTCATCTGAGCCAAGGCAGGATACTGGGCCAATAGGGCAGCAGGCAGTGCGTAGTTTCCGCCCGCGTCCATGGGGTAGCCCTGTGATGCATCTAGCGCCATGGGCTGAGAAGCCATGTTCTGGTTCATGTTGTGTTGCATGCGCTGCTCCTGCCATGCACGCTGCCGCTCGATCATCTCCTCGTCCAAAAGGGGCTTGATGCAGATACGACCGGCTTCGGATCGGAAATGACGACCCAGGGCATCGGCACGTGCAAAGCGTCGGCCGCAACCCCATTGGCCCCCGGCCTTGAGATCGCCTTTGCACACGAACTTCTTCTCGCCAGAGTGCAGGCTCTCGTGACGTTTCCGGTCGTGCTGCCGGGCAAAGGCCTTGCCACACACCGTGCAAACGAACGGTCGCTCGTCCGTGTGCGTTCTCAGATGAGAGCGTAGGTTGTAAGCTCTCGTAAATCGCTTGGGGCACAACGTGCATTGGAAAGTCGCGGGGTGCTTCTGAACCCGTTTGGAAGCTCCAGGATCTTGGCTATTTTGGTACTCAGGATCCGCTAGCCGCAGCGCAATGACATTGTTCGGCACCGCAGACGTAGACTGCCGTCGCCCTCGCGGAGACGAAGTAGCCTGCCTGTCAAGGGGCGACAGGGAGCGGGACGAGTCTGATCGTGCGGCCAGATTAGAGCCAACGGAGGGCGAAAGGCTGCTGGAATTGCTCTGCCTGCCAATGCCAATGCCGCCAGGTTGAAATGGATCGGTCACCGAACGGGGACGAGACTTTAGTCGGCCTGCGAGCTTGTTAGTCCAACCGCCTGGAGCAACCAAGGAATGATTAGAAGAGCAGCGACGTACCCCTCTCTGGTGGTGTCAGGGAATCTTGGTCCATGCGCCCCTTTGACGGCTCAAAGATGCCAGGCTTCGAATTGTTTGGCGCGAAGTCGATGTTGATGGAGGGAGGGGCCATCTGCGGCATGTCGCCTCCGCTGGAATGCTGCAAAGAAGGGAACGTATCGTTACTGGTAGCGATGCCAGCATACGGCCCGTAGCCAGTGCCGGGCGGCGCCAGACCAAATCCCGCTTGATGCATCTCGGGCAACTGCTGCGGGTTGATCCGGGGGCTTATCGCTGGGCTGTGAGAAGGGCTTCTGCCGTGGCCGCCCTGGGTGTTGTCGGCGATGCTGAAAGCCCCGATACCAAGAACCTCTTGGTAGAGACTGCCGTCCGACGGTCTCTGCAGAGGCGAGTGACCGCCGTGGTCGTCGAAGGAATCGGAACTAACGAGGTTGGGCGAAGGGGAGACGGATGAGACGTCCGAGTATTCAGACGGAGTACGGCGATGTCGCTGGAACTGGGGCTGGGTCCAGTCCCCTAACTGGTTCGGGAGAAGGGCGGCTTCCGGACCGAGAGACGCGTTTCTAGAGTGGCCTCCCGGGGGTGAAGATAGCTGATGTTGGCTGAAGGACGGAGAGCGCTGGGCAGAGCCCGACTGGCGACTGTCTGGCTGGAGCAGGTTCGGCGGCGTTTGCGAGTGATGCGACTGGGGCGAGGTCATGCTATGAAGGTCGCTGGGACTGAGGCTCGACTGCTCGAAGAGCGGGGCGTTCAGGTGATCGCCCTGTCCTCCAGCGGAGGGGAAGAGGGAAAAGTCGCCGTCGTTGAGGCTTGGGGAGAGATATGCAGCCGACTGCGACTGGGCATCGAAGGACAAGGTGGAGGCGTCGGCGTCCGGGCCGGAGGGCGGCTGCTGGCCAAACGAGGCGCTGGGGTCGAAGACGGCCGGGTCGGAGAGGTTGGTCTGCGCGTAGGCCTGCTGCTGCGGGGGCTGCTGCGGGTTGAGGAAGTCGGCGGTGGCGCCGGCAGAGTCGAAACTTGTATCAGCGACGCTGGCAAAGGACTGCTGCTGGTGTTGCTGATCCAAGGCGAGGCCAAGCCCAACAGACGATGAGGCATCCGTCCCGTAAGTGCCGGAGGACGGCATGTGCGACGGATGGTTTATATCAAGCGGCGTCGGCTGCTGCTGGGCCTGGCCGGCCGCCGAGGACGGCGACCGGCCGTGGTGGGCCTGTTGATCCATGACGCTGAGGCCGTCGCCGTGAAGATCGCGAGGCAGACTTCCCAAGGCCGCCTCGCAGCAACCAAGGGGGGTGGTTGCCGAGGAGGCTGTGCACTGGGATGGGTGATGCAACGTGCCGGGGCAGACGCCCTATCAAAGAGCTGGCCGCGTGGAAGTGGTCCGAGTCGAGGCTCTGCAGCGAGAGCCCCGGTTTCAGAAGCTCTGCCGGGGATGGGGTGAGACGAGACAGCAAGCTTCGTCGCCGGCGCGCGTACAGTGTGCAGTGCGCGAGTGTAAGCAGCAGCAGCAGGAGCACGGTCGACGGTCCGGGGGCGAGGCGAGGTGTGTGTGGACTTGCGCAGATTAACGTCGGGGGGAGGGAGGCGTGGTGTTAAGGTAGGGCTGGGTCGTCGGGTCGCGAGTGAGGTTGGAGAGTTGGGGATGATGACTGGCGTGGCTCGGTGAGTGACAAGTGAGGGGGGGGGAAACGTCGGGAATTAAGCTGCTTGGGGGCGGTACGATATGGGGTACCCAGGCGTGTCGCGACGGGCTAGCGCGGGCGCTTGTCACTGGCCAACCCGGGCCCGTACCAACGGCCAATGGCACGGAGCCGCCAACGCTTCAATCGGAGGAGCCGAAAGGCGGTGCAGGTGCAATGCGCGACCAGTGCCGCGACGAAACGACGAGGGGGGCGCCGATGGCGATGGACAGGCACGAGGGGCGGGCGGGACCAGACGGAGCCCGCGCGCGGCGACTGGACGAGAGAAGGGCGCGCCGTCTTCCAGAGACAGGAGATGACGACGCCGACGGTCCTTTTGCTCGCGCGAGTCGTCCCCCACGATGATGCGCAGTGCAGGCGATGGCAGATGGCGCGCGTGGCGGCTGCGGACGGAAAGGCAGATCAGCCAGCGTCTGGCGCGGCGGAGACGGGGCCATGGAGACACGAGCGGGTACGTCGGGTGGGTTCTCGTGAATGTCGTGTCTGGAAAGCTGCTTCCTTGGGCCGACACCCGGACAAGTACGCCGTGGGCTCGGCAAAGACCCCATTGTGGTAAGTGAAGCTACGAGTATGGAGTACTCGCACGGCCAAGAGGGCACCCACAAATTGCCGCTGACGCTGGATGCGACCAAGCGGTGCGACGACCTGTACTCCGTACTCCGTACGAACCGCTGCGGTTCCCGTGTCTGTACCTTACCTTACTTTACCTAAGCTTGCTAAGGTAGGTACCGACTGGAGGTAAGCCCCAGCAGGGAACAGCGGCAGCCACCACGCCCCGAACTCGCAGCATCAGTCAGACGGAACCCCAGGGCCCTGCCAAGACTTCAACCACTCGTCTATCTCACACCTTAACCTAAAGGCTACCTGCCTGTCGATGGCGCCGGTCGATGCTCTCTCGAGCTAACTCGAGTCAGGCAGTCGAGGTTCAAAGGTACCCTGCCGACCTCGTTGAAAGGCGTCTCGCGCCCTGGCCCTGGAGCACAAGCCAGCTTCCCGCCTGCAGGGCCGCCAAGGGTTTAATTGGGGAACAGGCCGCGTCGACGGGGCAGTCAGCCTGACGAGGCGCATTGCCTGATCGGGCAAGCCAACTGGGGCCTCCCCCGGTCGCCGTATCCACAGACCGCCCGGAAAGCAACCGAACAGGTCCAAGTCTCTGCAGGTCTCTGCTTCGCAATTCCTTCAACGTCCAAGTCCACGGCGATGGCTCCGCGGCGTCTTCGATCCCTGGTACCGAGAGGTCCTTGCTTGAACATGGAATTAGGCCCATATCGGAGGGCGCACCCATTCTAACGAGCCCGCATGGTCCTGTGCAACAGCGACTACCGATTCCTCGGCGTCGCGGCTCTCGCACTGTGCTTGCGTCTCCTGGGCTGACTTTGAATTTGGCCGGACTGGCAGATGAGAGCCACCTCACCGTCCGCCCCGAAATTCGGACAGCAGTCTCCCCCCATGCAAACTGCTCCGTTGGAGATCGAGATGCGCTTGCACGTACTTTTGATGCGGCGCAAGCCCACTGAAGGAGCGGTACCTTGGTCTGGAGAGGCCATCGCCGACCCAGACTCCAAGCGTCAGGCATTCAACTTCACGCGCTCACGCACGCAGGATGGCCGGTGATGTCGCCGCGCCGCCAATGCGCCAGCGCCCCGTCTGGCCATTCAACCGCAGCGCGTCCATGTTATTTCCGGCTGCTGAAATCGGAGGGACGGGAGCCCCCAATGCAACCCGACTTCACCCACGAACGCCAAAAAGCGCCTAGACCCGTGAATTTGGGGGCTGACGTACCCCTAGCCCTCAGCCACTCGGCAGCCACCCGGGTCAAACCACCGACCCGGACCCCGTCACCTGCGACAAAGCCACAGCGCTTGTGGCTTCCACAGCCCTACGAGCATGGAATCCGGCTTGCCCTCAGTTCCAGAGCGCCCGGCCCAAAATAACACCCCGCTCCCCGGTAGCCACCCCCAATCGGTTTCCTCAGGTTACCCCTGAACGGGGGCACGGATGTAACCACAAGGACAATTATAATGTGGCAGAAGGCTCCCATACAGTAAGGTGCTGCCCCCGAGAGCCAACAACTAATTATGTGCCCGGAGAGGCCAAAGACGGCCATGCTGGTCACGTCGTCGCCGAAGGACCCCTAGCAAGACGCTTGTTTTTAGAACGAATGTGTCACGGAGGGGAACGCTGCTAAGTTATTATCAGGAACTGTCGCGCAAAGAAGGGTATGGGGGCTCCTTCGCCTGCTATGTATATCATACAGTAATACCAAAGGTAGGCATGAAGTCATCAGGTAAGCATGTCCTACTAAGGCAACCAGGTAGGGAATGATGTGCGCTGTTAGCCCGCTTCTATGTCACTTCGCTGCCCATCTCTATGCCCTTGAGGCGCTGCACAGCCCACTATTATGTCAATGAGTAAGCGTAGGTGCTACTAGTGATTCTACACAGCCATATCTAAAACTGCAAGGTTTCACCTTGAACTTCTCTAGCCTTTTCATCTTCTGTGCCTTTGGGGCCTCCACCGTCTTGGAAACAATCATGTTCTTTCCAAACAGAGCTGGGAATATGCGCGTGCCGAAACCGCTCTATAGAAAGCACCAAACTCCCAGAAACTCCCGTGTATGCTGATGATTGGACAATTGAATATTACAACAAGCTCACTCGGGTTGCCGCGAATTAAGCTTGTAACATAAGAAAGATCGTGCGACGGAAAAGTCCCGTCCAGTGGATGGTTTGCAGATTAGATGACGTCGGACCGCTCGTAGCCCGCAGGCTTGAGGCTCGGCTTGGGCACGTCCCTGTCCTTGAAAGTGCTCACAAACGGATTCGGATCCTCGTTTTGGTTGAGGTTGCCGAGGGTGTGGTTGACGCCGCGGTGACCGGCCTCATCTGCCCTGATGTAGAGCAGAAGGTCCTTCATGGTGCGGCTTTCCTCTGGCATGTTCCAGTACTGCGCAAGAGTCAGCATGGCAGTCTTCTCAGGCATCTACGTGCGTTGCAGGCTAAAGGTTAACTCACCCCGATGGCAATATCTGGGATCCGGAATTTAGGATCAGCCCACTTTGGCAGGTGTCCCTGGTCGATCTCGTGGAGAGCACGAGTGTACGTGTGTACGGCCTCCTCCTCGAGATAGCCGACGAAGCGGTGAACAACCTTGGGGTGGAGCAGGTAGGCGATGAAGAGGCCGTTAAAGAAGACACCCTGGGCGCCGATGATCATGAGCTTCATGAACCAGCCAGGTTCGCACATCTTCATAAACGTGAGGAGATGCATGCGCTCGTTGTAGCTCTCCTCGAGAAGAGTCTCGATCCAACCATTGTCGCGCTTCATACGGCGAAGGCTGTTGAGGTGTCGGAGCATGCCACCCACCATGCCGGGGACGCCTGCGATGCTCTCAAGGAAGACGAAGCGGATGAGCTGCGGCGTGTAAGTCATGGTATGTCGCGAGACATCTTGCCATAAGGTGAGGAGGGGCTTACCCATTGGGCTTCCGTCAGCGGCTTCTTAGCCACGATGGCTGTCGTGGGCTTCTTCTTGTCGACCTGCTGCTCTCGGTCCATACCGGTCGCCTTGTCCATGCAGTAGCGCGCAAAGCGCACAATCCTCCACGCCGCCCAGTCACTAAAGGTGCGTGGCTCGCGATGGTCAGGCACGACCGACGTCATCTCCTCCATGGTATAGCCATGATGCGGCCAGGCCGGCGCCGTCTTCTGGATGTGAGGCGTGTCCTTGGCCGGGAAGAAGTCGCGGAGCTGCCTCTCAGGCGTCGAAGAAAACTGCCGCGGCGAGACGACCTGGTGCTGATGGGCGCAACAGGCCAGTCTCAACCCGAGGGCATACTGCGACCGGGACCCGAGGCCGGCGGCTCGCGCGAGCTTGACCGCGTGTCGTGAAGCCTGGGTGCGAGTCTGCGCTGTGGTGGATAGCATGAGGGATGCTGTTCCCTTGTAAGGTCTGCTGATGTGGTACTTGGGTATGCGTATATTTAAGATGAGGGAGCTGTTGTTTGTTTTGGTCGATGGATATGTACATATGGGCCACTTCGTGAGGGTGGCCGACCAAAGCATCAGCCGTATTATATACAATCCGCGAGCATTCCCGAGCCTCAAACACGAAACCTGCGGCGCCGGCCTTGCCGCCGCGACAGCTGAAAAGGACGGCCGCCATTGGCAGGTCGGAGGGCACGCGAACGGACAGTCAAAGAATCCGAGGAGATGCGATTGCCAAGCGAATGATGACACACGAAGACGAATCGGATTTATGGGCCAAAAACAAGACGAAAGGCGCGCTGGGGAGGGCCTTGTAGGCCTCGCGTGCGAGGGTGAAGATCGCTTTGTCGGGATGTTCCGGGATGGGCCCTCAGCGACGGCGCCCGTTCCGAGCCCTTTTCGAGTCGGCGATGGCGTCGCGGGCCGCCCCCGGCAGCACCGAGACCGGCTGGAAGTGAAAGCGGAATTATGTGAATCACGCGCCGCCGTTTAGATGGGCCTGCGTTTGGTTTTTTTTTTCTCCTCACGCGCAATTTTGCGTCGTTTTCTTCCCCTCCTTGATCGGGACGAAGAAAACGGCCCGGTTGAGCCCTGCGATGAGGCAGACCTGTATTAGTTCCCGACTAACTTCGGCTGAGAAATGGAAATGCATCACTGCCGGGCAAATGCTTGCTGGCTGTCCGGATAGGTACTCGTAGTTATGAGGTGGGACCCATGTCCCGGCCGCTCGGGGACCAATGCAATGCCCTGCTATTGTCATAGCCTGCGCAGGGCTTGCATCCGATGCCGTCATGCATGGTACCAAGACCTCAGGCAGAGAAGAGGTGCATCTTCGTATCCGCGCAAGCAACTCGCTCGAGAACAGTCTCCATCGCCTCGCCAAGGGACCTTCAAAAGCCGCAGCTCAGCCAGTCCAATTCTTTATGTTGGTAGAATTTCGGCTGTGCCTTGTTTGCTACCTAGTCACTCTCTTCATACTTGCGCCGCCAACATGATGGTGTTGACGTTGCCGTACATGACTTGAACTCGGACCTGGAAGCTGTCAACACCAGAACCTGACCCACCAACAAGCCGAGTCATCTCCGCTCCAAATCGAATGACAAGGGATTGCATCGTATTTCCCTCAAGGCTTCCGCAGAGCAAGTTCTGACTCACCTTGCGCAAATTGCAGCCGGCAGTTCTGGGCCCGAGACCTCGCTTACCGAAGTGTGGGCTCTTGTACGAGCAGGTGGAGAAACTTCTCGGGTAAAACAAAAGATAGAAGCACCTTGCCTCGCCGGAAACAATGGCAAGAAATACCATCAGCTCAGCGGATGGCAGAGTTACCGATCTAGCGGCATCGGTCCGAGGATCCGCATCCCCTCGTCGGGGAAGACTCGTGGCAATAGCCTGCCACGTGTGCCATCCGACAGCCAAGCGGGGACGGATGTCGGATCCAGCGTCTCAATTTATGTTGTTGTCATGGTGTTTGTACGATAATACCGCCAGAAGGCGCCCAGACTGGTCGAGCGGACCAATCGCTCTGCAAGCATCTCGAGTCATGTTTGTGCTATGCAGACCTGCGGAAACACTAGGATAATGATGCAAGGCGTAATCAAACCGAAGGATGGGTCTTTATCATGACTGTAAGCGTCAATATTGTATTATGACACGATGTCCTGGTTCCTTGTCATTCTGCGCAGGTGCTTGCTATTTTTGTCTGTCTTGCTGTTCTGCCAGCAGTGGTCCCCGCTCTAAGACTTGTTCTTCGTACGAGTATACAAGTATATTGCGCGGAGCATGTGCGAGGGGTCCTTCTACGAGTTGCCTCTTCAAATCGATATATTATATGGTCAGAAGCTGATCCTGTTCCGTCTGAGAAGAAAATTTGCCGTCATGGGAGACCCCCGTCCTCTCTTCTCATGACGCGAGCTTGAACAAATGGGTCTTGGGTGCCAGAAAGCAACCAAGAACCACACGCAAAACCTGGAGGTGCTTTAAATGTCGTTTTCAACCCATCACATTGCCGGTGTGTATCTTCAAAGGGCATTTGATGCAGTTGGAACAAGGCTGGTAGCCTGCCTTAGGTTTGGTGTTGGGCGTCAGGCGCAGGACGCTGCCGACGGGGCTACTTTGTTCAAGGACATGATCTAGCGCGCATATGGAGCAGCCGAGCAATTCCTGACGGTCGATGTCTCGGAGGCCGGCCGGGGGCATACAGGACAAGACGCCGCTGGTCAAGACTGAGTGTTGGCGTCTTGTGGGCCGGCTTCTAGGTTTCATGAGTCCTCTCAAGCAAACGCCTGTCCGGACTGGGCAAGGCACGTGTATCACATGCAGCCTAAGTCGACATGCGTCAGCCCAACACAAGGCCTGGCCTGTGACGTCGGGCTAAGAGCGCGTCCCGCGCCCCCCAAGCCCCTCTTGGGCAGCTGCCCTTCAGTGTATGCACGTGTGACTCTTTGGATCTTATCGTCGGGTGAATCCGTCTCTGATGGCGGGGAAGCGGTTGATGGTAAGTCCACCAGGGCGACTCTGGACGGCGACGGGGCGCAACCTTGGGTGCGGACACAGACAGGTGCCTGCAGCCAAGGGGCCGGGAATGCTAGGGAAAAGAGCAAATTTCAGCATCAGCCGGCGCTGTGCCACTCCCGCGTTCCTGTTGTCTGCGTGGAGGCCTGACCCAACGCTCCAGGTACTGACTGTACTGTGTCCTTTCGTGCCTAACGCCAGCCAAAGCCTCGTTCCCTCCCTCCCTCCCGCCGTAGCGCCTCGCCTCCCGCCTGCCTCCCCGCGACTCCCCTCCCCCCCTTCCCGCACAGAAAAAAAATCCTAACTCCACCGAAACCTGTTCTTTTCTCGCTCGACTTCCACAAACCCATGCGCTTGCGCCCTTCAACGCGTCCGTCACGACGAACCCACGCTCTCGACTGCACCTGATAGACTCCACGACTTGGCCATAAACGCAGAGACGCACCAAGCCTCCAAGCACAAGACCTGACATCATGCCTGCCCGGAAACAGTGGGGTAAGCATCCAAACCCGTCTCCCCCCATGGGGGCGCACAGGACGCACACGCACCGTCGCCGAAGATCCGGGTCTGCAGATTCGGATTCAGATTCAGGTTCGCGTTATTTGCGCGATGCGCCTCTGTGGGGACTGACTGCATAGGCATCCCGGGAGCTTGCTGGCGCTTGCCGCTCGTTCCTGTGCCTGCTTGCATGGATTGCAACTCACTGACCGCTACTTTGCCACAGACGAAGAAGAGAGCGAGTCCAGCACGCCTCCCTCGTCTCCTCCTGTCACTGCTGCCCGCCGTCGTCAGTTTGGCGATGAGGAAGACGATAGCGATGTGAGTTTCATCCTTGCTCCCGTTGGCACGCCGACAACAACTGACTGAGTGACCCCCACAGGTTCTCGAATCTTGGGATGCCGCCGAGGACTCCGAGGTAGAGCGCGAGAAGGAGCGCAAGGCTACCGAGGCCAAGGCCAAGGCCGCCGCCGAGGCTCTCGCCAACAAGAAGTCCAAGGCCCAGCGCATCGCCGAGCACCAAGCCGAGCGTGCTCGTCTCCGCGACGAAGAGTCTAGCGACGAAGAGGACGAGACCGAGGCCGAGCGCCGCGAACGACTCCGCCGCACCGAGCAAGAGGCCGACCTGCATCACGCCGCTGATCTCTTCGGCCAGGTCGGCATCAACACCGGCCGCAAGGCTCCCACCATCGGCGCCGCCGTCGTCGTCGACTCCAACGACCCGACCAGCACCATCAACCTTGCCACTCTGCCTTTGTTCAACCCGCAGACCAAGAAGCAATTCGAGGCGCTGCGCACTACCATCGGCCCCATCATTTCTGGCAACAACAAGAAGGCTCACTATGGCCTCTTCCTCGAGGAGTTCGTCAAGGAGTTGGCCAAGGAGATGTCGAGCGACCAGGTCAAGAAGGTCGCCAGCGCTCTGACTCGTCTCGGCAACGAGAAGATGAAGGAGGAGAAGGCCGCCGAGAAGGGAGGCAAGAAGACCAAGGCTGCCAAGACCAAGACTTCGCTGGTCGCTGGTCGTCCCAACGCTGCGGCGGACACGGCCACGTACGATGATGATGCATTCGGAGAGTAAGTGGATTTGCCCCTTGTCCAATGTGTCAAGCCTTTGTACTAACTCTTTGACAGTGACGATTTCATGTGAAGCAGCCAGCCGGCTCAGTGGCTTTTACTGCTCTCCCGTCTCATCGCCGACAAACTTATGTTATCGGGCCCGGGCAACACATTCATCTGTCGCTCTTTCTAGCCAGATTCCCGAACCCCAGTCCCCAAGCGACCATGTCGCAGTCAGCCCCTGAGGTTCTCCGCGTTTGCAAATACCAAGACGCCAGCTCGACGTCAAGTCCAGGTTCCGCACAAGCGTAGGGGCTTTGGACGGTGGGCCTGGGGATGAGGGCTGTTGGGGGGCGCGGTCGACAGCAGTCGGTAATGGAGAGCACGGATGAATCACATAATGGCGTTTGGGATAACGACTTGCAGTCAGTAGAATGTCTCGTTTTTTACACCTGCATGCTCTGCTCGAGACGCAGACACGAACATCACAAAGGGTCTAGAAGCGTCGCACATTAGAGAGGGAGATGCTGCCAGGATGATAATGAAATGCAGGCAAAAGTCTAGACTTTTAAGAAGTGACTGCGTCGTACATGATAATCGGTGCACTGAAGATGCTTTGCTGATCTGATACTCGTTTCATCGTAGGATGCAGCTTGGGTATCAAATCATCTGTAACCCGCTCTTGAAAGCAGAACATGCCATGCCAAGATGTCGGCCGCCAGGGTCGCCATCACAAAAGTACAAGAGCCCTGCCGAATCGCTCCATCGCCTAACGCCGAGAAAAAAAAAAGATGTATCATACGCGCCAGCCCAGAATTACAATTAGAGCGCCAATGATACAGTGTACCTCACTGCACAAATGCCACCTGAAGAGTGGAGTGAGTGGTTAAAGGTTAAGAGCGAGCATCGCAGCCCCGTGACTTCAAACCACGTTGCCCGCCATGCCCATGAACAGCGCGTGCACGGCCAAGGATAGAGTCCAGAAGCCGACTTTCTTGAAGCGCCGCACACGACTCTGCTGGTCCTCGACGTCCTTGGCGAACGCCTCGTACGTCTCGGCTGACGCATCGTTCATGAGGCCGCAGTCGAAGACGGACCAGCTGCCGTCGAAATCGCTCGTCCGCTTGACTATGCGGCAGGCGATGGGTATATACGTCCTCTTCGCGTTGATGTAGGCCACGATGGGCCGTACGAGCGCCTGGTTGACGTAGGAGATGTCGCGGGTGAAGAGAGGCACGGCAGCCTTGACGTCGTTCAGATGTATTCGCATGTCCATGATGAGGTACCGGCGGTCTTCTTCGCTTTGTTCCTCGGCGTCTTCTTCAACTTTCGGCTGCTCCTCCGGCGCCTGACCGGATGCTTCTGACAGATGACCCGACCGGAGAATGGTGGGTGCTGTTTCAGCAGCGCCTTGAAGGAAGCGAGCGCGGTTCAGTTTCACTGCTTCTTCAAGCTGGTCGTAGAAGTCCGACATGACTTTTGTGATGCCCTCGTCATTGTCGGCGGGGAACATGACGTCGGCGACGATGTCGACGTTGCCCTCGTATATCCACCCAAAGGGGCCTTCGACGCCGGTGTTGAGATGATCGATCTTCAAGCCGTCGATCCTGAGCCTGCTAAATTTTTTCCACGCGTTCGGTTGTCCCAAGCCCATTATGGCACCCTGCTCTTGGTTTGAGACAACGCCGTGTACTTGCCGCGGGTGTATCGTGAAGAGCGAACCGTCGAAAGACCCGGACATGTGGCTCGCCGACAAGAAGTCGTAAAATAGCCACTGCTTCCGTAGCTGAGGGAGCTCGCACGAGTAAATGCTGACAGAGAAGGGGCGGAACCCGTCGGGTTGGTGTATGGTCAATAATAAGTCCTCAAGCTTGAACGACTCGATCTCGAAGTCTCCAGGTTCGTGTATGTGGCGGTACGACAGAGGATCGATCTGCTCCAGAGGCCAGCGCACCGAAGTTCGGTCCAAGACGCCTCTGACGCCGCTAACTTCAACGTCTTTGAGCAGTCCCTTGCCGTTCCACCAGTTGAGGAAGGACAGAGTGACATTGACGTTCGCAATAGTCACGTCAAACTGGGTGTAGTTTCCGTCGTCCTCCGCAACAGCGGACCCGGCATGCTGTGCGTGTCGCCCGGCGGCAGCAACAGCGGCCTCATCGGACGATCCCTTGCTGACAGACGACTCGACTTGGCCTGGTCGTCTCGAAACGAAGACATTGCGAAAAGCGATGACCCCATTCTTCCACTTGGGCACAATGGCCGACTCAAAGACGACGGTGACGCCGGCCGATTGCGTCAAATAGTCCCCGACCCACTTCGCCAGCGTTTCTAAGAGCTCTTGGTCAGCCGACGTATCGTGAGCCCCTGATGGGATACAAGGCTTACCTTGGGCAAAGACGGTATTGATCGAGAAGATGAGAAGGGAGAAGAAGGTTGTGGTCCCAACAAGGATCCACACGATGTGACCAAGCATGAACCATGAAACAAAGGCTCCCCATTCATCCGCGTTCCATGGTCTCATGCTCCTGATGGACATCCACTTAAACCGAACTCTGACTCTGTCCCAAAAGCCGTTTGCTGCTGCGAGAAGCTCCTCCTTTGTAGGCCGATGTGGCATTTTCGGTAGATGCAGATATTTGGACACAGACGTCGCTATAGATTCGGAATCGTCATCGTGGCTGGTGGTCTCTCCTGGCTTAGCTGTGGATGTGGACTTGTGCGACTGGCCGTCTTTGACGTGCTGCGCCGGTACATCCCCGCCTGCGACTGGCGTCGAGTCCTTCCTTTGAGGACTTTGCGGTATCTTTGATCGCTCATCACTATAGTATCGGTGGCGCCATGCTGATATGGCGGGCGAGCCTTGGTTGCTCAGACTGCGAAGGGGACTGATAGGGCTGAGCCTGAGTCGGTCATTCTGCTTTGGGCAGCCTGCAACAGGTCGATAAGCTGGGAAAAGTTGCGAGAAGTTGTGTGTGCCTCGAAATGTTGGCCGCTGTGGATGAAACAGCGATAGACGCGATAATTGATCTGGCGGCTGCGTCGGTCGGCCGTGCGGAAAGCCGCAGGCAATCCGAGGAGGCTGGCTAGCTGCCCAGAAGCGACTTCCGGTCAGCCATGAAGGGAAGCCCTTAGACATTTTTCCAGCTCATGGCGCCTTGCTGCGAGAAGAGCGCATCGATGGCAGAAGACTGGCGGAAAGTGTCGCAGCGGGGACGGTGATCAAGCATGTGTCCGCAGTCACGGTCGCGATAAAGCTCTGGCGCTATAAAACCTGGAAGTCGCTTGAGTCCATGACGCGCTAGGTACTTTGGTACTGCTGGGACCGGTAAGCTTGCGGCCGCGAAAACGGGCCAATCGATAAGCGCCGATAAGCCACCACAAATTTTCCAGCGGCGGCGCATTGTGGCCGCAGACTTGGTGGGATAGCGGTGGGCGTCCTGGACCCCGACTGACTATTCTTCATCGACCACACAGTCAGAAGGCAACATTTGCGACCGCTCGCTTCCCGCCCTACTACCATACCCAGTGAGCGTCTGTGACCGACTGCTCCGTATTCTTCAAATATACAAGCCCCTTCGTCCGCCGTCATGCCTGCGCCAACGGCCTTGAAAAAGGTCGACGAGACCCCGCTCGCCGCGGAGATGCCTCTGCCAGCACAGGGTGATTATGCACAGGTCCTCGATCCCGATTTCGTGCAAATGCACTGACCGGAGAGCAGAAAACGATGACGAATTCCTCCTCGACGCACAAGATTCCATGGACACCGAGGCGCAGGCCTTGGCACCGCAAGACCACGAGGGCGACGAGGCCATGGCCATCGACGAAGAGGGCCGCCCGCGGTTTGCGCCAGCCAGAGACATTGTATGCCGTTGCCCCTGTTCGTCCGTTCTGCGCACCTTTACTGACTCCAGCGGCAGGACCCCGTATCGAGGACGGAAACTCGCAAGGTCCCCGTCCCTCCGCACCGAATGACGCCACTCAAGCAGGCCTGGCCCAGCATATACCCGCCTCTCGTCGAACACCTGAAGCTGCAGTGCCGGATGAACATCAAGCGCAAGACTGTGGAGCTGAGGACCTCGAAGCACACCACGGATTCGGGTGCTCTGCAAAAGGGCGAGGACTTCGTCAAGGCCTTCACGCTGGGCTTTGACGTCGACGACGCCGTGGCTCTGCTGCGATTGGACGACCTCTACATTGAGACCTTTGAGATCAAGGACGTGAGGACTATGCACGGTGACAGCCAGGCCCGTACCATCGGCCGGATTGCTGGCAAAGACGGCAAGACCAAGTTTGCCATCGAGAATGCTAGCCGGACGAGAATCGTGCTGGCAGACTCCAAGATCCACATCCTGGGCGGCTTCAAGAACATTCACATGGCGCGGGAGTCGGTCGTCAGCCTGATTCTTGGCAAGCCGCCGGGCAAGGTGTACGGAAACCTGAGGACGGTCGCCGCCAGGATGAAGGAGAGGTTTTAACGGTCACAAAAGCGTTTGGTTCTGGTCCTTTGGCGTTCAGGGGTTAGCATTTACAATCCATGTGCTCTGATGAAACTTCGTCGGTCTTGTCATTGGGAACTGCTCGATATATAGCATGGCGGAATGATATGAGGAACGGAATGCCTCTGCAGTGTCCAATCCAGTGATGGTGTAGGCCTACGAGCACGACCACCACCTAGGCGCAGCCTGTGTCCGAAGCCGGCAGGCGGCAACTCTCATGCGCGCAGGCGTGTCATAGAAAGTAGCGAAAATGGTCGACCCAGCCTTTCCCTCTTCGAGCTCCGGAAGCAGCACATCTAGGTTGGGAAGCGGTGACTCGCCGCTCGCCGCTTCCGACAACGGCTGACGAGGGTCAAGGTTCCACGACTCGGCGAGATTTACGGATACGGCCGTCGTCGCTCATTGGCGAAGTGGGCTGAATAGAGGGGTACCTGCGGCCCGCCGCCTAATAGCGTCGTGTCAAATGTAAACCCTTATCGCCAAGTGAGATCATTTTTAAACCCGCTGAGCGCAGGAGGTGGCCAGGCGCCCCACCCTAACGAGCTGTGCTCCGTTGCCAGCAGCAGGCCCAAAACACCGCGACCCTTCCTCAACAAACGCTTCTCCTCCCTCCCTACCTACACAAACAGCTTCCTCCAATTCTCTCGAGCCAACCTTTCGAGAGATTGCAGCCCAGAACCAACCTCAGGTATGTCTCCTACAGCTGCCTCTCCTCTCAATGCCCTTGCCCGCACCCCAGGTCCCTGTTGATGGCCTTCGCCTTGTCACCCCACCATGGAAGGAATAGCTACACCTGGAGTTTGAGCATTGCTGTCCTTGAGGCATATTCGCCGCACGCTGCTTTATCTGGGATAGGGCCATCGCCTACCTATTTATGACGCTCCTTGGAGCATTTTGAAGCTCGGGGTGCGAAGTCGTGTCCATCTCGTCGAGCTTGAGACCTCCCCTCACCCCTCCTCTGGCTGCTTTTCTGAAGCAGCTGCCCCGCCCCCGCTGCCCAAGCACCGACCAGACTGAAGGCCTCACTGACGCGCCAGGCGCCTTCCATCAGAACCACAGCGCTTCACCACAACAGCTTGCAACATGGCTATCACCAAGGTTCACGCCCGTTCCGTGTACGACTCCCGCGGCAACCCGACTGTGGAGGTTGACGTCGTTACCGAGACTGGCCTCCACCGCGCCATCGTTCCGTCCGGCGCCTCTACCGGTTCGTCCCGATCCTCACCCGGCCCCCATGCCGATGCAATGCGTAACCGAGAATATAGGCCAGCATGAGGCTTGTGAGCTGCGCGACGGCGACAAGTCCAAGTGGGGCGGCAAGGGCGTCGGCAAGGCCGTTGACAACGTCAACACCATCATTGGTCCCGCCCTGATCAAGGAGAGCCTTGATGTCAAGGACCAGTCCAAGGTCGATGCTTTCCTCAATGACCTCGATGGCACTCCCAACAAGACCAAGCTTGGTGCCAACGCCATCCTCGGTGTCAGCTTGGCCATTGCCAAGGCTGGCGCTGCTGAGAAGGTGAGTACTCGGCGCTGGAGGAGCTAGCACATGATGCCGAGTGACCCTGCTAACTGCGACCAGGGTGTTCCTCTGTACGCCCACATCTCGGACCTTGCCGGCACCAAGAAGCCTTACGTTCTCCCCGTCCCCTTCATGAACGTCCTCAACGGCGGGTAAGGCTGGACTATTCCCCGGATGGATAAGAGAGACGATGCTGACATCTTCGCAGCTCCCACGCCGGTGGCCGCCTGGCCTTCCAGGAGTTCATGATCGTCCCCTCGTAAGTCGCGGCCTTGCCTCTGAGTCTTGATGCTGTTTCTAATCAAGGAGATAGCGATGCTCCTACCTTCTCTGAGGCCATGCGCCAGGGCGCCGAGGTCTACCAGCAGCTCAAGAGCCTCGCCAAGAAGAAGTACGGCCAGTCCGCCGGCAATGTTGGCGACGAGGGTGGTGTTGCCCCCGATATTCAGACCGCCGCCGAGGCTCTGGACCTCATCACCGAGTCCATCGAGAAGGCTGGCTACACCGGCAAGATGAACATCGCCATGGACGTTGCGTCCAGCGAGTTCTACAAGGAGGCTGAGAAGAAGTACGACCTGGACTTCAAGAACCCCGAGAGCGACCCCTCCAAGTGGATCACCTACGAGGAGCTCGCCGCCATGTACTCTGACCTGTGCAAGAAGTACCCCATCGTCTCCATCGAGGACCCCTTCGCCGAGGACGACTGGGAGGCGTGGAGCTACTTCTACAAGACCCAGGACATCCAGATTGTTGGCGATGACCTGACCGTCACCAACCCTCTGCGCATCAAGAAGGCCGTCGAGCTCAAGGCCTGCAATGCCCTGCTTCTCAAGGTCAACCAGATCGGCACCTTGACCGAGTCCATTCAGGCTGCCAAGGACTCCTATGCCGATGGCTGGGGTGTCATGGTCTCCCACCGATCTGGCGAGACTGAGGACGTTACCATTGCCGACATCGTCGTCGGTATCCGATCTGGAGAGATCAAGACCGGTGCCCCCTGCCGCTCTGAGCGCCTGGCCAAGCTCAACCAGATCCTCCGCATCGAGGAGGAGCTGGGCGACCAGGCCATCTACGCCGGCGCCAACTTCCGCAAGTCTGTCAACCTGTAAAGCTCTCGTCAGGAGACTACGGCAGACTGCAAGGCCCGCCAAATCGTGCAGACTGGCACCCAGTCGGGCGAATGACCGAAGCCATTCACGGCTCATGGTAACATGGAATAAAATTGGGCGAAAATAGACAAAATGTCATAGGTAGCTTGGAGGCCCAGAACAAATCAGAGAGAATGAAAGCCATTTATCAAGCCGCAAGTCTTATTTCGGGTGGTCAGTGTGTTGCTGGACACCTGTAATTAATTACCCACAACGCTGACGATGGGCTGCCACGAGCTTTGGTCCACCCGCGTGGCTGCTCATCAGCCACATCGAGGCTGTCACCAGAGCAACGCCCCTGCCATAAACAAATTAAGAATCCACCCCGCGTCGCTCGGCGAGTCGTACACGTGAACCTGCAACATTTCGAGACAGCAACGCTTCGGCCAGCGGCGCCCTGTTACTTCTGCAAGAGTTGACAACCGCCCTCGGCCGAGCCAAATCAACCAAAATGCCGGCATCGGGAGACCTCATCGACTTCGATGTCATCGAAGGGCACAAGGAGAACATCCAGTCCCTGCCTGGCGGCCGCTCTGCCAAGAAGCTGGCAGAGCTGTACTCGCCGAGTCCCCTCCATAAACTGTCGACGCCCACGCCATCGAACACGAAGAACGTCAATGACTGCATTCGCGCCGAGTACGAGGCCGAGGTACAGAACATCTCGGAATCAGACGACCCTCTCGACGTGTTCGACCGATATGTGCGCTGGACACTCGACGCGTATCCATCGGCGCAGGCCACACCGGAGTCACAATTGCATCTCCTGCTGGAGCGGGCGACCAAAGCGTTCATCAGCTCTGCTCAATACAAAAACGACCCTAGATATTTGAAACTGTGGATGCACTACATACACTTTTTCTCGGACACGCCGCGCGAAACGTACATGTTCTTGTCGCGACACGGCATCGGAGAGGGACTAGCCCTCTTCTACGAAGAATACGCCGCGTGGTTGGAGGGCGCAGGGCGATGGTCGCAGGCCGAGGAGGTCTACAAACTCGGTATCGAGCGTGAGGCCCGTCCTGTCCAGCGGTTGCTGCGAAAGTTCAAAGAATTCGAGGAGAGGCTCGCCGCGCAGCCGGACGTCTCGAACGAGCCATCCTCGCCGGCACTACCAACCATGCGTCCAGCTTTAGCTGCAAAGATGGACCCCTTTGGCGCCGGGTCGCGACCGCTGGATTCTCAGGCACAGCGACAAGCAAGCGGCAGCAGTGCCCCTACGTCGAAACCGGCCAGGTCAAAGCTCACAATCTTCTCCGATGCAGATGCGAAGCCGCCCGTCTTGTCGGCGAGGGATGAGGGATCCAAGGGATGGGATACCATTGGCTCCCTCGCTGATCGTAACACGGAAAACACGGTGAAGCCGAAGCCGTGGGCAGGAGAAACGCTCAAGGCAGGCGGAAAGAAGCCCAATGCTCCAAAGATGGCAGTATTCAGAGATCCGGTATGTGCCTCCTCTTCTCCCCCTTTCACGCCCATGTGTTGATGAAGATAGGACTAATGTTTTTGGGCTATTGGCGTTTTCTTGTACTGCAGTCTCTCTCACAAATAAACAACATCATTGTTGTTCCATCCAAAAATCAAGTGACATTGCATCCACAGACGGGTAAGAAGGAGTGCATTTTTGTCGACCTGGCGGCCATTTACCCCACCCCGGAGGAACCGGGTACGGAACTGAGCTTCGATGAAATCATCGCCGCAAATCGGGGTTGGCTCTATCGCTCCTGGGGTGAAGAGTCTGTGGACGAGAGCCTGGTTCCCGAACCCGCTCCTACGCTGCTTGAGGTTGATGAGACCAGAAGCCCCACGAGCAACAAGCTTGCCGTCCACCAAGACCCTGTCCTGTACGACGAAAATGGCGCGATCGTCGAGCCGCCTCGGGAACCCCGTGCTGGGCGGAAGAAGAAGGTGATTGAAGTCAACGAGACACAAATCAGTAGGCTTCCCATCAGCTATCGCATTATTTACCGGCCAAGTGCTAATCGTCACCCAGTCAAAGCCAAGCTCGACTCACCGTCGGGACCCAAACTCCGCAAGAAGAACACCTCCGAGCCGACAATGACGCTACACACGAAGGCTGCCACCGACGACATATACGACATTTTCAATGCACCTCTCAAATCCAGCACTCAGGACGAAGAAGAAAGTGCCGATGAGGATGATTACGAGACCGATGGCGACTACATGTCCGACGCTGAGAGCACCGGAACGACCAGACAGGTCGATGCCAGTGAGCACGGCGACGACGAAACTTCTGACGTCAAGAGTGTGAGCGAATGGTCTGACTTCTCCACGCGGAAGCATGTCCCCGAAATTGCTACGAACGGTGAAGAGGATGAGCCAGATGAGACACAGGTATCCGGGCTTGATGAGCCTAGCACCGCCGAGCAAGAGTCAGAGCAGAGCGAGCGCAGCACAGAAGATGCACCAACCCCCGAGGACTTGGACGATGAGGGCGCGGACGCGGCAGACGCGGAGGAGGACTCCCCTCCCAGGACCCGCACGGTCTTTGTTCCCATTCAACCGGAAGATTATGATCCTCCAACTCGCCCATTTAGAGATCCGGCCGAGGTGGCAAATAATCGACTACCGTTTATGACCCCGATCACCGAGAGGACCGAGTGTTCCTTGGACGTCGAGGTGGATCGAGATGGACAGTTCAAGACACCGTGCAGGCGCGATAACGTGTCACCTGCGATGCTTGAGCCGTTGGACCTGGAGCCCCTAAGCAGCCCTCTGCGGGAGATTGCTGAAGAGCTGTCGCCCATTCCTCGAATCCCGGCATTGTGGGGGCCAAAAACCGCTGCCGCCACCAAGACAGCCGGCAAAGCTTTGCCTCCAAAGGGGCCCATAGTCAACGACAAGCAATGCAATCCTGTCGACGAGGCTGTCCGTTGGGATATATTAAACAATATCCATCCTCCGTTGACGTCTTACACGGGCTTTTTCGATCATCGAGAGGAGAAGTACGAAAGAGGAGGGGAGATTCGCAAGTTTGCAAAGGCTCTCAGCAAAGCTAGCAAAGGCGGTGCGGATAAGTCGATACCTCTCCCTGATGCCGTCGTCATACAGTTCCCAGGCACCGCGGTCGAATACAGCGTGAAGCGAGAGCTTGGCGCTGGCGCCTACGCCCCCGTCTATTTGGTGGAGAACTCGGCCCCAGGGGAAGAAGAGAGTGACGAGAACGCTGTGGTGGCTATGGGTAAGGGAGCTTTTGCGGTTAACCATCGTGCCCAATTCGAAGCTCTCAAGATGGAGTCGCCCCCGACTCCCTGGGAATTCCACATGATGCGTGTGGCCCACGCACGCCTGGGCCCTCAGCACCGGGCTGCCGCATCCCTCTCTTACGCGCACGAGATGCACCTCTACCAGGACGAGGCTTTCCTGTTCCTTCCATTTCACTCCCACGGCACTCTTCTGGATGTTGTGAACCTCTTCCGATCGGAGCCGTCGGCCGTAATGGACGAGCAATTGGCCATGTTCTTCACCATCGAGCTCATGCGCACGGTGGAGGCTCTGCACTCCAAGAACGTTCTGCACGGCGACCTCAAGGCCGATAATTGCCTGCTGCGTCTGGACTCTATTGCGTCCCAGCAGCCATTGGCGGCGCAGTGGAAGGCAGATGGCACGGGTGGCTGGTCATCCAGGGGCCTCGTCCTGATTGACTTTGGCCGCAGCATCGACATGAAGAACTTCGTCCCGGACGTCGAGTTCATTGCCGATTGGAAGACATCGGCGCAAGACTGCGCCGAGATGCGCGAGGGTCGCCCCTGGACGTGGCAGATCGACTACCACGGCCTCGCGGGCACCATCCACTGCCTGCTCTTCGGCAAGTACATCGAGACGGCGCGCTGCGACCAGGGCGGCCTGGGCAAGACGGGACGGAAGTACAGGATCCGCGAGAGCCTCAAGCGGTACTGGCAGACGGACCTCTGGAGTGACTGCTTCGAGGTGCTGCTCAACCCGGGGTCGTTCCTCGAGGCAGAGGAGGGCGGCAAGATGCCCGTCCTCAGGTCCATGCGAGGCGTCCGCGAGCGCATGGAGGAGTGGCTCGAGGCTAACTGCGAGAGAGGCGTCGGCCTGCGGTCGCTGATGGGCAAGCTGGAGGCGTACGCGAAGAGCCGCAAATGACGGCTTGCCGTGCTTGCCCTTGATTCTTGGCCAGTGCCGGATTTAATGTGCCATGACTGAGGCGATGTATAGACAGCGTTTCTTTTTTTTCTTTTGTTGCCCCCTTGATTTACAGAGGAATCGATACCAGAGTGTTTTAGCTTGAAGAAGGAAGTAGGTGGGCTTTCGAGCATTGGCAAACTAGACCGAGTAGCAGCAGTCCGTCAATGTCCAACTTTGTCATTTGTTTCTTCGCTACTGTACAAGTCAACCTGCTACGCTGGCCTTGAGTGTTATGCTCTGGTCCATGCTGGCCATAGCTGGGCGCCTCCTCTACTCGCTCTCGTCGTCGGTGTCGACCTTCTTTTTCCGCTTCCCTCCGGCCGCCGCCCTGCTCCCCTTCTTCGCGTCCTTGGCCGACTTCTTGTCGACCTGGTCCTGGATCTTGCGGCGCTCGTCGGCGCCGCGAGCCTGCAGCTCCTTGGCCTTGGCCGCGAAGGCCTCGCCGTCCGGGTCCATGCCGACGAGGCTCTCGAGCAGCTTGATCTCGTCGGCCCACACCTGCTTGTCCTCGACGGTCTTGCCGTCGGGGCCCTTGCGGTCGATGGGCGTCTCCAGCACCATGGGCATGTTGCGGAAGGCGTCGCAGTTGACGACGCTGTGGAAGGCGCGCAGGCCCAGGAAGCCGGTGCCGATGTTGGCGTGCAGGTCGCGGTTGGAGTTGAAGGGGGCTTTGCTGTCGTTGACTTTGCGCGGATGTGTTAGCTCATCATGCCGGGTGGGCATAGACGGGGAACGGAGGTGCGTGACGTACGGTGGAACGCCTTCAGATACTCAGCTCCTACGATCTTATTGAACGAGTCCATCGTAGACTTGAATGTCTCCGGTGTTCGCAAGTCGTGGCCGGCGGCAAAGGCGTGGCACGTGTCGATGCAGACACCCACCCGGTCCTTGTCCTCCACCAGGGCGATGATGTCCCTCAGGTCCTCCCACCGCGACCCGATGATGTTGCCGCTGCCGGCCATGTTCTCCAGCACCGTGACGACAGTCTTGGTCTCCCTGTGCGCCTTGTTCAGCTGCGCGGCGATCCGCGCGATGGCCGCGTCGCGGGCGTCGCCCAGCGTCGACCCCGGGTGGAAGTTGTACAGCCGGATGCCCAGCTGCTCGCAGCGCTGCAGGTCGTCGACGAAGGTGCGGTACGCCTGCGCGGCCTTGGCCTCGTCCGACTGCGCCAGGTTCACGAGGTAGGAGCCGTGCGGCAGAGCGTGCGCCGCGGCGCTGTAACCGTGGCTCTTGCAGCCGCTGATGAACAGGTCTCGCGCGTCGGCGGCGAGCGGCGGGTTGTCCCACTTGCGCTGCGACTTGAGGAAGAGGGCGAAGGAGTTGGCGCCGATCTGGACCGCGTTGGTGACGGAGTTCTGCACGCCTGCGGTTGAATCGACGAGTTAGAAGGCGTCGCCTTGCACGTGAAGCGATCGGAAAACGCACCTCCCGCGGCACTGACATGGGCGCCGATGTACATGGCCTTCTTCAAGGACGACACGGCCGTCCGCTCTGCCAGAGGCATGCTGTCGGCTTCCTTGGTCGCCTTGCTGGTCCTGCGCTTCTTGGCCGTCTTTTGCGCCTCGCCGTTCGTCTCCGGCTCTGGTTCGGGCTCTGGCTCCGCCTTGCGCTTCGGTGCGGCCTTTTTAGTGACTTTGGATGCAGTCTCCTTGGCCTTTGCGAGGACCTTTGCACTCGTGCTGCCGGGCTTGGATTCTGATGGCTTGACGTCTGCGTCCTCGCTGTAATTAACGGCTGGCTTCTTTCGCGGAGATGAGCGAGGCATAGTTGCAAGACCAGCTCAATATAGCGTGCAAAATTGGTTAATTCAGCGTTAACGGATGAACTGATTGAGCCTCGAAGTCGGTTGTGGATGCACGGGTGGTCGCATGAAGTTCTAAAGTGGTGACGCGACAAAGCGCGAGCGGTCGCTCGGAACGGAAACGCGGAGTCAGGTGACCGCGGCGGCGCACTTTATCCACGATCTCTCCACGATGTATCTTCACCAAGTGAGAACCCCAGAAGACCGTGTGTTACAGATGAAAGCTGATCAATACTGGCCTGTCGAAGTCTTCATTGAATATCAATACTGCCATGCCGAACACCATTTTGTTTCTCACGCTCGGCACAGCCTTCAAGGTGCATATAGACAATGCCTTCGCTGCGCAAACTATCCTGCCTTCAAACTCCAGATGGAAGCGATCATGGGCCGCTCAAACGCGAACAGGCTATGTAGAGTATCAAGAAATTATCTGCAGCTCGGGAGTCTTGCCGTTTGCAAATTGGTCCTTGTACGCCTCGTACAACCTCTCGACCTCCTGGACGTACAACTCGTGGTAGCGGTCAATCTCCTCCTGCGACGGCTGGCTTCCGTGCTCGTGGTGGACTTGGATCGGCTTGCCAATCACAATGTTGACTTGCCGGCGGTATGGCATCAGGCCAACATCGTAGTTGAGCAACCCGCGGCCGTGGAGCGCGGGAATCGTAAACTTGAACACCTTGAGAAGAAACATCTGGATTTTGTGGACCATCGGGTGCGTCTTTGGGCTCAATTGGTCGTAGAGGTCGTTCTCGCCGAAGCCAATGACGGGAACCAGGTCTGCGCCGCTGCGAAGCGCCATCTTCACAAACCCCTTCCGGCCCTTGAGGATGAGTCGCAGTTTGCCTGGCCGAGCCTCCAGAGACTCGCGGGCACCGCCAATGACGATCGTAACCGCGCGACCTTGTCCATCGTTCTGCGGTCCGCCTTGGGACAGAATGTTGCGGATGGATTCCTTGGAAACGGATCGAATCCCCATGGCCAGGATCCAGTCCCGGTAAAAAGGAAGCCGGAAGTTGGAATCGAGCGTCAAGAGGCTGTTGGTGATGCCGGGAAACTTCTCGGAGAAGCCAAGCGCATTGGTTGCGAATGCACACCATGCGCCGTGAGAGATGATTCCGTGAGGGTGGTAGCCCATGATGTACTTCCTGTTCGGTGGCAGGTCATGGGTCTTGTGTAGCTTCATGGGAAAGTATCCGGCGAATAGCTTCCAGAGCGGCAAAGACCGTAGCCGCTCGGATCGATACGAGAGTTTCCCGTTCGTGGACGCCGTGGAGAAGGACAAATGAATCAGGTAGGGCACGAGGATAGGCCAGCTCAAGGGGTTCGCGCATGTGAACCAGAAGCAGGACACCAAGACAATGATTGACATGCAGTGAAAGAGAACGGCGCCCGTCTGCATGCGTCGAGTGAGGGGGATTCTGAGGGGTGCGAACCGAATACCGCCAGCTCGCCAAGCTTCTCTGTCGTGGTTTCGATGCGAGTACCCCGTGGTGAGGGGAGGATACACTGTCTGGCTTTGCTTGCTTACACCGTTTCGCTGTGGCGGCGGCTGCTGCTCCGCCTTGTCTGCAACGGCGGCAGCATACGACTTTGGTCCATCATTGGATACTGCTGGTGTTGCGCCGTTGACCGCGCCATTGGCACCAACGGCGCTCTGCCTTGCGACCGGCTCTTCGTCCTCCTGAGAATCCTGTCGGTCCGTCAAGACATTCCGTCAGCTATATTCAGCATTTTCCATCCTCGGCCAGATCAGCGTACCGTAAGAAGCGTCTCCTCGCTGCTCTCCTGCCGGAGCTGTCTCGGCGGAGAGGAGCGGTCCGGCTGTGGAATTGTCGTCACCTTTTCGTTTGGACCAGCAGCCTCTGCATCTGCAGGCAGGTCAGCATCTGTGCCGCCCGCACCTCTATATCATTCAAGAACTTCATTTGATCTCGTCGACTGTCGGTATGCGAGCACCACAAACGCATCAAGGGCGCTGGAAGCAAGCATCATGCCCGGTGGAGTCGAGCATCCCACAGCGTCTTCCGGCTATCCGGTCACAGGCTAGACTCACCATGTGGGGGAGGCACGACCTGTGCGACATCGATGCTGGCCATTTTGCCTGGCGTGTTCGTTGCGTTGAAGCTGGGCGGAAGCAAGGAAAGCTGTCCGAGAGCTGGCTTGGTCTCTCGACTGCCACCAACGGATGGCGCGGGCGTTGAGATTGCCCCGACACTGACGCTGGCGTCAAACAACAGTATTCACAACTGGCCGAAGATACCGATAAGGCGATGGAGAAGACAATCACATCCAAGGCAGAAAGGAGGGGAAAACTCTGCGTCGGTGCGAGATACAGACGACGAGGTAGCTAACGTTTTCGGGAGGTCTCACGTCGTATTGATGCACCACCGCGGAGGATGACGTACCGAGCGGACGTTGGCAGGCACGTGAAGATGACGCCGGGAGCACTTGGTCCGTGCACGTCACCCGTTTCGGCCCACCTCGAAACACGGCCATTTCGCAGACACGAACGGCGGCAAGTCGTCTTGGTTCCTGTCAGTAAAGGGCCGGGGGGTCTCCCTAAAGTAGGTACGGAGTAATTATGCATGGCCAAGATCCAGACCACCGTCCAATGCACATGTGATGAGGAGGCAATCCAAAGGCATGCTCCTGCGACGAAACTAACACGCAACAGCTCGCAAGACTTGCAGATTCACCCTTCATTCTTCGCCCGTGATAACAACATTGACGAGGCAGGCCCAGGATACAGCTGTTAAGCTACTGCCACGAGGCAAACTGTCTGGACAAGCGCACTAAAAGTACTAATGTATAATACAACACAATGAGAAGCCCACAATCGCAAAAGATCCCATCGCCATCTTTTGGTCGCATATCATATCCGTGCCATCCAATGCCAGTCATTCTGTCAATCCCCGATCCCATAAACGCCCATTGTATGTCGGAGCCCTTCCACCGCCGGCAGCGAGCGACATGAGTAAGGTAGAGGTATATGTATGTGCTAGTGCTTCGGAACAAACCTTGAGACCAAACGAAACTAAAACGGAAACTAAACTTCTCGAAACGCGCAAAAGATAGAGGTGGACACGTAGTAAGACCCGCCGAACCAAGGGTTCCGTCTCAAGCCCCGTCGCGAGTGTCGAGCTGCTGCTGCTGCTGTTGCTGCTTCCTCAGGCCGGCAACCTCTTGATCGAGAGACATGACCTTGTCCGAAAGCGACTTGACCTTTTCCTCGAGCGTTTGAATGTACGCCCACACGCCGTCGCTCTGCGCGAACATGTTTCCGCTGTCGCCCCCGGCAGGCTGCGAACCGCTCGGCGTGCGCCCGTGGGAGAACGGTGCCGTGCCGGCCGGCGCAGCGAAACCCGGGTGCGTGAGTCCTGGCAACTTGGGCCGAGGCTGTCCGCTTTGCGGTGATTGCAGCTCCGACTGTCGTCTGCCCATTTGCTGCTGCTGGAACTGCTGCGACAGGCTGGGTGAGCGCTGGCGCGCAGCATTGGACGACTCGTGTCCTGACAGGCCGGGGCTCAGCGGCTTTGGACTCTCTGTCATGCCGGTTTGGGAATACATGCCTGCGTTCCCGCCACCAGCGGGCAATGAGGACGAGATGCTTGTGCCGGCCGTGTGACTACTGGCCATGCTGTTGGGCACGCTCGGCGAGCTGTTCGTGGCAGTGCCCGGCGGGGCCGGGTTGACGTTTGGCGGGTACAGGCCGCTCGCCGCGGGCCGCGGACCTGCTGGCGGATAGGTGCGTGAGTGTGCGCCGTAGCCATCGCCCGACGCATGCTGGGACCCCATGCTGGGAAGGCTCTGTCGTCGGAGCTCGTCCTCGTCGCCGTTTTCGTAGGCAATGCCCGACATGGTCGACTCGTCGCCTTCACCCATGGGGCCGTCCATATCGTCGCCGTCGGCGAAGCTACCCATGCTCGCCCGGCGTCCGGCACATCCTCCGGCGCCTTTGCTGTGACGCGCCAGGGCGTCGCCTCTGGCAAACTTGCGATCACACTTTGTGCAAACGTGTGGCTTCTCGCCGCTGTGCAGTTTGCCGTGTCGCTTCAGGTCGTGAAGCCGGCGAAAGCGCATCTGGCACTCGGTGCAGACGTACGGCTTCTCCTGGCTGTGCGTCAAGAGGTGGCTCTTGAGGTTGTGGTGGCGCGTGAACTCGGTATTGCAGTATGGGCACTTGTGCTTCTTGCTGCCTGACGAAGTAGGAGAGCTCTGGATCTGGTTGGGCATGGGGAAACTCATGCCGCGAGCAGCCTGCTCCGGGATGGCGCCCGACGTCTGCAGAGACCCCGGGTAGGACAACGACCCTGGCTGTGGTCGCTCGTCCTGTGCAGCCACTTGTTGCGCAGAGAGCTGTTCGGCCTTGGTGTTGTCGACGTCCATGGGCGTCGGGCTCTCCGTTACGGGCACGCCGGCCATGCTCGTGGCGCTCTGTGGGCTCGTCTCGCCGCGGTCGTCGGCACGGACGCCACCACTCGTAGGTATTGACAAGGCCGTGACGGCTTTGACGGCCGGGTCCATGTTTGCCGTCGGAGCCATCTGAGGGGCGTCGGCTGGCCGGCTCATGGCTTGGGTTGCGCCCGACATGAGGGAGTCGAGTACTCTGTGGTTGGGATTGGGGCTGGTAGGGCCAGGAGTCGAGTCACTCAACGCTCGCTCCTGCTGCCTGCGCCGGCGCTCGTCCTGGATCGCGGCAGCTCCCGTGAGCGGCGGCGGGGACGCGGTGGTCGCAGCAAGGGCCAGGCGCGCAGCTTTGGACGGCGGCGAAAGGGGATTGAGCTGGTGGGTGACCTTGGGGCGCGGCGAGATGGACTCGGACTCGCGCGTTCGCTTGGGCAACCTCGCGATGGCGTCCGGGGGGTCAAAGACGCTGGGCAGAGACGAGGGAGGCGGCGGGAGAATTGCGGGCGGCTGCGACGGCGGGGCTTCAGTTGCAAGGGCGCCGAGGCTCGATGCCATGTGGCAGACGACGGCGGCAGCGGCAGCACGATTGGGGTGCGAAGTTTAGACAGGGAGCGTCGAGATGGCCGTCAGTCGCGATCAGGCGAACGGCGCATGTCGAGGCGGCGGCGTGTTGTTGCAGGTGTGGCTGAAGACCGTGGCGAGAGCTGGAGCGGCAACCTCAGCTATCTACCTTAATTTTTCCTGCCTGGGCGGGTACGCCGGCGAGGCGAACGGGGACTGTGGCGCAAAGGTAAATCGGCCGCGATGCCGCCTGCTGGCCGGCGAGAAGTGGTGCAGCTCGGAGCAGTTCGCGGCGGCGAGATCACGGACGAGAGGAGGGGGGAATAAGACGAACGGGGATGGCGGTGCTGTGAGGCAGCTTCACGAGGTGCGAGACGGGGTGTTGGGTCGGGGGAAGACGTGGGTGAGAGCGCTCACTCTGGACGCGGCAGTCGACGACTGGGGCTGGGCTGGGCTGGACTGGACTGGGCAGGGCTCGCTGCGCTGCGCTGACGAGGTGTTCTTGGTCGGATTCCTTGCCTCGCCTTATTACCTTACCTAAGGTAACGAGTACCTGAGGTACAGTACATGCCGGCGGCGAACAGGGAACCAGCAGGCAAACCGACGAGTACTCGTACGGCGACAGGTACAGCTTCGCATCTGCTGAGGTACCTGCCTCGCGCTACCGACGCGCCTCAACGACGGGGTTTCCTTGGCCTGGCACACTCGTAGTGGTACCACCGGCCAGTCGGGTGGAGGTGCAAACGACTCAGCCAGGCCAAGGTTTTCGGGGGGTGGGACGTCAGCGACCAGGCGTGGCGCAGGCAGGCGACAAAAATGCCTTGAATGCCCACCCCCGAAGGGGCGCTGCGGCGGTGCTGATGGCGGGTGGGGTTGGATGGATGTTGCCCGCCTTGGTCTCACCTCACCTCACCCTCGCTCTGCCGAGAGTGGTGCGCACCCAGCCCAGCCTCGTGTACGAACGGGTACTCGACTCGTACGTGTACGAACAGGAAGAGCCGCGCGGGTGGGGATGCGAAAACCGGTTCGCGAGCATCTGCCTCGGGACTAGCACCTCGATGGGTTGTTTAGGTTATGGGTACTCGTACTTGTACATACGGAGGCCCAGGCATCGCACCGCGCTTGTGTGTGCTGAGCGAGCGTCCGGTCCCCTCGTAATACGCATGTGTCTGGAATTATGTCTCCGCCGCAAGTTCGAGCACAGCCCGAGGGGACCCGACTGCAGGTATTGGTACGAGTGCGAGCGCCCAGCGTCTCCGGGAGGCCATGGTGGGATCCTGGGCCGGCGAGCGGGACCTCGCAGCCATCGCACATCGACATGGCAGCCATCGCAGAACGCGGGTGGCCGAGGCAAGCTGCCCGCACTGTCTTTGCTTACTGTGGCTGGGCATCTGTGAGCTCGACGACACACCACGTCAACAGATAAGCGAGATGTGTCGCTTTACGGACGAGATAAACGGGAGCGCTACAAGTATGTCCTCGACATGTCTCCATCCGGGCACGGCACTGTCGCCTCAGCCGACGCGTGGCGGCGTTGCAGCCGATCACTTCCCCGTAACTGTGCGAGGACACGAGCAGGGTACCTTGCCGATACCCCGTACCTTGCGTACGATATGGGCCTCGCTCGTGCGTGCCTCGTCATAGATCTCTCCGAGGTGCAAATCTGCCGTTCATCGTCGCTGCAACAGTCGATCGGTACCTCCAATCGTCTTACATCCCACTGTACTCGTACTCGATGCGGCCAACGCCTCGTCTCCCGGGCAACCCAGGGCCGCCGACTCTTTGAGCTTGTGCACGAGTAATTCTCGTACTCGGGCGGTCGAGGGCACCTTGCTCTCCTCTCGCTTCGTGCTGCAGCCTGTAGAGGTGTGGACCGCTGCACTGTTCGGGCCCTGGTCTTTCGCGCGCCACGTTCAGGTCAAAGAAGCCAGCCGCAGGGGTCGCTGCCCTCGTCACAAGCACAAGCATAATCGCCTTTCTTTGCCGCATCGCATCGGGCCCTTGGCCCCGTGACGGATGCATGTCTCGAGTCTTCAGTAACAAGTTGTGAGCTACCTGTCTTGCTGAGTGTTGACAGGGAAGGACATACATCGCTCATGTGCCATGTGTAAGGCACGGTTTCCGCGGAGAGCCCATGAGTTGGCAGACCGCAGTTCAGTTTCGTAAACGAGTCAGATAAGAGCCTGGGGACGTTCGTGTACGAAGCACGAGTACCGCGTAGTGTCCTCGACTCCAAAGCAACATCATTGGAGGTCAGGTCGGCGCGGGCCTGAGTCCACAAGGAACGCCTGCATCGTGCCAATCCCAGCAGCTCTGCCAATGACGTCGGTGATGTCTGCTTTTTTGGTCCATCTGCAGCTGACAGACTGGGTCGTCTGAACGCGGAACCTGTGTCCTCAACACACATCGCCGCCATTCTTCTAACAGGGCCAGACATGGATTTGAGACACTTTCTGCACTCGTGCCCTTGACGGCAACATCGAGAAGCGTGGGCCGTACCCGGACAAGGTGGTCCGTGCGAGCAAACAAGTGCAAACGAATACTCCATAGTGAAGAGGCGGTTATTTGGGGGTTTATTGAAAGACGTGCCAGTCCTCGTACTCTAGTGGTACCCTACTTTTGGTGCTCGTGCTCATGGAAGCACTCCCAGTTCGGCTTCTATGTACGGGGTCATTTTGTTAGTCGTTTATCCGTACGGAGTATTCGTAGTGACACAGGCCGCGTTCAGCCTCGCCGATTACTGGAAATCATGTCCTATCGACCATACCGCTGTACGAGGAGCGAAACGACCTCGGCCCCCGGTTCTCAGCTCCCAACTCCCTAGCTACCTTGCGCAAACGCAGACGGATGCTTCCCGTGTGGAGAACTGCTGAGCCACTGGGCGACGTCATCACCAACCAATGCTATGCCTCAATCGTAATCTTAACTTTCCGTCCAGGTCTGGTTTGCCGAGATGACGTTCAGTTTTCTCTATGGCACATCTCTCCATCAGATCCACCAGGCGGACGCTACCCATGCTATCGTCAATTACCCGCATACGAGCGCTCGTATGAATATTACGGAGTACTCCGTAAGGACCCTCTATTCGACTCATCCCCGAATGCTTGCGGAGAGTTGCTTACGGGCACGAGGAACATACCAGAGCTCTCGATTCAGATGCTCCACGCAGACAGCCGCAAACCGACGTGAGAATGCCGCGTCGTACAGCCCGATCTCCGGCCTCGACTTGCACCAAAGGGCAATAAGTCTCGCCCAATATTAAGTCAAGGCTTGTCCGCCGTGAGGCTTGTCCGCCGTGAGGCTTGTCCGCCGTGAGGCTTGTGGACTCTTTGGCTAGCTGTACGGAGTAGAGTACAGTAGTTGTATTGATATCAAGATAAAGATTCCCCCGGTCTTGGCTTCTTCCCTCGCGAGCTGGGCATTGATAGAGAGAGGATGCCATAGCTGCGAGAGAAGGAATTGATCGTCGACACTGCGTACAAGTGCGAACTCATCGTCGACGTGGCTTTTCTATACAGGTTTTCCCTCCTGTCTGCTGAATCGGTCGTCATATCGGCGGACATGGTCTACCCCTGCGAAGGGAGCCGTCAAACGTCAGGCCTCGAGACCTTTTGCCCGGGGTAGAGCCAATGTCTTCATAACGTCGGACACGGACAGGGGTTTTGTACGTTTTCCTTCGCAGTTCTTTATAGAGGTTTCTTTTCCTCTAAGGCGGAGGTAGACTCCTGCTGTGACGGGGCAGGATTGGCAGAGCTACTCGGATGTAACTCGCCACTACCGACCCAGGTATTTTTATTTCCTGGGTCTTTAAAGACCTTACTTGTGTCCTAGTAAGTGGTCCATATTTAAAGACTTGGCCAAAGTCACAAGCACTCGCGTCCCTCGCGGGAATCGCTGCGTCATGCTCGTTTTGTGGAAAGGTATGTCAGCCATACTACCTGTAGAGGACTGGAGTAGCTCGGTACATGTAATACGTCAACATTTACTGTCAATTGTCGTGACGTTGCTGGAAAGGCCGCTGCCTAACGATGGCCAGGCGGATGTTGTCCTCGATGGAGCGCCATGCCATCCCCGTAGAAGCTGGTTTAAAGTCTTGAGCTAGCATGATCCGGGTCTCGATACTTTGTCGAGGATGAACGAACACAGCAAGACACAGGGCATCGACCGTTAACGTAGACTAAACGGGAGGGCCTGCCACAAGAAGGGGTGAATTTTCGCTTGTTCCCGCCAAGCGTAGCATGGCTACGTTAAACAAATACAAACCTCGCAGCGTGGCTGAGTTACACTTTTGGCACTTTCTAACTTCTGGTTACCGCACAAGGCATCTACACGCTAAACCTTGTGTGGTCTTCTACGTTAAGGTATTCTTGAGTCGCGTAGAAATAATAAATATCGACCGCCGCCCAGTTCTGTCCACTGACCCTGCAAGGTATTCCTCTTCCTCAAAACTCGCTTCAGCTATGGATTCATTTCAAAAACTGCCCCCCGAAATTTGTCAGCATATTCTATTTCAGGCAGAGACGCGTCAGGACGTGGCTAACTTAACCCATGCATCGCCAGCCATGTTTGTTCAACGTGTCGACTGGTTGAGTCGTACTCTGCATGCTTTCTTTCGGAGAATGGGCTTCTGCGACGACCGACTGCAGGACGCTATGGCTATTCTTCTATTCCCTAAAAGCACTAGTGACGAAGACGCCAAGGGGGATTATTGGGACCGCGTTTATCGTCACCTCGAGCAGTGGGCAGCTAGGGGCTTTCCCAATCCGATCCGAAAGTACGATACCTATCTAATGTATAAGCTCGAATCTCTTTGTCTACAACTCGAAAATTATATCAAGGACTTCCTCTCGAAAGCAATAAGCCCGCATCTTCGTCAGGCTTATGTACACTTGCCGGAGTGGTCCCATTCGTCTTTCCAAGGCCCGCGAACGGAGGATACAATCGGTCTCGATTCCTTTTCGCCAGGCGAGAAGCAACGTATTCTCAAAGCCTTTCTTAGATACGAGATTTTGGCCAAAGTATTCCGTCCCCCGCTACGTCTTACTTGGCCGCGTCGTTATATTTGCCATACGGAGAAGTATATTACTGCTCGCCGGTGGGACTGGAATATGCTCGATCAATATGAAGGCAAATCCTCGGAACTTTGGGAAACTGAAGGTCTGAAGTGTGTGTTTGAGTACTTTCGTACTATATATGGAGCTATATCTGCCCGGTTCCATAGTATGGCTATCGGTTTTGAAACCTGGTTGGATGCGCCGCCACCTGTGGAAAATTGCTGCCATAGAATTAACCCAACAGTATCCTCCTTAGATAAGATGAACATCGGGTTCAAAGCATCGCATTTTATTAGGACGAACACTAGGCCTATCAAGAGTACCTGGGTCGGAACATTGCCTATTGGCGGGTTTATTAATATACTTGCCCTTGGCGGCGTCAACCAAGCGACGCAACTTCTAATGGCCGGCAGGGACTATTCCGAGCGCTTCTTCGACTATGCTGCAGGGAGTGTCGTAGAAGGAGGGGAAATTCATCGTGACCTTGGTCGGGTGTCCCATATCACGAAGGGCACGGCGGCTAGCAATTGGGAAACAACGGCCAGACTTGGCCCCGGTGTCTGGAGACGGCGCAACACGTGGGAAATTTACAACCGCCGCTCGTGTTATTGTGTCTATGAGGCGCTTTTGTGCACCTATAGACAAAGGGCTTGGGCGTTCCTTGACGACGAGAGATGCTATCCAGAACCTTGCCGCTTCTATTCTTTACAAGAGATGGACCGGATCTTTGACGTGTATGGTTGGGAGCCAATTGGCATGGATCAGTGGGAGCAAAGGGTCGGGTGGAAACCTCCATGGCGGCCGCTGGAGAGCCAGCAGCAGGTCAAAGATGCGTGTGAGAGCCCAGACATGTGGCTACTGTCTCCTACTGCCGCATATCTAAAGGCAAAGGAGAGTCAGAACTGAGAGAGGCAAATGCCTCAATTTCCATAAAACAATACCGGCCTTACAGCTCGTCATACTCTTGTGAGAGCAAATCTCATCTATACAAATAACTACCTAGATTGTCTTGATACACTAGCAAGCTATGTGTTCTACCCGCTGAGCATTGATAGGAAAGGTGCATGTATGCTTCGTTGTCACAATGCGAGCATCACTCGTACAAGCATGTTCACAGAAACTAAGCTGCCGCGCCGGCTGGGCTGGCACGATAGCTAAAACGCATAGCTACTTCGCTTACAGTGGCTGGAACAGCTACTACAAGAGGCGTCACGGGAGGAACGGGACGGAACTACAACGTGAATGAGCAGCAGGGCTCAGTGTCTGAGTGTCGAGTGCTCCGAGTATCTCAAATGATACCTGCGGCAGTTTTACCAAAGAAGAACTCTGTCGCTATTGGATTATCCTTTCAGAAGAGGTTACGTCCGGGAGATTATCCATGGAAGAGTCAAACGGTGCCACACAGCAAAAAATCTACAGGAACGCAATGAAAACTACCCCATCCCGATGCTGCCATGAACTGCATCGGCGTACTGGATGCTGCGCTGGCTGCTGCAAGAGCTCCTTGGGGAACGTGGCTGTGCCTTTGCTGCTTCGCTTGTTCGGATAACATCGAAAAGTCAACTTTGCCAGTCAGAAGATGATGGTGATTGCAAATGCATAAGGTTGCCTAGAGCTTAGTTGAGGACATGAAAAGATGTTTCGAAACGCCACAGGGTTGGATGGTATCAAGACATCAAAGAAGAACGACGAGAACCCAGTCCGCCTTGGCAGTGAAGGTAAGGCATCTACAGATGGACGCAACCAAAGCGAGGCAATCTCGGCCAAGGGGCCGGTCCTCTTTCCGAATGAGCCAGGGCTGCTCCATCTGGGGCTCTACACTCGGAAATAGCGGCATTGTTGAGGCTTGATATGCCGCCCCACGAAGCAGTCGACAACGCGGAAGCAGGCCAGACCTCAACGAGCCGTGGCAATCCAGGGGCAGACAGATGGCATGGAGTAACCTAGTCCGTACGAGTACTTGTACAAGTAGGCAAAGCCCAGAGAGACTGCAATAAAAGCATCGCCAGCCCAGTGCTGACGCGTTTGTCTCCGCTGCCGGACATGATTTCGATCGACCAACCGGCGAGGGGCTAAGTCGTAGCGTCGGATGAGGGGTCACAGCCAAATTGCTTGCAAAAAGGGAGCCGGCGTGGTGGCGAGACTCATCAAAGCGACTGATCTTGCCAAGCCCGAGCAGAGTGCCGACGCATCAGTCCGTCAGCTCAGCGACAAATGGAGGTTTAACTGTCGTAGTCCCTTTTGCTACTGCGGCGGCCAGGGCAGATTCGCATCGACGTGTAATGGCCAGTGTAAACAGGAGGGCAGACAAGGCGCATTTTGCTGCGTGGGACTACCAAGCGCAATCGCTGATGTTTGAGCAGCGAGCCAGCCTCAACGGGCTCTTTCTTAAATGACGGTGACGCCACGCCTATCCAAATTCACGAGGCTGAGGAGAAGGGAGCTGAGGCTCACTGGGCTATTTTTACGCCACGGATACAACGTTCTTGTACGAGGTTCGGTCATCATGTCAATGCGAATGTGAATGATGGCGGCAATGGAGGATTGACTGCCCTTGCCCTTGTCAGTGATTGCCCACTCTCATCCCCAATGGTACTAGCATGAACGCTAGCTGGACAGGTGCTTGTTTCAGATGACACCTGGGTGCCCTGATTGGGCTCGACCCGCTCGTCGCTTCTCCCGAGAATCCGCAGTGTCCAAGAAGAAATATGCAAGCTTAGGGCGCTTGCATAGAAACGGCAAGGCGACTTGTGCGCCGAGTGCTTTGCACAGTCCTGTCATGCCCGCGCAGTCGCGTAATTCCCTCGTGGCCGCGTTCTCAAGCATTCCAGATCGAGTCAGGAACATGAGCACGTTTGCAGGTTCCATTCTTGGCGCCCCGCTGCCAAAAACATGGCACTCGACTCGTCCGGTGGTAAGCGTCGTGAAGAAGGGCGCTGATGCAGAGAACCCGCAGCAACGGGCTGGTTGTTGGAGGTTGGAAGGGGTGCGTCTACGGAGTACTCGTACTTGTACTCATTTACGAGGATTCGCACGAGTGCTGGTTCTGTACGGCGACAGGGCGGCGACAGCGAGCAAGGGGGCGAGCAGGGAGCAGGGGTGGACTGGCAGGAACAAACAGGGAAGAGATTCGTCGTTTAGTTGGTCGAGCCTCCCCCGGGGAGATCAGCAAAGTAGCCAATGATATGGTTTTCCCGAGGATAAAGTGCTCACGCTAACTGCGTCGACTTGGCACCTGCCACCGGTGGGCCGTTGCGGCGGACCAGAAGGGCTTAGCTCCAGGTACCCGGGCGCTAAAGCACAGCCACCAACCACCGCCGCAACGACTTGGCTGGTGTCGCTGGTGAACCCTGCTGCTTCCTGAGCGCATCCCAGCTGCAGATTTACGAGCGGGGGTTGCAGGGCCTCCTCCCAGGTTCAGCAATGGGGCACTGGACGATGACCTGTCCAGCGGCGAACCCGCCTCTTGTCGCTCAGCTACTGCAGTCGACCGGGTGTTTCCCATGATGAGACTCACGATGGCCTCAGCAAGGCGCACTGACGAGCCAAACAAACGGGTACGTAAGCAGAGGAAGCGCGACCCGCACGTCTATGAGCCAAGCGAAAGTAGACCCAACCGACCTGACAGCAGCCCGAGCCGAATGAATGCTCGAGCACCAGCGCACAGCCGGAGCGACGCTCGATCGCCCGCACGCCTCGTATCAACATGGCAATGTCGCGGGGATCGGCATCGTTTGCAAATCTCCTTTCGCAGCCGTGAGCCAATGCACCGTGGACGGGCTGCCGGCTTCATTCATGCACTTGCTGCAAGGCACCGCCGCTGTATCGCGCTCCTCACCGCGCGCTGCCGATCGCATTCTCTCCTCGTGCGCGCGGGCCACCCCCTCCCTCTCCCCAGGCCGGCATCGACTCTTGCCTCCTCCAGGCGACGTAGTAATATGCTGCAATACATGGCACGGGGTGCGCAGGTACGCGGCCCTGTGCTCTGCGCGCCGCATGCCAACCAGGTACACCGGCCGGCTCTGGCACGTAACGGTTGCGTGGCGTGTCCGAGGTTCAGGTGACTTGACAGACAGCAGGCGTCTCTGTAGGTACGATGGGCACGAGGTCTCCTCTCCCTCTCAATTTACCACCCCAAAAAGGGCCTCCCAGGGTAATTTTCCCAGTGGAGTCCTGTCCGCCGGACGAGCCACCCCAGGCTGCCGGCCCCCCTTGGCGAACCCACCAGCGCCCATTCCCCCCCTGTGGGACGCCTGTGGCTCTCAACACACCATCTCATCTCCTCTGCTCCTCTGTCTCCCTCCCTTTTCGCCTCGTCCTGCTGGTCCTCTTTCACTTTCCCATCGCGGTGTGTCCTTCCAACAGAGAGTCAATCTCTCTACCACGCTCCTTAACCCCTGGTCCATCGCATCGAAACGCTCGCTACAGCAAGACATTTGTCGCCCTCCGGCCCCTCCAGTTGAACGAAAAGCAGCATTATATTGATTCCTCAGGTAAGCCCTCAATCTGCGACGCAACCGCGAACTGGGATTTGGCGATACCCGCCGCATGTCCTTTGCATAGTCCTGGGACCGTGGTCGGGGGCCAAACGCTCCTGGTCCAGTACTAGCCAAAGTCTCCGGCTGGCTAACGGCGTGTCGACATTGCAGAACCCAGAGCGATTGGAGAGTCACCGCAATGAAGAACATCATCAATATCACCCTCGCGGCCAGCCTGGCTGCTGGTGCCGCCGCCAATTCGCACCACCACTTCCATCGCCATGCCAAGAAGAACGCTGGATCCAAGGTCGAGAAGCGCGCCCCCGATGTCGTGACCCAGTTCGTTGTCGGCCCTACCGAGACCGTCTACCAGCTCGGCGGGAAGCTGCTCAATGCCGAACAGGCCAAGGCTGGCCTCGCAGGTGGTGAATACGTCGTCGTCGGCGAGTCCACCCCGACTTACACGCCCCCGCCTCCGCCGCCTCCGCCAACCACGACGAGCGTCTCCAAGGTCGCCGCGCAGTTCATCGAGAAGGCTTCGACCACCTCCGCGCCCCCGCCGCCCCCTACGACCACTTCTCAGGCTCCCCCGCCGGTCAAGTCTACTCAGGCGGCAACTCCCAAGGCCAGCGGCGGCGGCTCCTCCGTTTCTGGCGGCACTGGCCTCAGCGCCAAGTTCCCCAGCGGCCAGATCAAGTGCTCCGAGTTCCCTTCGCAGTACGGCGCCATTGAGCTGGACTGGCTTGGCATGGGCGGCTGGGCCGGCCTGCAGTTCGTCCCCGACTTCTCCATCGGCGACCTCAGCATCAGCAAGATCGTCACCGGCATTAGCGGCCAGAGCTGCTCCTCCGGCTGCATGTGCTCGTATGCCTGCCCTCCAGGCTACCAGAAGACTCAATGGTCAAAGGCTCAGGGCTCGACCAAGGAGTCCATCGGCGGCCTCTTCTGCAACTCCAACGGCTACCTCGAGTTGACCCGTGACGGCTCCAGCACCCTTTGCGAGCCAGGCGCTGGCGGCGTCACCGTCAAGAACGACTTGACCGAGCTCGTCTCCACGTGCCGCACTGACTACCCCGGAACCGAGAGCATGGTCATCCCCGCCATTGCCCAGCCTGGCGAGGAGGTTATCATCACCAACCCTGTTCAGGACAATTACTATGTGTGGGATGGCAAGAGCACCTCGGCCCAGTACTACGTCAACAAGAAGGGTCTCGGCCCCAAGGACGCCTGCGTCTGGAACAGCCCCTCGGACCCGTCCGGAGCCGGCAACTGGTCCCCCGTCATTCTTGGCGTCGGCAAGGCCAGCGACGGCGTCACCTACATTTCCATCTTCCAGAACCTGCCTACGAGCACCGCCCTGCTCGACTTCAACATTGAGATCACCGGAGACGTCACCACCAAGTGCTCGTTCATCAATGGCGAGTGGTCCGGCGGCGGCGCCAACGGCTGCACGGTGAGTGCATTATTCTAGAACCGCGAGGAGAATCTCATGCTGACATACATCGCAGACTGGTATGCAGGCCGGCGGCAAGGCCACAATCCGCTACTTCTAAGTTGTCGACGTGTGGCTCGATTTTGAGTAACATCTTCTTGGATCTTCATGTGCATATACTTCTCAGCAGAGCAGCGGGAGCAGGGTGGAGGGGGGTCACCTAGAGAACCGAAGCCGGAGGGTGGAGGCTGAGGAGTTCCGATCGAAGCTGGGCTGAATGTGGATCCGGTCAGAGGAGTGGTTGCTTTGGAGGACTGACATGCGTCAACCGGAAACCCACGGCGACTTCCCCATACGTTTCAAGCTTTTTGGCCCCTCGCCTCGCGGCCGGAAGGTTCTGTATCACCGCTCGGGGCGACCACCTAGCGTTCTCCTCGGCCTCCCGATATTGCTTTTCTTTATTGCCAGATGCTTGAGCTAGTTTTTTCGGTTGCAATTGATATTTTGGACTGTGTTTAGCTCGAGCCCTGGATCTCAATGTCGTGTAGCGTGCCAGGGTCAAGCTGATGTTGAGACGGCGACATTGCAGCAACGTCGACATCGCAGGTCTTGTGACAATTAGCTTTTAATACAGCCCTTATCATTACTGCACAAGGGCAGGCACATGTTTCTTTTGCGTACTGATACAGCAACCGAGACTATTTACATGTGAAGGAATCGCGACCAGACATCGCGTATCCCGCCACCTAGGGGTATCTGTCATTTGCGCGCGCTCGTTTCTCACCGCCGCCTTCCCTCGCGTCGAGGCAATCAAAACTCCATGGGTGTCCCGACGCCTGACTCTTTGAGGCGACGTAACTCGGCACTCCTTTCAGCACTCTCCTCCTTGAGTCGCTGTTCGACATCGTCCCTTATGGCCCCAAGGTCCGGGGGAATGGCCTGCATCTGAATGCTGGGGGCGGCTTGGACAAAGCGGAGCTGCTCAGTGACATGCTGCACAATCTCCTGCAGGCGTTTGAGTGGGTTCTTGTTTATGCGCGGCTCGCCCAAGATCTGCTCCAGGGTAGGGAATAGCGTGTCCTGCCGAAACTGTTCGCGCCACGGGGTATGTTGGGGAAGTAGGGGGTTGATCTTGTCCTGGCAGTTGATGGCGATGCTTGTCTCGTAAGTCCAGGCGCGGGCGACGTTTCGAGGCGTGTAACCACCGCCGCCAAAGAGAATCAGTGGCAGGTTCATCCGCTTGCAGAACTCGACACATGCACCGTGGCCCTGAACCTGTAAGTTGAAGCGACCGAGGCGGTCGCCGGCCAAGGAATCTGCGCCGCATTGCAAAGCGATGGCGCCGGGGCGAAATTTTTCGACGATTCGGCCGATGATGGTGTTGAACAGCATGTCGTACTGCTCATCAGTGATGCCATCTTGAAGGGGAACGTTAACGGCGTGGTGGGCTCCAGGGTTGTGCTCGTTTTTCGGGCCGTTGTCGTCGAGGGCGCCCGTACCGGGGAAGAAGTTGTTGGGGTCGTATTTGTGGAAAGAGACGGTCATGACTCTATCAGTGGAAAAGAAGGCCTCCTCCACGCCGTCTCCGTGATGGACGTCTATGTCAATGTACAAGACTCGGGCATGGAAGCGAAGGAGCTGGAGAATGGCGAGGACAATGTCATTGATGTAACAGAAGCCTGACGCCTCGGCCTTCTTTGCATGGTGAAGGCCACCTCCCCAGGCTATGGCGATGTCCGACTCCCTGGAGCATATTTTCCTCGCAGCGTCGAGGGTGCCGCCAGCGGACATGGAGCAATAGTCGTACAGGCCGTCGAACAAAGGGCAGTCACTACCTCCCAGGTTGAACTTGAGGTCCGGATTCTGATTTTCCAGGTCACGAGGCACCGGCTCGGGAAGGACGGTGCCGAGGAAGTCGAGGTAGTCGGAGGAGTGGAAGTCTGCGAGCTCCTCGTACGTAGCGGCGCGGGAGACGTAGTTGTCCATGGCAAAGGACATGCCGTACGAGTAGATTAAGCTTTTCGAAAGCGTCAAGCGCCAGGGCTTCATGGGATGCGTCATGCCGAAGTGATGCTTCTCCATGTCGGGGTTGCAGTGGAAGGAGACGGTGTAGCCCTTGGGTCGTGTAATGTTGGCCTCTTCTGCGGCACGCTTGCACTTGTTGAAGAACTTGGCGTTGTCCATCTCGCTGGCAAGGCCCAGCGGAGAGTTGTACTCCTCAACGATGGAGTCATCACGGTCGACGTCAAGCTTGTGGGGAAGGTAATTCGGCTTGGGGACGCGATAGCGGTACGAGTCGATGTCCATGACCGGCAATCCCGGTGCGGCACCGATGAAGTGCCACGATGAGGCGAGAACCGAGCCGAGACTGAGGGTCTTGGGTGGGTGAGTGAGCGCACGAGTGAGTGAGTCGAGTGAGGCGAAGTGAAGTGAGTCGCGCTGGCGCAGTGCGGTCCGCGCGGACCGGAAGGAGGCGAGTGTGGACTGCGGCCGCTTCAGACAGGAGATTCGAGAGGCCCCTGTAGTCTTGCAGTGCGATACGTCAGATGAAGCGGGCCTCAAATTGAGTGGAGGGCGGAGGCGCAGAAAGCGTTCGTTTGGTACTGGGTTTGGCGGGTTGAAATGGTCAAAGACGGCGGCGTCGTTGGCTGCACCCTCGCTGTACTCGTCGTCGCATGTCGTGCGCGCACTTGCAGAAGGAGCCATCTGCAGCCTAGACCGGATTGGGGGCAGGTGGAGACGGCCAAGGCTGGGTTCGTTCCTTACCGCCTTGCTTGCGCGAGAGGTACGGAGGAGGTACATGGAAGCAGCGCGGGGCCACAGCAGCCGCGGCGGTACCTGGCCGTGCAAGGCGGCAAGGCCCCTTCCTGACTGCCGACCAGCCGCGGGGCAAGGCGCCAGCAGCTTCCAGTGGCGGAAAAAAGCCCGGCGCCTGCTGCCTCGCTGGCCAGCATCGCAACGACATCCGTACATACGAGTACAGCTTGCCTCGTCGCCGCCGTCCTTTCATCGCCAGCAGCCGCAGCATCAGGCGTGCATCGCATCGCGCGGCGCCAGGAGCGACACCAGAGCCGGCCATTCGTGGCAACGAGGTGAGTCGAGCCTTGGGCCGATTCTGTCCGTCGGCCGCGCACGCCGCCCAGCCCTGAGTGCGTGCGATTGCGCCCGCCCTGCCTTGCGTTGCAATTCGTTCGTTGTCTTGGTCGCTCGACAATCAATCTATCCCGCACTCAGTCTGCGTCGCCGGGTGCCCGTTCACCTCGCGAAACGGCGCAGCGACCTGCCTTCCCCGTCCGCGCTGCCGAGCTCTGCGCGCCGTCTGTCCAGCAGCAGTCGCGCATCATCGACTGTGGGACAGGCCCGACTAGGGTAGCGGCGGCTGTGGGCTCCGGCTGCCACCAGCCAGTGTCTTACCCTTACCTGCAGCTGGCCAGCCAAGCCCCTCGGAGCCGACCCTGTCTCTGCCGCCGAGTGTTTTTCCTCCTTCGTCTCGGCTCTCGATTTGCACGTCTTCCTTCGCTTTGTTCGCGCTGCATCTCGAGTTATAGTTTTTGTGATTTTGCACTCTTCGCAGCACTTGTTGATTTCTCTCTGCTTGCGCTCTTGGGAACGCGCCCCAAGTTAACCCATCATGCCTAGGGACGACCTGTCCATCGACTTCGTTAAGAGGATGCCTCCAGGCGAAGCCCTCGATCCTGGCGTGATCCTCGACGACTGGATCAACCGTGTCCAGAACCTGCCCGAAGAGATTCGCTTTATGCAGGAGGAGATTGCCGACAAGGATCGCCAGTACAATGAGTGCATCCGTGTCATCGAAGACCGCGATGCCAAGATTCAGAAATGGATCAAGTCCAACAGCAGCCACGAGCCGAACCCCAAGGAGGAAATGCTGCGCTCCCAGATCCGCGACAACTTCGCCCGTGCCGACAAGCTCTCGCATGACAAGGTTGCCCTCACCCAGAAGCTCCAGGCCACCATGGACAAGCACCTGCGGAGCCTCGACGCCCAGATCAAGATGCTCTACGACCGCGCTGAGCCCGGCTTCACCGAGCCCGACGAAGTACCCTCGTTGCTGCGGCCCAGCGCCGCTAATCACACTGCTCCCTCCCTCCGCTCCATCAATCCTTCCGCCGGCATCGCGGCCACCGGCCCCATCCCCTCGGCGTTGAAACCGACTCACGCCGCCTCCAACCCAGCCACGACGCGGCTGCCAGCCCACCCCCACATCCGACACGCCCAAGCCCAGCAGAGCAGCCTCCAGCATGCCGCCTCAGCGCCCGCGACACCGGCGGCGAGCATCATGCTCAACCGGCAACGCGAGAGCTCGGCTGGCCCGTCAACGAAACGCGGGCCGCGGGCCGGCACGGGTCTGGGCAATGCGCCGGCTGCGTCGAGCGGTCTCGCTAGGCACTCCTCGCTCGGCCCAGGAACTCCCAAGGGTGGGCCCACCGCTGCGGCGAGCAGCGGTGCGGTGAGGGCGGGTAGTGCCGGCCCGCGCTCTGGTTCAGTCAAGGCGGCGTCGGGGGCGGGCAGTCGTCGAGGCACGCCGACGGCGACGGCGCGAAAGAAGACGGCCCCCAAGTCGTCACTTTCACGCGTGAAGAAGGCGTCGGCCCGAAATTCCCCGGCCTCGACGGCAGATAGTGACTTGTCCGAGGCGGAGAGCATCAGCGGCGATGACGAGGATGTTGCCGACGGCCGATCGAGAGGCACGCCGGCCGCAGACACCAAGGACGCGGACGGCGACGAGGTTATTGTCGAAGCCGAAGACGACGATGAGGAGGATGGCGGGGACGATAAGAAGTACTGCCTGTGTCATAACGTGAGTTACGGGGACATGGTGGCTTGCGACAACGAGAACTGTCCGTATGAGTGGTTCCATTGGTCCTGTGTCGGGCTTAAGAGCGAACCTAACGGGACTTGGTACTGCCCTGAGTGCTCGGCGGAGAAGTTGAAGAAGGCCAAGTAAGGCTGGTGGTGGTGGTTGGCAAAAATCGAAGCAGCGGCCGTTTGCCAAGAAAATGAAGGGCAAAAAACCACCTGGGATCGATGGCAGGCTTGAAGAGGCTCACCAAGTGGCCGACAAACCCCCGGCGTTTTGATGGAGGATACCAAGGTATATATACCCAGCGTTGATTTTAGTTCGTGCTCCAAACGGGGCGAAGCAAGTCTCAGACAAGTGAAACGAGTCTTACGTATCGATGTGCTCTCCGTGAATTGGCCTCTGTGAGGTTAAATTGTCTTCCATTTGTCTACGGGTGCCTCGCTACCCTGCTGTGGCTTGCGCGGGATCCCTACTTTGACCTTGGACGACGCAGCGAACTACGCCGCGAGCCACCCCCTCGGTCTCTTCTCTAAGTTTGGTGATGATGCCACCCTTGGCCTGAGCCTGCTCTATAAAATCATCCAACGACCCGCCGACACCAAAGTACAGCCTCTTGGCCGCCACAAAGGCAGCCGCGTCGGCACCCAACGTAGCCTGCTCGCGGCCGAGGACGGCAAAGACGGTCTCGTTGAACGCTTGCAGTGCGAACGGAGAGTATATGGTCTCCGCGCCGAGGAGGAGGCTGACAGGCGACGGGCCGGACTGGCTGGGTGCGCCGCCTGGCAGGTCGTCGTAGAGGAGCTGGACGAACTCGGGGGACCACCCGCCGGAGAGAAAGGACAGGCTGATTCGACGCTCGGCTAGGAACGTCTGGAAGGCCTGGAGCACGTCGGGGCCGAGCTCGAGCTCGCCCTCGAGGGAGAAGGCGTCGCGCAGGGCGGGGTGTTGGTGCTGGTGGTGGAGGGCCCAGGCGAGGAGGAAGTTGGGCATGGTGACGAGCTGGAGGACGGAGGGGTTGTAGTCGGCTAGGATGAAGGTGAAGGGCTGGGGCTGTGACGGCGAGGGCTCAAGGGCCATGGCCCATTGGAACAGGGCTACGGAGGGGAGAGCAGTTCCGCAGCCGAGCTGTGTGTGAGGCATCGTTAGCAGCGAGCGGGCGAGCGAGCGAGCGAGCGAGCAAGCAAGCAGGCAAGCAAGCAGCGTGGCCTTCAGGGCGTAACATCAAATCGCATCACATCACATACCTCTATGACACGGACCGGCCGCCCCTGAAGCGAAGCTGGATGGCTCTCCCTCGCCAGCACCTTGACCAGGTCGACGCTGCTCTCCCAGCTCTTGAAGCCGCCCTCGTAGACGCCCGTCTTGACATCATGCTCGCCCAAGCCCTCGGCGTCGGCGTCGTCGTCCTCGGCCATGAGCTGCACGCGCACGTCCCACAGCTCGCGGCGCGGGACCCGGACGGCCGCGGCCGCGCCGTCGTCGAGCGCCACATCCACGCAGCTAAACGCGATCTTGGACGGCAGCCGCGCGAGCAGATGGGCGAGGTCGTGCCGCGTCGGCGGGAGCTGGGGCTTGCCGGCGACGGGGAATGCGCTCGCCGAGGGTGGTGCGCCGCTGCTGCTGCTGAGGACTGCTGGCGCGCTGGTTGAGGGGGCGTCTTCGAGGGGCGCATCTATGTCGTCGCCCGAGAAGCCGAATGAAAAGGCCATCTTGTCGTGTCGGTGAGTTTTATGTGTGTCGTGAGTATGTTCAAGCTTGCGCGTGAAAGTCGAGGTGAATGAGTGACCGAGTGAGCGTGTGGGGCCGAAATTTTCGGCCGCTTCGCAACTCTTCCCCCGTCATAGCCGTCAACCACCGCGCTCATACTCATACCCAATCTTTCGCTCAGCGCTGGTTTCGAACCTCTGTCGTTCTCTTCAAGTCCCCCATACGGCTTTGATAGACCGTACTTCATCACAGCGCGCTGGGGTGCCGCGCGAAGCTGGTCGAGTCTTCCCCTTCCCAAGCGGCCTTGTTCGGGCCAACAACCACTTCAGACATGCGCCAGTCACTCGCGCGGCTGGCCGCCGCGGCCACGCAAGACGTCCTCCGGCCGAAGCCCATGGCGCTGCTACCGCCGATACCCCTCTATCGACGGCTCTTCCGCGCCCACCGGAAGCACCTCCCCGCCGAGATGCGCGTCCTCGGCGACGAGTACATCAAGGCCGAGTTCAGGGCCCACCGCAAGGTCGACAACCCGGCGCACCTGGTACGCCCAACCGCGATGTTTCTCCTGTCTGAGCTCTTGCTGACGCTCGCTCTCCGCCCCTAGATTGGCTTCCTCACCGAGTGGCAGCTGTATGCCCAGAAGATTGAAGGCGACTCGTGGGTTGGCGACAAGATCGAGCAGGGCAAGCTCCAGAAGATGAGTGGTGAGTTTCACCAAACATCCCCCATCTGGAACATAAGATGCTAATTTGAGCAAATAGACGAACAGATTCACCAGCTCTACGAGCTGATGCAGGCGATACAGAACCGTCACAATGGCGAAGAGTCTAGTTGAAAGCCATAGCCTCCTTGCCAATCACCACACTGTGTAGCATTCTTGTAAAATAGATCAATGAACCCTCACGACACGATGCCAATGTCTAGACGCCATGCTCCACTTGCGCTTGTTCTAATATCTAGACTCCATGGCCTCGACGATCCAGTTGGCCCGAATCGCGCTGACCTTCTTCGCGTAATTCTTGTTGGTAAAGACGTGCTCGAGGAACATGATGGCCTCCTTCTTCTGCCCGTGCAGGACGCTGGCCGGGTGGATCGCAACCACGTGCTTGCCTTGGATGGTGACGTAGCTCCCATCCGGCGCCAGCATCGCCGTCTTCATGGCAAACCCTCGCATGAAGCACTTGAGAATCATGTCGGCCCTCTCCGGGTCCACGGGCGTAAAGGGCTGCGGGTCTTGCGGTGGCGCCTCCGATATCAGCTTCTCCTTGAGGCACATGCCCCGAAGTTGCCTGCGGATGTTTAGCGCCTGCCGCATGTTACGCATGTTGATCCTCCGCTGTTTGCACCACCCGATCCTGTCCGCGTTTTCGGCCGTATATCGCTGCATGGTTGTGAGATATGTGATGATGTCGCCCTCGCGCCTCTGGATTTCTTTGCGCAGTGCTCCCACCTCCTCCTGGGATTCTTCGGATTGTAGTTGTAGAAAAATGTCGTCGCCCGAAGTGATGCAGGAGATGATATCGATCGCTTCCATGACGCAGTCAAATTCGGGCCTTGCGGCGGCCAGGAGGACTGCGCCAAAGGGAGCAGGTATCGGGAACCTTGCCATCTTCTCCCCCGCTGGCGTGATGGCACCGTCGTCGGTGAGCGCACCCAGGTAGTGGAGATGCAAGAGAGCCTTTTCGATGGATTCGGCTCCCGGCGTGTCCATAAGTGGAAACGCCAGCACGTCCTGGATTCCACGAGCCTTCATAGTCAGTACGGCTCCGAGAACGTCGTTGCGCAGGATCTCGGGCAGATCAGACTCCTGGAACGTCTCAAACGTGCCCTCCGTGTACAGCCTGAAGCATTTACCCGGTCCCTCACGGCCAGCTCTACCAGTTCGCTGCAAAGCAGACGACTTGGAAATGACGCTGGCCAGCAGAGATTCCATCCCAAGTCGAGGACGGTACTTTTTCACCTTGGCCTTGCCACAGTCAACCACGTACCGCACACCGGGGACGGTAACAGACGTCTCGGCAATGTTTGTGGCCAAGACGATCTTGCGCGTGAAGGCTGTCTTGACTGGCAGGAAAGCCTCTCTCTGCCCTTCCATTGACAGCTGACCATAGAGCGGGCAGACCTTGATCTTGGGTACGTTGGAAGCCGTTGTTGCAGCATACTCCTCGATCAGCTTTTGCGCCGATTCAATCTCTTCTTGGCCGGTAAGGAAGGCCAAGATATCTCCTGGAAGAGGCTCCTCCACATGGATCTTGAATATTCTCTTCAGAAGGGCATCTTGGATGTCGGGTACAGGCCGCGGCTCATGTGCGACATCGACAGGGTACTGACGACCCTTGATCCGGAGCACTTTCACGTGGTCTGTCTCCTTATCCTCGCCGTTCCTCACGGGAAGGTCTTTGAAGAATCCTTGAATGATTTCGACGTCTGCGGTGGCGCTCATAATGATAACTTTCAAGGGAATGCCGCCGCGCCCACTCAAGTCTCCTGTCAAGATCTGCTTCAGGAAGCCGACGAGGAGATCGACGTCCAGGCTTCTTTCGTGAATTTCATCAACGACGATAGCACTGTACTGGCGCAGGTTCGGGTCGCGCAGGAGCTCCTGAAGCAACGTTCCCTCGGTGAGAAACTTGATCTTGGTCCCTCGCGGAACCTGGTGATCGAACCGAACCGAGTAACCGACTAAGCCGTCGGACCGCCCTTTGCCCAGTGGTGTGCCGGCTTCTCGAGATACCCGGTGGGCCAAGGTGGTCGCTGCAACACGCCTGGGCTGCGTTATGGCAATGGTTCCGCCAACGGCCACCTCATCTTGAGAACCTGGCAGTTTGACGGTTTGACGCCTGCACCAAGACTCTTGGAATAGAAACTGGGGCACTTGAGTACTTTTTCCGGATCCAGTCTCGCCGACCAGGACAACAACGTTGTTGCTGGGCTTGCGCAAAGCGGCTTGGATCTCGGAGCGATGCTGCCAGATGGGCAAGGCCTTTCGCGTCTTCAGCAAGCCGGGGTCCTCTGTGCTCCGCGCAGAGGTCGCATCACTTCTTCTGCCGCTCTTCCCAGACCGGGATGCCGTCTTCCTGTCCCTGCTCTCCGTCGTCGCAGGCTCTTCAGAGTTTTCTGTTGCTGGGGCTGGGGCTGAGGCTGACTCCGTAGGTGTGGTGGTGACCTTTGCAGACTTTGGGGTGGGATCCAGATAGGCCTCCAAGGAGATGGTTCTGCCTCCGATTGTGATGGAATTGGCGGGCTGCTGCTTCTTGCGCCTTTTGGCAGGCTGTTCCGAGCCACCTCCAGAGGCCGCCATTGTAGATTGACACAAACTTGGTCGCACGCGGGTGTGAAGTTGTCGGAGCCAAAGTTGCACTTCAAGGCATGTTGGCGTATGAAAATTATGAGTGCTGCGGCGTGAATGGCTGAAAGTCGCCTGTACTTACTCCACTAGCGCCGTTGCAGCACTGCCAGGAGTACCTTGAACTACATGTCATTGGCAGTCATGACGCTACATGTCTAATCGCTGATTTGAAGTTCAAATGACGGTAAGAATACAAATTGGATACTGAATTGGCGGCATGGCATCGTAATTGTGTATTTTGTGCTTGTCAGGAACGCTGAGCAGCGGCGACCGGGCCCGACCAGCCTCGAGATTGGCGGCGCTTCCAGGAGGCGACGAGATGGGGGGATTATCTTGCACATGCGACGAGGAATGGTTAAATTTGTTTCGTGGTATCGCCATGCACGACCATAGCTGGTTACTAGGGGCCAACGGGTGAAGCAGGGAGCAGAGTGTGATGAGAGTCTTACTGCATGCATGCCTCCGCGAGGGCATTCAGAGTTGGGCGCACGGATGCACGCTCGATTGATGCCACTGGAAATATTAGGTTGGGCCAAGAAGCCGCTATATTGATCTAATTTCAAATCAAACCATCGCCGTACCCAATGCAGTCGTCTTTGGTACGAAAAATGCCGCCAGGGGCCTAGCCTTTGCCCACCCACTACTTGATCCGAGCCAGTCGCTCCCTGTTCATCCTGGTAGCATCATCAACTGCGTCGCTCTGCGAGAAAATGTCAGCCGTTGAAAGGAAGCGGATATGCTGCAGCAGATTCGGGCACGACTCACCTTGGTCATGATCCTGTCGATCTGCTTGTTCTGAGTTTCCACCTCCTTGCCGATGGCTCGACCCACCATATTCATCATGGATACCTGACCCTCAAGCTCACCGAGGCCGTCGTCGATTTGGTCCTCGAGCTCGTCGGCGCCCTCTTCGTCGTCCAAGTTGAACTTTCCATAGTCCTTCTTGCGAGCCTGCTGTCGCGGCCTCCCGGCGGCGTTGATGTCCCGGAAAGTAGACTCCATTCGTTGGTTTGCCACAAAGCCATCATGCCTGGTTTGCTCCCGCTGCTCCCGCTCCGATCGATGGCGATTGAGCACCTCCTCGTCGGCCTTTTGCTGGCGCTGCTTCGAGGTGAAGGGATTGCCAACGTGTACGGCGAACATGCTCCTGTTCAGAGTCTTCAGCTCTGCCGCCCTGTCCTGGGCGATCTTGTTCTGGTTCGCGGCGAGATCGAGGTTCTTCTCCGTGTTGTGAAGTCGTTCTCCTTGGGCGCCGAGTCGCGCGAGGGTCGCTTGGCCAACTTCATTCGCTTGCCGAGCCATCTGCACCGAGCGCGACACTGACGAGACACTCTCTTGCTGGACCTGTCTCTTCTCTGCCAGGATAGCTTGGTACTCGGCCTCTTCTTGCTCCTCGGCCGTCAGCTCGCGCTGCTCGCCGTAGCCACCGTATGAACCTCCGGCGGTGCCAGACTGTTGGTAGGAGCCACCAGCCGCCGCCGCCGCAGGGGCGGGTTGCCTCTCAGCCAAGCGCTCCTTGGCCCCAGAGAAGAGGGCGTCTCGATTCTCGTCTGGGGCACTGTCGTTGGCACGGCCGAACCCGCCGTAGCCACCTGGGCCCCTAGCCCCGGCCGCCGGACTGTTGTAGCGATTCGAGCCAGAGCTGGCTTCGTAGCGATTCGAGCCATACCCGCCACCGGAGCCGTATCGGTCGGCGCCGTATCCCGCAGGCTGAGGTGCGCCGTAGCCGTTCGCATTGCCAGGTGCATCACCGGGTCGTCCACCAGGACCACCGGAAGGGGGCTGGCTGCCGCTCAGAGCGCTGCGGGCCTGCTGATACGGCGTCACGTTGGCGTACTTGGCGCTGTCGGCGTAGGGATCGTTGCCGCCCTGCTGGGCATAGGGGTTGTCTGACTGAGGGGCAGGGGATGCCTTCTTGCGGCCGAAGAGGGCGTTGCGGTTGGCGTCGTCGCCATCGTCGCCCTTCTTGCCGAAGCCGAACTTCTTCATGGCGTGTGCACTGTTGATGATGGCGGTCGAGGCTCGCGGAGTCTGTGGCTTCGACTTGTTGAGAACGAGAAAGGGGACGTGAAGGAAGGAGGACGATGGTGGAGGAGTTGGTTGGACGCGCGATGAGCAGTTACGAGTACGAGCGCTTCGAGGCCGCTACAATGAGTGGATCCGTTTGCGGCGGCGGGTTGCGGCTCAGTCTCAGGCTGTTTCGGCCTGCCCTCCGGAGCGTCGGGCGGCCGCGTCTCCCTGTCGAGGGCGGCTGCGGCTACGGGTACCCACTGAAGCCTGGCCGCTAGCGCGCAGGCCTCCAAGGTCCCTGCAAACCCGCCCGCCACCAAACCGCCCTGCTCAGCGACGAACTGAGCCACACGAATGATGCTGGCGGTGTTGCCGCTGGACAAATATAGCACCATACCCTGGATCACGGGCACTTTGCCCTGAGTCGAGCACCTCTTTCCATCGTGCGACCTGGCTGTCCCAGACGCTGCTGGCCAGGAACTGAGGTGGTGCTTGACGAATTGGACAGTGAACCTCAGCGCAGGGTGAGGTACGTGCGTCATGGGCCCCTAAATACAGATACAAGGTGAACTGTTGGAACCCCGGGTGCTCCACCTAGCTGGGACCGCTGGCGCTGCCTGCATGCGTTGCGACGCCCCCCGCCTCCTGGAGGTACCAGCGAGTACAGTACTTGTAGCTGCCGCTAACCCGAGGCGTCCATCCAATGTCGCGGCGTCGTCCCAGCATCCCAACATCCTCAAGTGACCTGCTGCGCTTTGCATCGTTGGCTCCGTCTCTGCATCTGTTGCATGCATATCTAACCTGTCAGTTGGTCGAGCCGCTGCTGTAGGCACGCCGGGGCTTGACGCTCCCGACCCGCTCCGTCCACTGCCCATGCAGCTCGACTCACTCCGAATTCGCCGCCGGCTCGCGATGACTCTTAGCCGCCAACCGGCCTCTTCCTGAGACGACTCGGCCATTGTTATCCACCAGAACATCACTCCCAGCACATCTGGACGCATTGCAACTCATCACAATGATAAGACGAAAAAACACGCACTCGGAATTTGGAAACAAAGCCCTTACTTGAGAGCAGTGCATATCGGAGTGCTTTGCTATCACGACTCTTTCCGGCCTTCATCCGGCCTTCTCTGCCATGGCTTCCATCTTCACTTACGATCCAGACCCCCCGCAGGTGTCTTCTCCTTGGCTCGCCCCCAGTGATGCCACCGGCCTCTCAACCCCGAAGCGCCCGCCTGCCCCTGGGTTGTTGTCCGACTATGGTGTCACAAAGCTGCACGCGGAGCCACAGGAAGGGCCTACAGAGTACAAGCTTCACTTGCTGCTGCGCCCAAGACGGGTGTACACGTCGAGCAGCACGACTGATCAAGCGGTGGGCTCTCAGCAAGCTGGGCCACGGGAGAAGAATCCCGCGAAACCAGCCCCGGCGGTGCCCGCATCCTCCAGCCAATCCCGGCATGAGAGGCTCCAGCATCTCACCACCCAGCTCCTCTGGCGGCTGCAGCAGTCATCTCCATACCATGCTTCGAGCTCCAAGGAATTGACAATCCCGAGGCTACCCGATGATAGCGTCGATATCAATGCGCCCGTCAAGATGGAGGCGGTCGTCCCGGGGCTTGAGGAGTCTAGGGGAGCGCTGTACGAGATCGGCGTCTCTGATGATGGCACCCTCGTTGGGCTCACCAAGGATGAGATGAACGAAAGCATTTCAACCCTGCGCGTAATGGCTGCCAGTCTCGGATGCTCCGTCGACGTGGTTCGCATGGTGATCGTGGGCGAATGCGAATGGATCGAGTCGGTCGAGGTTGTCGACAACGCTGCCTCAGTCCCTGCCCAAGAGACCAAGCACGGCAAGTTGTGGGTGGTAGAGGCTCTGGTGACGCCAAACCTAGGATTGCGGAATGACAATCAGTTTGAACAAGGTGCCTCAGGAGACTCGACCAGCGTAGGGGTCGCCAACAAGCCGGAGCGAGTGGCGGTCCCGAGTCGCGGAAGCTCGACGACGCCGCAGCTGCGCGTCACCTTGACCGGGCCAACGACTTCTGGCAAGTCCAGTTTACTTGGGACTTTATCCACTGGAACGCTGGACAACGGCCGGGGGAAAAGCCGACTTAGTCTGCTCAAGCACCGCCATGAGATGGTCTCTGGTGTTACCAGCTCCATCGCCCAGGAGCTCATCGGATACAAGCACCGGGCTATTCTTAACTTCTCTCAAGGGAACATAGAGTCGTGGATTGATATCCATGACTGCGCCGATGATGGAAAACTCGTCTTCGTGACCGACTCCGGCGGCCATCCACGCTACCGCCGCACCGTTCTCCGTGGACTCATGAACTGGGCGCCACATTGGAGCATCCTATGCATTGCAGCAGACGCAACTGAGCAGGCGTCCAGCGGCGTCGGAGCGACGGCTCCAGCGCAGGAAATTTTGGGTGCCGCCGCCGCCGGAGTCGACCTGGTCAAGGCGCACTTGACCTTGTCTCTCAAATTAGACGTACCCATGGCAATTGTCATCACCAAGTTGGACCTGGCTTCCAAATTGAGCATACAAAAGACCATGACCAAGGTCCTCACAGCTATAAAAGATGCTGGACGAATACCCAAAATACTCCAACCCGATCAAAGGCAACATGACGAGCTGAAGCACATACCACCCGAGGACCAGGCCAAGGTCCACGCCATTGTGAACAGCATTACTGAAAGCGGCAGCCTGACTTCATATGTTCCCATTGTGCTGACCAGTGCGGTCAAAGGAACTGGCATCGGACTGGTCCATGCTCTCCTCGCGGGCCTCCCTTTGCCTCCACCACCGACATCCCGAGACTATGTGGGAATGGCCCTGAACCCCGAGCAGCCCAAATGCTTGTTTCACGTTGACGACACATTTAGCCTTCCGAGCTCGTACAGCGCTTTGGCTTCTGGTCCCGGTAGGCAGGTGGACCAGGCTATTGTCGTGTCTGGCCACGTCCGCTTCGGAAAGCTCTCGGTGGGAGACAAGATTGTAGTCGGGCCTTTCCAGCCGGAAGACGAGGAGTCTCGTGGACTGGGGTTTGCACCGGATGACCGGCCATCGCCGGGCGGCAGCTACGGCCTGTCGATTTCGCATCCATCTTCAGCTGAGCTGGCTCGAATAGCCATGAAGAACGCGGTGTCGGCGTCGGCGATCCCAGGCGAGTGGCACAATGCGCAGATTGTGAGCATTAGGAACCTTCGCCTGCCAGTGCGAACTCTGGAGGCGGGCCAAGCAGGCTCTATCGGACTAGTTTTTGAGTCCGCGGTCGACAGTACTGCCTGCGCTGGTGAGATGCCTCGGGTTCGACGCGGCATGGTCCTGGCAGTTCCGTCAAAGCACATGCTGGACACGGGTCTCTCCCTGCAGGCTGCCAGCGGGTTCACGGCGACATTCGCGGACCCGGGGATTCGATGCCTCGCTGTTGGGTCCTTTGTGAACGTGTACGTTGCAAGTGTGCGAGCAGCGGCGCGCATTCTCCGTGTGTCCCGCCACGGACGTGACGACAAGCATATGGCGGTAGCAACGGATGACATACACGACGTTTTCAGCCTGGGCGGAGAGATTGAAGACACCGAGACCAGTGACTCTCCTGGGAACTGGCAGGCAGGGGAAGTATCCCTGGAGCTCCTCCATAGCCGCGAGTGGATTGAAATGGGCTCAAAAGTTATACTGTTGGAGGGAGGGAGTCAGGACAGGTCAGGGCTTGAAGGGTATGTTGGTAAGGTTGTCGAAATTGTGGATTGAGAGGAACCGATTCTCAGCGATGCCTCATAATTACGCCAGAATTTGGCAATCAGCTTAGATATATGCTCTTCTTGGAATGAATTTATTTGAAATGCCCCATGACGCCGTTATTCCCATGCCCCGACCCAACTAGATCGACTAACATTAAGCCCTGACCAAGCCGTAGAACAGGGTCCACGTCAGGATGAAGCCAGACAGCCCACCGAGTATACCGCTCGTCCAAAAGTCGAGAGCGCCCTGGAAATAGCGGCCCGTATCGAAGACTGATCGCTTCTCGGCCAGCGACTCTGGCGCAACTTGAAAGGTGTAGAAGAGGAGCGTCGTAATGATAGACATGATGATGTAGAAGAGAAAACCGCTGTACGACTCGAGGCCGAGGATGCCAGCGCTAACTCCGAAGAGTGATGCGGCTAGGCTGTGGAGGTTGGAAAGGGTCTGGTGATGAGAAACAAGTGTCAGCGCCAGCAATGGGACCTCGTGCTCGGCCATGGGTGGACGAGGCGCACCTTAGAGTTGTGTATGACGGAGTCTTGGACGATGGGGTGGATCTGGTAGTCTCGTTCGGACGGCATTTTGACGTCTGTGAAGCCGCTGCGGAATGGGAACAGGCTCGAAAAGTACGTGTGGTCTTCAATGAATGCGATGGCGCGTCAAAGGCCTGTCGGGGGTTGGTGAGAAGGACGTCGAAGCTCGGAGCTCACGCTGGCTGACAGGTGGGCGTTGGCGCATCTCGCGCCAGTGGAGGACTGCAGGGTAGGCAATCGCTGTTGCGGGCCGACACGCTCCGGGCTGCGCTGCGGAACGCGGAACGTACCCAAGTATGTACCTCCTCCCCCGAGGTCGACCCTGTCGCGGGCCGAGGACCCCACGTCGACGATTTCGGAAGCTTATTGATGGCGGGGTGACGGATGCTCTCTTCCCTTCCCTCCCCCATTCCCTCGTCCTCACCCTGCTTCTTCCCACAAGTCGCCGAGAAGCCCATTGCCGCAGAAATGGAGCACTCTTTTGAACCGCTCAAGAATGATCTCCTGCTCCGGGCAGCGTGGGGTAAGCGGCATGCGCCGTCTCCGGCCGCTCCGAGGAGCCGTGCTGACATGCTGTACAGGCCAGGTCGTGGAGCGTCCGCCCATGTGGGTGATGAGACAGGGTAAATAATGCCTGGAACCCCAATCGTGCGTATGAACACTGACAAAGGCGCCTCCCTCCAGCCGGTCGCTACCTGCCCGAGTACCACGAGGCCAAGGGGTCGCGAGACTTCTTCGAGTGCTGCCGCGACCCGGAGGTGGCTTCGACGCTGACTCTTCAGCCCGTGGAGCGCTACGCCGGGCTGATCGACGCCGCCATCATCTTCTCCGACATCCTCGTCATCCCGCAGGCCATGGGCATGGACGTCGAGATGGTGGACAAGAAGGGCCCGCACTTCCCGAACCCGCTCAAGTCCCCCACCGACGGGCAGTACCAGGCCGTGCTGGACCGCGACGTCAAGGTCGCCGACGAGCTCGACTACGTGTACAAGGCCCTCACGCTCACGCGCAAGAAGCTCGCCGGGCGGGTGCCGCTGATTGGCTTCTGCGGCGCGCCGTGGACCCTGTTCTGCTACATGGTCGAGGGCGGCGGCACCAAGCTGTTCGCGCAGAGCAAGACCTGGATCTACAAGTACCCGGAGGAGACGAAGAAGCTGCTCCACAAGATTGCCGATATCTGCGTCGAGCACCTGGCGCTTCAGGTCAAGGCTGGAGCTCAGGTACGTTGCCGTCACATCAAGGCTGGCTCCACTGACTGACGATATGCGTGGGTGTAGCTGGTTATGGTGTTTGATTCATGGGCCGGAGAGCTGGGGCCTGCGTCGTTCAAGAAGTTCTCCGAGCCGTACCTGGCGCACATTGCCCAGAAGCTGCCCGCCAAGCTCGAGAGCATGGGCCTGGATCGCGTGCCGATGACCGTCTTTCCCAAGGGTGCCTGGTACGCGCTGGACTCTGCGTGTGACATGGGATACAACGTCGTCGGCATGGACTGGCTGCAGGATCCTGCCGCGGCCGTCAAGACCCGAGGGTCGCGCAACGTTGTCTTCCAGGGCAACGCCGACCCGGGTATCCTGTACGGCACCAAGGAGGGCATCACCGAGGCGGTGGAGCAGATGGTCAAGGGATTCTGGGTGGGCAAGAAGGGCTGGATCGCAAACCTGGGACACGGTAAGCAACTCTTGCGCGGACAGAAACCCAGAGAATGAGTCGGACTTGAGTGGCTAATGCACCGGCTTCTAGGAATCACGCCTGGCGTCGACCCCGAGAACCTGAAGCACTTTTTCGAGGAAGTGCACCGACTGACCAAGAGCTGAGGCACATCTTTCAGCCCGTACATAGACGCAGGGAGAGGGGTGGAAACATGTTGGATGAAACGGAAGGGAATGGAGTGTCTAACAAAATGGCTTAGAACTTGGGATGCGCCCGGAGTATATAAAAGTAGAATTGCCCATGATCACTCCATATGAGTAAGTATATTCACCTGAACTTTTCCATTCCCGCCTCATAATTCTAGTCATGATGGTATCTGCAAATCACCGAATGTTTTCCAACAATCCTTTCACGTGCGCCTTCCTCCTTGCGCCAGTCGCCGCCCGCCGCATCTTGTGAACCCGCGTCTGGGCCAAGATACGCATGCAAGCCAAGAACAAAAGGTTAAAAAATAAAACACCAGTCAACTCGAACTGTTCAACCCAGGAATAAACAACTTTTTTGAGGGCAAGAGAAGAGAACCGCGCCGCGAAGTGCAAGAGCTCTGGCGTAGACGGGATGCTCTAGGCCTTCTTGCCGAACAGCCAGTTCATGCCCCTGGTGGCGAGCGACTCGGGATTCGCGTTAGTTGGGCTGCCCACTCCGCCAGCGGGAGGGGCATCGTCGGTGACGACGGCCTGCTCGCGGCTCGCCTTGCGCGCGAGGTCGGCGCCCTCCTCGGAATCACGGAAGACGTTGCCCGCGCCACCGCGGCCGGAGTACTGCGCGCCGGAGCTGAATCGCCGGACGACGCTGCGCAAGCGACATGTCAGCAACGAGAGCGTCAAACGAGTCTTGAGGGGAGAGTGCCAGAGGCGGGGAAGGGGGGAAGACGTACCCTTGGACGTCCTGGCGGCGGCGTGTCTCGAGCGGGTCGTCGTTCTTGGCCATGTTGCCGGTGCCGCCGCGGCCGGTGGTGACGACGGGCTTCTTGAGGACGGGTGTCTCGAGGTCTTCGGGCTTGAGCTTGGGCGACTGGCGGGAGTCGGAAATGTTTCCTGCGCCGCCGCGGCCGTGCGACGCCATGTGAGGCGCAGGCCGTTGCGGCGACTGTTCCTTCTGCTGCGACTCCTGCTGCTTGCTGCTCGCGCCGGACGACGCCATGATTGTGCGTCGGGGACGGTCAAGCGACCAAGTGGCGATCAGAGGACGGCGGGTATATGGAGAGACTGGCGCGGGCGCCTTGCTGGACAGCCGAGCCGCTGCGGGAGACGCTTGCGAGGGGCGGGCGGGGTGACTGAGTGTTGCAGGGGTCGAGGGGGACTCGGGAGAATGCGCTTCTGCGGTCTGCCAATGGCTCGAGGCGATGAGGGCAAGGGTGAAGTCGAAAAGTTGTCTTGCGAAACAAGTTTGCGAGGCTGGAGGCGAATGCGGGAAGGGGCCCGGCCCAGGCCCCCAGAAGACCGATTGCGGAGCCGCCCAGGCGCACTAACCCAAGCCGACGCTAACAATCTTGGTGGCTCACAGAGTCGTGTAAGCGACTCGGACTTGCCGTGGACTACTAAAGCTTGTCTTTAAGCATATGGGTGAGCCACGTCTACTGGTGTTGGGCAGAGCCATCTGAGCCAAATGACTGCAGTTCAACAGCGTCTCTTCGATTTACACAGCTCGCGTCAAGGATGCCCTCGCAGTGCGCATCCGGCGTTGTGAAGTGCTGTCGTCCAAGGGGTGGCAGAGAGCATAGCTGCCGTCGTGTCGTCTCTGAACCGAGGGAACTACCGCCATCTAGCAAATGACATTGATTTTGTCCATGTCGTATTGTGTGCAAATCCATTGCGCAGCTTCAAGCTTGTGGCGTTGGACAGCCTCATGTCCCCAATCGCACCCTTCAGTGCAACGCCGGCACTGCGTCCGACTGGATTAGCGCCTGTTGCAGCCGCGCTCGAACCGTACGAGTACATTGCGGTTCCCATCTGGCTACACCATGGGAGCGTTCCCCGTGCACTCCTCCAAACGGCTGCTCATCTGCACTTTTACGGGCGCCTTTTCGACATTATGTGTAGCGCGTGGTTCGCCTTCTTCGCGTCGAAATGTCGACCCAGTCCCCTCTTCATCGCCGGCCGTTAGCACTTTCATTGCTACTTTCACGCGAGCCGATGATTCTAGGCCACCATCTCAAAGTTGATTAGAGAGACCTCCACCATACCTAGAGAACGGTGGGAGGAAAGGGGCAGCGCCATTCATGAGCCGTTGCACAGTGCCGCACACACCGCTGGCTCCGTGCTGACAGCTGTCGATGACGAGGTAGCCAGGGGCTAGAGGTCAAATTCGGGAGCGCCGTCTGCTCATGGCCTATTCGCCGTAATCATCGTCATCACCACCCTTGACGTTTGCGTCCTTGCGGATCGGAATCTTGATGCCTTGCGTGGCAAACGTCTTGCTGAGCGCCGTGCTCTCGCACACCCCAGGGAATTTCTTGGCCGAATAGACGTTAAAGACCTCGCTGAAACAAGAAGCAAGGATCGGGGCCCGACCAGTGTTGACCTTGGGCGCGTTACCGTCACGACGGGCCCCGCCCCTGGCTCCGACGTTGACAAAGGAGAACCTGAGCCTATTCTCGGTGTCAGCGATGCATTGACCCCTCAACCGGGCCTTCTCGGTTCGTATCGGACGCTTACCTGAAAGCGCCCTCTGTGCGGACGCTGAGGTCCTGGAGCACGAACCAGATGCCGATGTGATCTGACGTGTCGCTGAGGCGGAAGGCGCTGGCTGCGAGGCTGCCAATGAGGTTCCTCGTGAACATGCCCTGGGGTTGCCCGCCGACCATGGCCATTCTGGCCAGCGAGTTCTGGTCTTGGACGTAGGCCGGATCGACGGGAACGCCGTTCCTGGAGAAATGCGCCACGTTGGCTTGTGACGGCACAGGCGGTACCGGCCCGTCCTGACGGTAGCCTTGGTGTTGCGGGTAGTATTGTTGCGGGGGCGCGTAAGAGCCATTTTGAGGATAAGATGGGGGGGCTGGTAAGAAAACATGTCAGAACATGGGATCCGGGGGGTTGTGCGAGGTCCAGCTCACCTTGGCCGTACCCCTGCTGCATCTGGTAGTCCTGCACGTAGCCAACAGGCTGAGGAGGATTGTACGACGGATCGCGATTCGACGGAACCACGTGCTGGGGATACGGGATCATGCCTCCCTCCGCTCCGTTGAGCATGCTGTAGGAGTAGGGCGTCGTCGACGAGATGGACGGGCTGCCGGTAGACGAGCGGACCAGGTTGACTTCGCGCGACCCATCCTCATTCCAGAGATCGACATTGAGGACGAACATGGAGTGATCGATGGCGCTGCATTGGGCACAGATGTCAGCCATTTGCGGGCCGAGGACGTCGGTAGCAGCGCCCAAAACTTACTTGCAGTCTATCTCGCGGCCCGTGGCGGCATCCGTGATGATGAGCCGCACGCACGGGGGTGGCGTGATTGGTCTCCGATCCTACTCAGAGTAAGCTGATGGGGTCAAGAGGGACATTGGGAGGGCCAGAGGAGGCACTGACCTTGTCGCCAAAGCCGCACATGCGGGCGCGTTTGGGCTGCTGCACGACATCGAGCCTAAGGTGTCGGTCAAATGTGAGTAGCGATGAGCTGGTAGGCCAAAGGGATGGGCACGGACTGGTATTTGCGGCCTGTAGCTTCGTCGACTTTGGAGAAGGAAGTGAGCAGCGCTTGAGAGCTGCCCTGAGTGCCGGCCGACGAGGCTTCTTCCTGTCTGGGAGGATGGCCCGTGGTCGGCGGCGGCGGCTGCAGCTGCGGAGGCGGCATCATACCGTGATGCTGCTGCGCCTGGCTGTGATGGGTCTGGGGGGCCGAGTGTTGCTGCTGTTGCTGTTGCTGTTGCTGTTGCTGTTGCTGCTGCTGGCCGGGCGGTGGTGGTGGCGGCGGGGGAGCTTGAGCGTGGGGGTGAGGATGAGGGTGAGGATGAGGATGAGGCTGGGGGTGAGGAGGCGGATGGTGGTGCTGTATCTGATGCGGGCTCGATTGAAGATGCCGCGAGGGGATGGGCTGCGGGTGGTGCTGTTGATGTTGCTGTGGTTGATGCTGCTGCTGCTGTCTGTGGTGTTCCGGCGGCGGCGGCGGCTGGTGATGCGGATACGAGGCGTATGCGGGCGCCGAGCTCGTCGCCGTCGGGCCGGGCCCAGAAGCGGCGGGTGGCGGTGGAGGAGGATAGGTCGAGGACGAGCCCATCTGCTCGGGCCGGGTGTAGCTCGAGTTCATGGCAACAGGTGATGCAGTTGATGCTGTCGCAGTCGTCGCGGTCGCAGTTCGTCGGCGATTGAGGCGAAGGTGACGGACGGAACGAGGAGAAATGGCGGCTCGGCCAACAACAAGACCTGCAGGCAAATCCAGAGCCGGCACGGGACGGTTTTGGGCACGAGAGAGGCGGGCGCGAGACGCAGACGGAAAGGCGCCAGCTACCTAATAAGGTCCGACCCAAAGCCAAGCTGTCGCGGGTGGAGAAGGACAGCTCAAAAGCGTCGCGAAGCGGGAACGCTAGGGGAAAAAAGGTACCCCCAAGGCCCCCTACGAGTGATGCAGGTATCGTCGCTGTCGCCGTCGATAGGTACGAGTGTGCCTCGGATACGTGCAAGCAAGGTATTCGTATCCCCACACCGGCTCAGGGATGGATGCGCTGCAGCTGCGCTGTGCTGTGCTTTTCCAAGGCACCTACGGTATGGCTGTAGCATGCACGCACGAGTAGGCGCCCGGCGGAGGACGTGATGGAGCTCGAGGCTAATATCGCTGGTCCAGCAGGTTTGATGGCACCCTGGCCGGCCGGCGGCTTGCGATGGATGACTATTCGCGGATGGGCGGGAAGAGGCAACGGGGGGCCCAGCCGCGATTTCTTGGCTGGTCATTGGCGTCTCGTCTTCATTCAGTTACTACGAGTACTCGTATTCTCGCGAGATCGGGTAAGGTAAAGCACCTGCCAGACGTTGCTGTCCATGTCCATATCTTAATTACCTATTGGTACTGTAGCGTAAAGGTAAGTTGGTAGCGCGCCTAGCCTAGCTTCGAGACATGGACCACCGCTGCTACCTTACCTTACTTTGCTGCACCAACTGTTGTTGACCTCGACGCCTGCGGCTGCAGAGACACAATCGTCATCAAGCTGCTTCTTGACTTCTCTCGTCTGCCGGCCGTCTCGAGGTATCCGTACAGGATCCAGCGTTGCGATGCTCCCACATCAAGGCGATGGCGGCACGCGCAAACATGCGCCTCCGTCCAGCCCCATCCTCATCCCCTGCACGCTCAGCCGGCGGCTCGACCAGACAGTGCCCGAATCTGGTTGCACGAGGGCCTCGCGCCGTCTCATTTGCTGCCGCCGCTCGACCGGTCAGGGCGGGGACCCGCTGCAGGCGAGGAGCCAGACGGCGCAGATGTAATGTAACCCGGGCGCGAGACGTCGAATCCCTCGAGCTGCATGTCGTCTTACGTGCCTCGCGCGGGACTGCACAGCACAGCGCACCACCGCCTCTTTGCATCGTGCTCGAGCGATATCAGCATACCTGTGCAGCGGGCAGAGGGTCGAGGCCCAGGCTATTGGCGACGCCTGCGCGCGCGGCCGCCGCCGCTGCCGCTGTCGCTGCCGGGCCCCACCTCGATGAGGGCTGCCCCAGCAGGTACAAGTACCGCCCGGAGTCGCTGAGGTGCTGCGTGCCCCGCGGTCGGAGCCCTCCGCCAAAAAAACGACCCCGCCAAGGCGAGTCATCCAGAAAGACCAGCATCGACACCGTTTCCATTGCCAGACGAAAGCGACAGGACGCAGAGCCAGATCTTCGCCAGGACAACGCATTGATACCGCCGCAGCCTCCCATATCCCGCAGCATCGTCAATTGGCCCGTCCCGCAATGGATCTGGTCAACAGGTGCGCGCCTGGCCCGCCAAGTGTCTCAACGCGCGAATGCTGACCCTGACTGCAGCCTCAACGGCCGTCTGCTCTTCGCCGTGCCCAAAAGTGAGCAATCGTCACAGACACCGCCCATGCAGTTCGCCGGCTGATCATAATCTTCCCAGAGGGCCGGTTGAACCAGGCTGCGCTGAACCTCCTCGAGGGTGCCGACATCCAGTTCCGCCGCGAGAACCGCCTCGACATCGCCCTCGTCAAGAATCTCCCCATCGCCCTCATCTTCCTGCCGGCCGCCGACATTCCTACATTCGTGGGCCAGGGCAGCGTCGACCTCGGCATCACCGGCTGGGACCAGGTCCAGGAGCACGACGCCTCGGTCCGCGTCGAGTCGGGCGCCGATGCCGCTGCTGCGGGCTGCGACATGGTCATGGACTTGGGCTTCGGCGGCTGCCGCCTCCAGGTCCAGGTCCCCGAGAAGGGCAAGTACGCCACGAGCAAGGACCTCATCGGCCGCACCATTGGCACCAGCTTCGTCCACCTCGCCGCCGACTACTTTGCCAAGCTCGAGGGGGCCGACGCCCCGGCTGATGGCTCTGCCCCCAAGCTCCGCACCAAGATCGTGGAGCTCAGCGGCAGTGTCGAGGCCGCCTGCGCCCTGGGTGTCGCCGACGGCATTGTTGATCTCGTTGGTCAGTAATTCGTCCCAACCCTAAGCGGCGGCGCCGACTAACACGTGCTTGCAGAATCCGGTGAGACGATGCGCGCAGCTGGCCTCAAGGCAATTGACACGGTCGTCGAGTCCACGGCCGTCCTGGTCAAGTCCCGCTCGCCGTCGAACCCAGAGATGGTTGAATTGATCGCCTCCCGCATCCGTGGCGTGATTGCGGCGCAGAAATACGTCCTTTGCCAGTACAACATCGAGCGATCACGCCTGGCCGCCGCCGTCGAGATCACCCCCGGCAAGCGCGCCCCGACGGTCACGACGCTCGACGCCGAGGGCTGGGTAGCCGTCAGCTCCATGGTGGAGAAGAAGAAGCTCGCCTTGGTCATGGACGACCTGACGCGAGTCGGCGCGCAAGACATCCTGGTTCTGACCATCCACAACACGCGATGAAAGAGATTCCCCCGCATATTTTGTTTGTCATCTCGTTTCGAGCCCGAGGCTCTTTCCGGCTACCGGAAGCCGGCGTGATGGTGGGCGGCGTTGGACATTGGATCTAGGGACTCACGAATGCACGCGTACGTCAAAAAGCAATTGGATATTGCCAATGAATAATAGACTGGAACGAACTACGGGAAGTAGCCGGGGAGCCGTCTGTGGCTTGTTCAATGCACGCACAAGTTCACGAAACAGAATGGGTGTCTAAAAGAAGGGCAAGAACTGGGTTCAAGCACACAACCAGATTGATTTCCTGCAGACCTTGTGTCCATATGCAACGGGCAAATGTAAATCGTGATGTTGCAGCATTTCTGAGGGTTTCCCTTCACATGGCTGACGTCGACTTCGGCCAATGAAGTGGCCGGATGCTCTCCCCGGATAGGGCGGAAGCCGATGATGGGCGGGCATCAGAAGCGCGCGGACGGGTGCCATCTTTGGAGTTTAAACGCCAGCCAAGCCGCACCAAGGAGACTCGACGTACCTTACAGTATCGACCTAAGCAGAAGGGAGCACTGTCGCCTCGAACACCATCCGCAAGCAATACCATTTCACATACCCGCCTAAAGGTGCATCATGTTCGACAGCTCCATGCCTGCCGGCTCAGCCGACGTTGGCAAGCGCACATGAGGCTGCATCTTCAGCTCCTTGAAGGCCCGAATCGAACAACCGTAGCAGCGTCGCCACCATGGCCGCCAGCGAGCCGGGCGACTCCCCGACGCAACACCCTTCGTCGGAGGCTCAAAAGTCCTCTGGAGACGACAAGCAGGCCCGGGAGCCCTCGAGCCTTTACAAGGTACGCTCTGCAGAGTGCAGTTGTCGAGCCGCACTCCGCCCGACCTCGAACCAGCATCCGCTGATGGCCTTCACCACCACCACAGCTCGTCGTGACATCCGTCAACTTTGTGTCCTTCCTCCTCTCCCTCTACATCGTCGACCTGCACTACTCGCACGTGCGCGTGCGCAGCCATGCCGAGGCGCCCAGCCGCCTGCCGCAATGGCTCCGGTGGCTGCTCTTCCGCCCCCAGCCGTACGGCTCCCTGCGCGGCGAGCGTCGACAGCAGCGGCAGGGCAACGACTGGCACTACCACAGCAACCAGCGGAAGCTCATGGAGCTGGAGGCAACCGAGGCGTTCGAGATTCGCAACACGGTGCTCGTGGTGTTGGCGCTGGCGACCGCCGGCGCGATGGGTGCCCTGTGGTATGCGGCGAGCAGGCTGTATCGTCATTGGTCTCCTTGATGGTGGTAGTAATAGTGCTCGTGTCACGGGCGAGCTCTGGACTGGAGATGGGTTGCCGCTTGGTGCTTCTTTGTTCCATGTGCACTCTCGAGTTCAAAATATGTATTGCCAATTCCCATTTCCTCGTCGCAGCCGTACCCCGTATATGTAGGTATATGTATGTAAACGCCGACAGACCCGTGAGATGATGTCGATGCCTTTCCCAACGCCGAAAAATAAAGTCTAAAGATGGGCCACGAATGTGGCAAGAAGGAAGAAGGAACACACAACCTCGATAGAATCCATGGGAGCTCTGCTCCCGGTCTGCCTCTCTCGTTCTCCCCTTCTCTCGGCCTCTACAGCGCCTAGTCCGAGCCCATTCTGTCCTCCATGCTGCTCCAGTACACAATGGGCCGCGGCTCGAGGATGTTGAGCCCCCCGGGAAAGCTCTTGCGCTCCTCCTCGAGGCCCAGGATTGAGGGCTGGCTGAAGATGATGCTGTTGATGGTGCTTTCCGGGGACGAAAGAGCCGAGGCGATGGTTGCGGCCGAGTACGAAGATTCCCTCGTCGACGAGGCCACCGACGAGGCCTGCGACAGCGTTGACGACCGCCTGTCGGCGAGCGACGCTCGCGTCGAGTTGGGCTGGAAAAGTGATGCTAGGACGGCCATTGCGGATAGGGCTGTGGCTCGAGCGAGGGCCTGTGGTGATGTTGCGGCGTCGTGCTGAAAGAAGTTGCACGGCGAACGGCGGTTCCAAGCTGCTGAGAAGGAGAAGACGGCAGCAGCACGGACGGGCACAGCCCGTCAAAGGTCGAAGAGTAACAGCGAGCGTACGGTCCGGCCGACTTAACGGACGGGTTGGCCGGTCGGCAAGCAAGGGCGACGAAACGAATGTCGGGGGGAGATTATTGAAGCCTCGCAGCACCTGGCCGGCGGGCGCGAGGACCAACAGACGCACGACTGGGTCGGTATCTGGAGGGAGGGACGGCAGCGCAAGCACAAGGGGTGAGTGAGTGAGCGAGCGAGCGAGTGAGCCTTGATGATATATTGGACCGCGTCGGGAACCTGCGACGGGGCCGACGGGGGGCCGCTGCCAGCCTGTAACCAACGGGCCCCCGATATATTGGCTCGCGGCAATGCCAGCGCCGCTGCATCAAGCCTGGCGTGCCGATCTGCTGCCCTCCGCCTCGACGGGCCCCGACGGCTTCCTCATCCCTGGACGAGGGGGCATCTCTTGTCCTGCCAAGCACCTACGTACTGTACGTTGCAGTATACCACTATGAAGTCCCCAGAGTCCCTCGGATCCCGCATCCATCCCCTCGGCGCGCAGCCGTCCCCTCAACCAGTCGTCCCGTCATCCAGTCCAGTATGTACAACTACTCCGTACACAAGCTGCGGATGCCGACGTCCCCAGCAAGGGCCGCGTCGCGATCCCTACCGGCGCGCCGTCTGTTTCAGCAGCGCCGCTCTGCTCCCGTGCCCCGCCTCCGGGTATGGCGCCGTCCCTGCTTGGCCAGCCGTCACCACCACCACCACCGAACTGAAACCCTCGCCGCCAAGCAGCAGGGGGTGTGAGGGCCACACCAGTGCTTCACTTGTCAGCTTCCGCCTGCACTTTGGCCAGCAGCTGCTTTGCACCGTCCCGCATTGCGTTCCACATGTTTCGTCCACCGTTAACCTGCGGCGCGCGCCAGCCCTTGTGGACGGCCAATTCGGTTTCAACATTGTCTATCTCGCTATCGCTATGCAGCAGCACCGTACTCTAGGTGCCACCCCGAGTCGGTGGCATCCCGCAAACGCCATGTGTCGCTATGCCTGTCTTGCGCGAACATCGGCTTCCTCGTTGCCCTTGTCAGTTCATCCATGGTCCCGGAACGCCGCGCTACCTGGGTAGTCCTCCCCTCTACGAGTATTCACGCCCCTTCATCGCACCCGTGTAGTTGCACTCAGCCCTCTCCGTACCGCAGCGAGCCCCTATCTGGCCTGCGCAGCGTCGCACTGCGTCTGATGCTCTCCATCCACACCGAGTCGTCGAGCATGTCGAGTGCCTGCGACGGGCTCACTGCGCTGCCCCTTCTGCTTACCTGTCCGGACCCTGAGCCCTGCCCGTCTGGCTCGTATAGCTCGAAACTGAAGCCTGATGTCGTCCCTTGATGTGACGACGCTGGTGACCGAGGGTAGCTGAGCGGGTGCTGGTGCGATGCATCGCCTTGCGTCGCGTCCGTCGCCAAGCTCGCCCGCCCCTGTTGTCCTGCCCCTTCGCCCACGCTCAGGTGTGTCCACCGCGCCACCGAGCCTTCCTCTGGCTTGAAAGACCGAGTCCTCGAGTCCCGCGCGTCATTGTCGTCGTCGCCGTCGTCGTCCACCAGGATGTCGGGGATCGTGAGCTCTGGCACCCCAGACATCCGCGCAGCCCGCTTGCGCTCCATGTGTTTCTGAAACCTCCTCGACCAATATCTGCAACAGTCACTGTTAGCCTCGCCACCCAATCATCGCCATCGGCAAGCACGACCCAACTCACAAGGTGTCGAAGAAGCCCTGGACGACTTTGCGTCGAATCTCCTCGTCTACTCGCTGCAGCCTGGCTCGGCGCCGCAAGAATTCCTCCAGCCTGCCAGCCCGTCAGTAATCGAGGCAGTCCTCTTCGCTGCTCAAAGGGCCGGACTTACTTGAGACTCTTGCTATCATTGATGATGTTATAGTGGGCGAGGATCATCAAGACGTCCGAGAAAGCGATGCCCTTGTCGGGGTCGGCCGATACCAGCACTTCCCCGAAGAAGACCTTGAATCGCCGCCGTCGCTCGCGGATCTTCTCCACGTCCAAGAGCGCCAGCCGTCTGTTGAGCTTGTCAAGGTCAATCTCGTTGTAGGCGCTCGTCGTGCCAATGGACATGTGCCGCGAGGTATGCGGGTCGTTTCGCACGTCCTCGAGGATCTGTCCCACCGAATCCTCGGGCTGATATATCCGCATCTGGAAGACCCCGGACAGTTCGCCCAAGAGCCGCGGGAACTGTTCCTTGGAGATGAAGCCCGTGCCTGCAGGATCCACGCTTCGCCAAGCTTCTTTGAACCGCCTGATTTCATCCCGGTCCACCGCCGCCACACCGCTCGACCGTTGGTAGACGTAGCTAAAGCTCTCGTAGATGAGTGACACGAAGAGGTTCACGAAGATGTACATGCTGAGGATGTTCCATGCCACGAAGAGGAATCGTGCCCACGGTTTGCTTCCACAGTCGCTGTCGAAGAACTTGTCCTCTTCCACGCACAGCGGCGGCTCGATTCTGGCGTAGTCCTCCATGATCTGGTTCCAGCCCTCGCCAAGACTCATCCGGAACAGCAGAATGAGCGCCTTGGGAACGCTGCGGAAGTTAATGTTGCTGGTCTCGCTTCCTCCAAAGCGTGTCAAGCTGAAGGCCTGGGTCATGGCGATGGCGAAGACGAGGAACAGTACAAGCCACGTCGCGAGGAGATTGCCGATGACCGGCAGACTCGCCGCGGCCGTTTTGAACAGCTGGTCCAGCGCGTCGTTGCGCGGGATCAGCAGGAGGACGATGGCCACGAGAAAGAACTTGTGCAGCTGCACGTACGTGTCGGCTCTGGTGTCGGCAATCAACAGGGCCATTGTTGCCACGAATGCTCCGGACACGGACACCAACGAATACAGGTCCCAGGAGCTCCGCCGAAACCGGGTCCACCCAAGACCGGCTATCCTGATTGCAATATTCGTCAGGTAGATGAGGACAAACAGCAGGAAGACGAGTTCGCGGGCCCTCGTCCACCACAGCGGCTCTGAGCTGAATTCTGCCACCAGCAAGAGCAAGTGCAGTACCAGCACAATGGTGATGGCTTGATACCACTTGCCACGCTTCTCGATGGCTCTTTTGTGGCACCACTTCTTCCAAGTCTGGCCCGTGTCATTGTACGAGCTTTTGGATGGCGATATATGACGCAGCAGCTTACGCAGCTCAAGCCACGACCGCTGCTCGGCAGTGAGAAATGCGACACCTGTCTGCTCCGTGTAGTTTCTCATGAAAACCGAGATGAACAGAGTGAGGACGAACACTGTCGCCATGAGATTGAAGACGACGAAGAAAAGTGCATTTCCTTGAGTCGCCAGATCCTGAGGTTGTTGCCCCCGCCCAACGATGGCTTGAGCGGCAAAGGACACATCCGTCCAGCCCTCTTGGCTGACGATTTGGAAAAGAATAAAGAGAGACGATCCAAAGTCATCAAAGTTAAAATATGGGTTTGACGCAACCCGGGGCGCCAGCATCGGCCAATTGTTGCTGAAGGGGGTGCTGTTGAACTCGCCGAAGCAGCTGTCGAAGGTAGAAATATTATTGGAATCATTGCAAGACACCATCAGCCCGTTGAAGAGATTCAGTCCGTATATCGCAAATGGTATCAAGAGGGAGAGTGATATGAAAGCAGCCTGCGCTACGTGTTAGAATGGCTCCTCATCGACAAGGGCCCTGGGGCGTAGGCTGCCACGGCGAAAGATGACTTACTCCCAACAGCTTCCACCAGCCAACAATGATTAGCGCGTGAAAAGTGTCTCTTGCGCTGTCGCTGACATTGAGAAGACGGAGGGCTCGCAGTGCCTTGAAAGCCCCCATTGCGCGGGATATGGCCCCATCGTTAATGAGTAATGTGATGACGTTGATCCAAAGAGTTATTAGCACAATCCCATCGATGATGCCCCACGAGCTTCGCATATAAGCATTAGGCGTCCAGAACAGCCCATCAGCAATGGCTTTGATGACGGCCTCGACGGTGAAGACCAACGCAAAGCCCAAGTCGGTCCAAATGTACCAGTTCCAAACATTTCCCGGGTGCTGCTCTCGATATTCTTTTTGATAGAGCGGCGTTGTGACGCATGCAAGAACCACCATTGCCACGACCACGGCGTAGACAAAGGCAGAGAATGCATACCAGGCTATCTTGTTGGGCTCAACGCCGTCAAACCTCTCGTAGCCTCTGGCGGGCCCAACAAGCCTTTGGCATTTGCGCCGAAGAGGATTCTTGGGCCCAAAAATGTACAACGAGTCATTGTACCTTGGATGCCGAGCGAGATACTCTCTTTGAGCCTTCCGTCGAACAGATGTTGCCGAAACGGCTTGGCGGGCCATTTGCCTTGGGTCAAGTGTGTCATTGGGGCCATCGAACCTTATGTTGGAGTAGAACGGGTTGGGGTCCCTGCTCATGCGATGGACAAACTTGCCCCAAGCTTTTGCCAGAAGCCCGGGGTTGCCGGAGACGCCATACGGAGCCGTCGCACTCCGCTGTGGAACATCGCCCTCTGCCCCTTGGCCCTGCAGAGGGTCTGTCGGATCATCGTCGAGGAAGTCGCGCACCACTGCGTCCTTGAGTAGCATCTCCATCATAGCCGGGCCGTAATCCAGGGGATCCTTTCGTCGTCGAGATCTGCCGAAGCTGAAGATTGAGGATAGGGCCAGATTGCTCGGCGCATGACCCAGCTCTTTCCTCTGCAGAAATGCCTTGACCTGTTCCAGGCGCTTCTCGTCTTCGGAGACGTCAAAGTTTTCTTGGATGACAGCAATGAACATGTTGACCAGGATGAAGAAGGATAGAGTGAACCAGCCGATCAAGAATATCGTGCCAATCCAGGCAGTTTTCAGCGAGGTCGTATAGGTCGTGACGGTATATAAAATGTCGGTCCAATTCTCGCTGGACAGTATCTGGTACATTCCTAGAAACGAGTTGTAGATGGTGAAGAAGGAGATGCGATGAAGTTGCCCGCTGTCATCGTGGACGGGTATTTCACCCCTGAACAGCTGCGATGCTAGAATTGCCACCAAAAAGGTCATCAAGAAGACGAAGAGCATCAAGTTGGCAATACCAGCGGCGTTTCCCAGCACCAGAAGGATGAGTTTTCGTGTCACTGGAATAGCCAACACAATTCTGTACGCTCGCAGGACCTGAAAAACACTAAGCCAAGCGTACGCCCGGGAATGCCGAATCGGGGGAATGAGGATGACGGTGGTAATTACCGCCAAGCCAAAGTCAAAGAGGTTGCGCCAGCTGCGGTGGAATCGCTTCCAGTTGGCGGCAAACCGAATTGCGATTTCGAAGTCCAGGACGATGGTTGCAATCACTTCGGCCACGTTGATGAAGTCTTCCCGGGACGGGGACATGGATGCGCTTCGAAAAGCCTGGCAAAGCAGCGCAAAGGTAATGACAAGGACCCAGAAGATCGACGTTCTGTCATACACCCGCTGGAGCATTGAAGGTCTTCGCTGGCGTTCGTCGGGAACTTCCTGGGCAAAAGGCTCCGGGTCCGCCGTGAAAGCACTTGACTTGCTCTCTTCGCGTATGACTTGAAAAGACGACGTGATAACGGCGATCAGGAGGTTCGTCAGCCAGAGCAGCATGATCATGATGCCGGCACCGAAGAAAAGCGCTGCCGCCAAGTAATCGGACCCCATTGTATAGTACATGAGGTCGGTGAACGTGTTTGCGCTCATGACGACGAATACAAGCTCCAGAGAATGAAAAATGTCGTCGAAATTGACCGTGCCGTTGAAAGGGCTTCCTTGCTGGAGGCATATGGATCCTCTGGGGCAGATGAAACCCTTGCCCTCGCTCGTTCCGCTGACGAGATTATCCAACGACTCGGTGTCGCCAAACTTAACCCAGGGCAAGGTATTGCCTGTTTGGTTGTCCAGATGACCCCCGCAAAACTCCATGCTCATTTGATACGAAGCTGAAAGGTTCTTTGGGTCCATGGGATCTAGCCAGACACACTCGCGCGAAAGGCTCGACTTAAAGCTCTGGACGCCAATGATTGCGAAAAGCAGCCAGAAAAACCCGACGAGAAAGGCCACACGGACCAGCAGAGGGGCAGCTTTCTTCAGGCTACTCAGAATGATCTGCGCCACGTCAGTACACCGTGTCTGGAGCGGGCATTTGCAATCGAGAACTAGCGCCCTCTATCCTTACCGCAGTGCCATGAGTGAGTGCCAGCAGTCTCAGGATACGCAGACAGCTGAGCATCTTAAATACGTAGATGTGATGTTGGTGCTCCAGCCCCGTGATGCCCAGCAGAAAGGCAATCCAGTACGAGACAACTGCTATGAAATCCAGTCGATGAAATGAGTGGCGCAAAAATGCACGGCGAGCTAGCTGGAACCTCTGCTGCTCCTTCAGAGTCTTGGGCAATGCTTGCTGTCCCTGCACCAAGGTTGTGAATGAACGAGCAAAGGCAGAAGGCTCGGGATATGCCTGGTGACTGCCTTTGACAGACTTTCGTCGCTCGGGCTGGAAAATGGTTCTGTACCGCTCCGTAACGACAGTTCGGATGCCCTTCTTCCTATCGATGGTACTGTACTCGGCGGCATTAAGCAAGAAGCCGGACACGATGATGCGAGCGATGAGCTCCAGTGTGAAGACTATGAAGAGTCCGAGAATGGCCCAGTCAATTGGTCGTTGCCCCCATCTCTCCGGGCGGCCGTTGCCTTCTGAGAAAACGTCGGGGCCGGATTCCACAGCCAGCAATATGGCTTGTGAGACAATGAGAAGTAGAATGAAAGGTTCGGTATAAGGGTGGACGAGAAGATCGCACAGCCACAGCCTAAGGCGGTTTTCTGGTGAGAAGACACCCAGGGTGCGACCTTTGAGGGGATTCGGAGGGCTTCCACGAGGGGGGAGGGGATGGTTGAAATGGTCCACACCGGCGGTCTTCTCAGCCTGGGACTGCAGGGTCTGAGACGGGTAGGACGTATCGTCCAGCATCGAGACCGCAGGGCTTCGATCACGGTCGTACCTAGATGCCCGAGGTGACCGAGAATTCTGGCGAGACGCACGCTGATCCGCCGCCACCTCGCTCTCTCCGCTGATGTTGACGACTCGCTGGGACATGGCTCGCACAATGGATCCAGCGCGCTGCAAAGCACCCGACGTCGAAGGAGAGCGTGAAATGTGGTACTCATTGGGGCTCAGAGACATGCCATAGCTGCGGTGGCGGGCATGGCCAAAGCCGGGCTCCAGGTTCTGCCCGAGGCTCTTCGTATCTCGACCTCTACGTGGGCTGTTGTCCACGTCGGATACCGTTTGGAAGCTGTCACGGGGTTGGGAGTCAGGGTTGCCGACGGCGAGGGACCCCGAGATGGGCTGAGCTCCTGCCGTGAGAGGGACACGATCGGAGTCGGCGTAGTCTGTGTTCGGGGCGTCTTCAGCATATGGCGCCGCGTACGGCGACGCGCCGCCAAAGGCATCGGTCTCGAAACGCTCGTGGTGAGCTTCGTGGTGCGTCATCTCGGGCGGCAGGGCCGATTGCAAAGCGGCGCGGTCGATGGGCGACTCGGGCCCGGCGCCTTCGTCGGATGCGCCGTAGGAGGGATACCAGTAGGTCGAGATACCCGGCAGATTGGCCGCCATCTGGGCGGGAGTTGGAGAGCCATCGCGGTGCGCCGGGATCTGCTGTCGCTCCACGTCATGGGCCTCGGACGGGGAGAGCAGGTCTTGCAAGGGAATGGACTGCCTTCGCCGGCCGTGGCCACCGTCTCCATGATCCGAAGACATGGGGAGCCGCGCGTTGGTCTGTTCCGAGCAGTTGCTGGCGGTAGGAGGCCCGGCCTCGCTATTGAAGCTGCAGGAAGGCGACCGCGACAGTCCGAGAGGACAGCATCATCGAAGCACCTGCCAGCTGGTGGCGCGCCGGGGCGGGAAATCGGAGGCCGGCCGTTGGTTTCAAGTGTGTCTGCTGCGTTGCGTCTCGACGACCGGACGGAGACGAGCGGCCTTGGTTGCAGACGGGAGGGAAAGCTGGTCGTTACAGGACGGCAGGCTGACGCGGCCGTGCATACGGGAGGCTTTTGGCACTGTATATCCACCCGCGCTCAGCTTGCGAGGGCGTGCGCGGAGGCGCCGTGGGTCGCCCTGGTGAGGCCCCGGCGCAGCAACAACACAGTGCGAGCATGTGACGCAACTGGAGTACCAGCCCAGCGCGGGTACCTGCCCGTGGCTGGCAGCTGGGCTGACGCGAGCCGAGCAGCCCCCAGCAGTGCTCAGTGGCGGGGCTTGGGGGATGGGGGGCGCTTAGCTGCAGCGCTAGCTGGGGCCGCAGACGCGCCACGCAGAACACCCTGCCGGCCGCGACGAGGCGGCAACCTTTTTTCTCTATTCGCGTTGCGGCCGCCACGAGTGCATCAACTACGAGTACTCGTACATCACATCTCCACGTACTGAACCGCCACGTCTCACGGCGCCGAGGAGACCTCTTTGCCGGCATCAGTATCGTCATAATTATCACCATCTTCATCCAGTCTGCCGTACCCCCCGTCAGCTCCCGCCATGCCGTCGCGTAAGCGGGCCATCCAGTCCGCGGATGTCGACGGTGGCGACGCAGGTTCGGCTCTGCTGCATCGAATCCGAAACACGTGGCAGTTCGCCAACCTGTGCCAATGGATATATATGTTCGGCAAGGCTGCCAAAATCGACGACTCAATCGATGTCGATGTATGTCTCGTCCGCATTCCCCGTCTCTGTCGTCATGGCGCAAGGCTCATGCTGGCTGGCTCCCTTCTTCGCAACGGCTAACGCTTCGCCCAAGGATATCGAGGCCGAGTGCCTGAAGCCCAACTCGACACTGCTATCCGATCTGGCCCTGGCAATTCTAAAGCTTGTGTCGTCCCATCGCGGCCTGACGTACGAGTGCCTTCCCCTCAAGCCTTCGTTCACCGTTCCCGCTGACCACAATGTCAAGACACGATATATTCGATGATCAAATGCGCAAGCAATACCTTACGAAATCACCAGACGACAACCCTTTCGGTGACGATGATAACCCTCACAAATTTGCCGAGTTCGACGTCTTCACAAAGGTTTCAACCGAGCGCACCATCATTCCTTCCAACCCGAGACTGACACCACACGTCAATAGATTAAAGTGCTTCAGCAACTGACCCAATGGACCATGATTCACCCCGAACGCATTCGTGACAAGGTGGAGGAGCAAAAAGACACGGAACAAGCCAGCTGGGTAGTAGCCGCAGCCGCCTCCTGGGCCATCATGCGCTAACATGCACTGCAGCGTATCGAGCCATATGGCTGGGATCGAGAAGATCGCACCTACTTCGTTCTTGATGACAATCGTGTCTACCGGTTGACCGAACCACCCTCAGTATCGCCTCGACCGAAGCCGAAGAAGGGCAAATCTTCTCGGGGTGGACGCCGATCTAGCAAGCGACAGCGCACCATGCCCTCGACTGGCGACCCCGCGGCAGACATAGAGGCCGAACTAGACGGCGAGGTCGAGCCTGTGGACGATGGTCTGGGCGGAAGAACCTGGGAGTGCGTCGCGGTCACGCTGCAGGAGGTGCGAGACTTCCTGGAATCACTGGGGAAGACGCGCGACGACAACGAGAAGATCCTGCGACGGCAGCTGGAGACACACCTCGTTCCTATTCTCGAAAAGCAGGAGGAATCTGAGAAACGAAAACAAGCCCAGAGAGAACGTGAGCTGCTCAACCTTGCCAAGATGGCCAACGCGAAGAGGTCTAGCCGTATCGCAGGCAAGATCGAGCGGCAGAAACAGGAGGAACACGAGAAGGAGGAAGAGCTCCAGCGACGGGAGAATGAAGCGGCGAAGAGACGTGAAGAACAGAAGCTTCTCAAACTAGAGAAGGAGCGAGACTTCAGGCTCTTCTCCCGTCAGCGTCGTCTGCAGGAGCGCGAGGCGCGTCGTCTCCAGCACGAAGAGGAGCTGGCCCAGTTGTCAGAGGATAGCAGGGCTGCATCATCTACGGCAGGGCGCGTTTCTGAACGACGGCTTCACGCCGAGATAGAGAGGAACAGGCAAGCCCTCAAGGATCTTGAGGAAGAGGAGGATGACTGGGTCTTCGACTGCGTATGTGGGCTCTACGGTCAGGTCGACGACGGCGCGCATAGTGTGGCTTGCGAGAAGTGCAACGTGTGGCAGCACAGTAAATGTTTGGGCGTGAGCGAAGAGGACGCCGACCGTCCCGAGTTTCACTTCGTTTGCGGCCACTGCAAAAACCGGGATCAAGTGGCCAAGGCACCGCCCAGAAGCGCCATTAAGTTGAAGCTCAACCCGACTGGCAGCACGGCCGCCCACCACCGACAAACCGAAAACCGTCCCTTGCTACCAAGCACGAAGACACCTACGTCCAGTAATGGGACATCTGCACTGCCAACGGAGAAGGACCAACTTTCAGCTCAACCCGCTTTACCCGAGAGCAGCCCCTCACATTCGGTCCCGATCGTCGCGCAGAACATCTCGCCAATATCAACGCTGCCATCTTCCATCACCTGCGCGGCCAGAGAGTCCACCTACCAACCTGTCCATCTAGCCCCGATCCTACAGAATGGAAATGCCGGGGCGAGCAGGACCACAGAGAATCAACAGGGGCAGCAACCTCACACTGAGGCTGCATTTCGAGGCAAAGGCCCGTTTTCCAAGGACGACGGTACCGACGACGACGCCACCAAAATGACAGGAGCTGTGCTTGCTGCAGTCTCACCTGTGACCAATGCAGGTGCAAATATTGACATTGGACGACAGCCGAAAGACAATGGCACCTTTGTCGACCCTAATCCAGATTCACCACAAGCAACCTTCAACGTTCAAAGAGCTCCCAGTTTCACCAAAGCGCTTTTTTCCGGATCCAACGTACCATATCCGACAAATAATACAGCCCATGACACGAGTGGCCCAGCACTTATAGCGAAGGCAAGGTCAACGCCTGCAGAACAGTCTGCAACGGTACCATCTCCATCGCCTCATGAGCAAGCTCCCGTTGCCCAAGTCGGGATGTCCAGCCCAGTCAGAGATGATTCCCAGCGAATGTAGGTATGAACTCAATCGGCGACGCATGCAGGGTCACTCTGTGGCTCATGTGTCGCACCAGCAGCATTATGCGGACAGTGAGCATCCGCTCCAGCTGAAAGGAGGGTTTGGTGCGGCTAGATGACCACTCGAACAAGGCCGAAAGCACCTTCCGATGAGTATATCTCATGGATGATCCGAACCATCACCCTCCAGAAAGCCCATTTTGTCGAGCGCAGGTCTGCAAATGATGCTCATTGTCATGTGTCCGCGATTATTGTCGCTTGTGGATCAGACAACGAAGCAGAACGGGACACTCCTAACTCATTCAACACGGTTCAGGACCGATTCGACAGTCGGCTCACGACTGCAAGAGGTGGCAGCCGGGACAGGTCATCCACCTAATTCTACGGTCCACTTTATATCGAGTCACCATCATTGCAGCAAGGGATGCTATGATGTGGCTCGAAGCAGCCACAGTTGGGGCTTGCAAGCAATACATCCCGTTGCACAAACACTCCGGCCAACCAAGTTCCACACCCGACAAATGAGGATCCCTACCTCCCTCTCCGCGACGGCAGATTGAGGCGAAAGCGAGGAAGGAACCTTTCTGGCGGAACAAATGTGCGCCTCGTGGCAGATGGGCATAGCGTAGAATAGGCCCCATTTTTGAGGTTTCAAAGAACCTTTAGGTTCACGACGAGGCACACGGAACGTCCGATCTCTTTGACCCCTCACACGATGCCCCATGGCCAATGCTTGTGCTCCAACATTCCAACTGGCACATTGTTTGGCCGGACTGGATGCAAGTCGCCTCGCTAGCTCTCCCTTGTTGCGCTCCAACAAGGCGCGTCATGGCGGAGCCGCTTGACGGCACCTGCGATGGAGCTTGGACCTAGGCTCTTGATTGCGTGTCGCATGGTGGTCTGTTTGTCCTCCTGGGAAGGCCCTTTGTAGCCGGATGCGGCGTGGCTTTGCGTTGCAGCTGTGTACGTGATGCTCACGTTGCAGACGAGCATCGCGAATGACTGAGGAACGGGACTGAAGATGTCCATACACGCAAATAGACTGCGCCATGGGCACAAAGGCCTTTGCTTGGGATAGCAGAGGCAAAGGCATAAGACCACGCTGGAGTCCTTTCTCGAGAAAAGAGGCCGTCGAGCGCCGTGCAGAATCCCGTTCTCAGTGCCACGATAAACCTGATCTGACCCCTTAGCCACGTCCAGTGTTCTCTTCACACACGAGCCCGACATTTGAAGGGCTGATATCTCGCCTGATTAATTGATTCGATTCCTCGAGTATACTCTCGTTTAGTTGAAGACGCTTCCAGTGCTGTCGTCTTACCCGGCCGAGGTGTGAGCCCCTTGGAAGCTTAACCCCGACGAAGATCGTACATGACATGGGACATCCTCCTCCCTCCCCGGCTTCATCCATCGATGGACTGGTGCAACTGGAGCACTACATAAATGCAACTGCCGCTGCGTCGCAGCAGCTGGGTTCCGAGGCTCCGGGGGGTGCCTTTCAGGACTATGCGTCGCCGCATCATCCGAGGTACCAGGCGGCGTATCCTGGCGATGGCATCACGACATACCCTGTGTCCAGCCGCTACCTGCACCACGATGGGCACATCCCGTTTGTAAGCGCCTGCTCATACAACGGCATGAGGCCGATGCATATTAACAACGCATCGCCCCAGACCGGGTATCTTGGGCCGGACGAATCTGCTGGCGGGCTGTCCAGCATGACAAGCGGCTGGGCCAGCTTTTATGACAATGTAAGTTCGTCGAAAAGCCATGAATGAAATTTTCACCAGACCAAGACCCAGCTGACGAGCTTGGTAGGCTCATCCGCCATACACCCCCGAAACTTCGCCGCCGGCACGACCGACGGCAGAAGACATCAGTACCATCCGAAGCGGGCGAAGTGTTGCGAAACGGCCCGGTCCGGCTGAGCCACGCAGGGCGAAGCGGCTTCGGACGGGAAAGAAGCCTGAACAGTCATTAAGCGCGACCGATCCAGACTCTGTGGGCAAACCCCTCAGCGAGATGGCGAAGGAAATGCCCGGTGTGGTGGTTTACGACGTGGGAACCTACGCCCATCGGCCTGTGAGCGTACGGCAGCAGGAGGCGGTAGAACAGGGCAAGGTCAAGCGGCCCCTGAACGACTTTGTGCTTTACCGCAAAGCATACATCGACGTTGTCAAGGCCCGCTTCATGCCCGGCGAGAAGACGGTCAATCAGCAGCGGGTGTCACGGATCTGCGGCGACTCCTGGAAGATGGAGGTCCCGGAGATAAAGACCAAGTTCAAGGAGCTGGCTAACATCGAGAGGGACAAGCACGGGCAGGCCTTTCCGGAATACAAATACGCTCCCAAGCAAGGGAAGAAGCCGAAGGCTGGCGATGACCTCGGCGCGTCGGTACAGAGTAGGCCAAGGACAAGGGCGGCAACCCGCCGCACATTCAGACGACCCGCAACGTCCTTATCATCATCTCACACCCACAGAGAAGGGCAGTTCAGCTACGGCGGCCTTGACGAAGCCGTGGAGGTTGGAGCTCTGGCACAACAGCAAGGCTCGTACGAAAGCGCAACACATTGGTGCTCGCCCGTGATGCAACCACTCGTCCCTGCTTACGAGGCTGAGCATCCACGGCCACCACCACACCCACAGGCACAGGTCAAGCATTATGACTACCACGACACTTATTTTAACCTCGACCCTGACTACAAGGTGGGCCAGGCGATCAAGAAAGAAATGCCCTCTCCAGCGAGCAACTACATGGCGCATGCGCCCCCAGCGATGGACCCGGATTCGGGGGACCTCTCGGGCCCATGCCTCGACCTTTTTATCGATCCATCTCTTCTGCCAAACGCTGAAGAGTCCATACATCCATCCATGTCCCACGACGATCCCTCGATTTTTCGGCAGGTCTTAGGAGGAGGCGGAGACTTGATGGTGGCAATGCCAGACTTGGACGTGGATGGTGCCCACAACGCCTACTTGAGGGGAGGCCAGGGCGACTGGCACATTGAGCATTTCGACGAGACAAATCATTTCGACGATTGGATGGCGCAGGAGGAGCATACACACATGGGCAAATAGGAGCGGTGCACGGATCGTTTGTTAAGGCGAAATATGTGGGAGTTTGGGGGCCATCTGCGGGTAGGTGTGCCAATTTGGGACTATGGTAGGATAGGGAGCATTAGTGTATATACCAGCGAGAGGCTGCGACGAGGCCTTGAGCTATATAATATTGTTTTTAGTGCTTCTTTGGACCCGTCGCGGACGTCGACTTGGTTGAGCTGTGCATCTTCTCTTTTATCCCGTTGGCAACTGAATCTTCAGCAAAGCAATACGGCAAGTGATGGATAACAGGCAGCAATACATCGCACCTTCACAATTCTCCCACAGTCCGATAGATAAAAGGTATTTCAAACAAATTCTCGTACGGGCGATCTTGCAAATTGCATATGGTACGAAGTGCCAGGTCGGAGGCCGGACTGGTGGGGTGACGGGTCGAAGTCGGCCGGCGCCGGAGCCAATAGGTTTTGCTCCATGTCAGCGCTTCCAGATTAGCTAATGGCCCAGCCTTGCCAGCTACTGTACGGAGTACCAGCGCGCAACTCGACACGACCGCCGGAAGCTCTTGGTCTTGCCTGGCTCTTGTTCCCATAGCTGTCCGAGGCCACCACAACAACGACTTAGCTGGTCCCAAGATGACGTGGGTTTCGCGGTCCGTGACCTTGACCGGCCTCATCCTTCTGGCCCATTCGTGAGTCCGCCAATGCCTCCTCTCGCCCCTCAATGGAGTGTCGCTTGCTGACGCCCCAGCTCCAGTTGCTATTCGGCGCAAGAGCATGCCGCCCTCTCATCCGCATTTTCGAAGCAAGCGCTGTCCCAGCAGGCCCCTGGGAGCTCGCTCCCGCTCGACGTCTGCATAGAAACGGTTGTGGCAACGCTGGTCATATGTCTGGGTCTGGTGCTGGGGTCCCAGACGCTTCGGCCAATTCAATGGCCCGTGTGGGCTGGCAAGATCGAACGCGAGGGCGATGCCGGGTTTCTCGACGGCTCGGGCGAGGTTGACAAGGACTATCGTGGCAGCCCTTTCGCAGCCTTGGAGAGCCGACCGGGCTTCGTGGACATCCGCAAGCAGCGACGCGAGTTTGCCGAATGGGCCAAAAGTGGCGGCAAGGGCGGAAAATGATGAAAGCACTGTACGCATACGAGGCATATACGAAGAATCCTGCGGCAGCAACGCAGCCGCGGTCTACACTGTTCGTTTCCCCATGCGCGGCCCTGTAATGAGTCTCGCAACGTCGTGTTACGGAGGTTTCGAAGCGCTTGTGTGGCAGCCACGATTTCGCGCCTTCTTCCGTGAGATTACAATACGCAGGCAGAGTTGGGGAGGAGCGAGGCGCTGAGCTGACATCAGCTAGCAGATGTATGCCAGCTCTGTGCCTTCCCGCGATAGTTCGCCACTTCTTGCAATCATCTGCCTTGTTTTTATCGGGAAGGAGCCGATTCGACGCGAGAACACCCTGCATGACGAAGTGCCTAAGATGTTAATGACCACTGTCTTCAAACCTACCCGTACAAATGATCAACTTTCGTGTTATGCTCACCTTCGCTTCGGCGGCACTCGCGTTTGAAGTAGCCAAAGATTCATTGAATATCCAGAATGGCCCGGGGACCATCATCCATCAGGTCTACTGCGAGTTCAGGATCTCGTCCCAGTCATCGTCGCCAAACACCCGGCCCTGAACGATCCACCACCAATGTCCCTATTCGCAGCCGTGGAGCAGCCTTCACGTTGAGAGAATCAAGGCCGCTGCTGCATCATAGGGTGTCCAGTGGAACATCATCCGCCTCTTTCGGCAATCCCGGTATCGCTGTCCCTTCAGATCGGGAATCTAGCGCTGTGAGACACATCCCTTCCGATTTGAGCAGCGATGCAGTGCGCGATGGCGAAGACAGCGACGGCATGTTGCAAGAGGTCATCATGGCTCTTGATGTACGGGACGGCGCCTCCATGGGCTGTGCTTTCTTTACTACAGCCACCGGTGTCCTCGCCCTCTCCGAGGATCTCGCCTTGGCAGATACAGATGTTGCAGAGCATTTCGTCACCCACGTCCAACCAACTACGCTCCTGGTCTCTGCAAGGGCCCCAGAGCATCTAATGGATTTGTTCGAGAAACTTTCAGGCCCGATTGATGAAGACAGTATGTTCCTTGGTTCCGCATTTTCCACGAGAACCCCCCTGCCGACTTCGTACAGGTGACTCCCCTCGCAGGTTTATTCTCCGTGCTTTGGCATCCTCAGAGTTCTCTCAGACTTCGGCTCTTGACAGACTTGTGAGCTTACCACTTGGTTCGTCTGTCAGTCCATCGGCCATCTTCTCCGGGGCCGCCAGTGGCTCCCTGTCCAGTGAACTGGCGGATCCAGAAGGCTTCTCCGGCTGCCAGGAGTCGAACAACATTAAAACGATGCGTTTGGGGACCCTGATCAACCTCGACGGCCTTGCATCAGTGTGCCTGTCCCAGTGTACCCATAGGTGAGGTCCTGCTGACCCGTTTTCGTAGATGGTCTGCGCCGGTGCAGTGCTGGCAGAGCTTCATCGACGACGGTCCACTGGCCACCTCCCTGACGGCCACAGCGCAAATTCAGTCTTCCATGTCACCTCAGTCGAGATGTTTTCCCTAGCAAACCAGGTCTTTGTCAACATGGAGACTCTTCAGTCATTGCAGATTGTTCAGTCTGAGCTCCATCCGAACAGTCAAATCTGGGGAGCAGACCCAAACGGTGTCGGGGCCAAGGAGAGCCTCTCTGTATACGGTCTCTTTCATCATCTAGCATCAACACCACAAGGTCGCACGTGCCTTCGACGGCTGATGCTCCGTCCGACGTTCGATATGGACATAATAGCAGAGAGGCAGCGCATCATAGCCTTGCTTCTTCGTCCAGAAAATGCGGAAAATACCAAGCAAGCTGCTGTCATACTACACAAGATTTGCAACGTGAGAACATCGGTATCTCAGCTGCGCAAAGGCATTGACTGCCCTTCAACTGGACGATCGTTTGATAGGGGCGTCTGGGCCACCCTGAGACGGTTTGCATCTCAAACTTTGAAGCTGCGGGAGGTAGTTGGCACCCTTTTCGGAAGTGAAGCGGTCGCCACCATTCGCAAGGTAATGCCGGATCACTTCAACTCTGCAGGCAGCGTGCGAGACGGTGCTAAGTCATGTCAGTTTGTCACAAGTGTCGACCAATCGGCTCTGATGACTGTGGGCAAGTTGATCAATAGAACAATCGATTTTGATCAGTCCGAATCTCGTCGACGCTCGTCGGTGAAAGCAGGCATCGATGCCCACCTTGATGAGCTGAAAAGGCGCTATGACGGCATGGGCAGCTTCCTGACAGAAGTGGTAAATCAGATCAACCAGCGGCTGCCAGAATGGGCATGTCAGTACATCCGATCATGCATCTTCTTGCCCCAGCTCGGCTTTCTTATGGTCGTCGAACTGGACCCTTCCAGCGGAAACGGGAAATTCGAGGGCGAGGGAGGAGACGGCGAGCGATGGGAGAAGCTATTCACGGCAGATGGGGCGGTGTGTTACAAGAATCGTTACATGAAGGAGCTTGATGAGCAGTATGGGGACATGTACTGTGAAATCGGAGGCAAGTTTTCCCTGCGAGGAGCGTGAGAAAAGCTGACACTTCACAGACAGGGAGGTTGACATCATTCATCACCTGGCCACAGCTGTTCTTGAGCATGAAGGTGCGCTCACCACCGCCTCGGATGCCTGCGGTGACTTCGATGCAATGCTAGCATTGGCCATTGGGGCCGAAAAATACAAATGGACGGCACCGCTGATGACAAGGGCAGCCATTCTGGATATCGAAGATGGTCGCCATCCCCTTCAAGAGCTCGTCGTCCCTTCGTTTGTGCCGAACGACATTTGCCTTTGCGTTAGGCCAAAAACGTCTCAGCAGGAAGGGCTCGAACCTGCACGTACGCTCGTGTTGACCGGTCCCAATCATTCGGGGAAGAGCATATACCTCAAGCAAGTAGCTATCATTGTGTATCTTTCGCACATTGGCAGCTACGTGCCAGCTGAAAGGGCCGTCGTGGGCATCACGGACAAAATCCTCACGCGCATCTCCACGAGGGAGAGTGTGTGCCGGACGGATAGTGCCTTCGCCATCGATCTCAAGCAAGTCGCGCAGGCGATGCGGTGCTCGAGTCGACAGAGCCTCGTGCTCATCGATGAGTTCGGAAAGGGCACTAACCCAAACGACGGGGCCGGACTACTTGCCGCGGTTCTACATCATTTTCTGTCCTTGGGCGAACAGGCTCCAAGACTTTTGGTCGCGACGCATTTCCATGAGATTTTTGAAGGCGGGTATCTAAGCAGGCACACGGGACTCGCTCTTGGCCATATGGATGTAAGGACGAACTGGGAAGCCGCCCAGGTCGAGGATCAGATAACGTATCTCTTCAAGCTCACAGATGGGCACAGCTCTTCTAGTTTCGGCGGTCGGTGTGCAGCGCTGAACGGCGTTCCCCGCGCCATCGTTGACCGTGCAGAAGCAATATCCTCGCTCCTCTGTCGCAACGAAGACCTCGGTTGTTCTTTCGCCACGTTGTCGCAGGACGAAGAACGGCGCTTGAAGGTTGCTGAAGCCATTGCCAGGCGATTCCTGGAGGCAAGTTTCGGCGGGGAAGCGTCAACAGATGGTCACCATGATTTGAGCCTCAAGGAACTACTATGTGACATGCTCTCTACGACTTCGTGAATATCGAGAAAGGAGTGGAAGTCAATGTCTTTTGAAGCTTGACTGGGTTAGGCGCGGGACAAGAACTCCTTCGGGAGGGCAAGGGTGGTTGACTCCAAATTGGAGTGAAGTTGTCGTGGCTAAATCATTCAAACCAAACAAGCCAGTACTGAACCAGGCCAAGTTTCACTCTGTTGACACGAAGCGACGAGCTGTTGGTCCAAGACACATACCCGAGATATGCTTAGGCGAGCACGGAGCCCGGCCGAGAAATGTTGGTATTTCGCCGACATGGGTTCGAAGAAAAGAACTCATGCCAGCTTCATGCTCTGCCTGGAGATTATGGCCCAGTGCGACGTACAATATACAAGCAATACAGGCCGCGTTGGCCTCCGGAGCCACATATGGGCAAATATTCATTTGGTCCATGACGTCGTCAATCATTATAGTCCGCCTCATTCTGATGAAGCGTCCGCATCTTTCCCAGTTCCCGTGCGGTCCTCAACGAAGCAATCATGAAGGCAACGCTCTTTTGTTCCATGCCCGTTGGTCTCCTCGGTCTCCTTGATTTCATATGCGTTGGAGTTGTATTCACAGAATGGACTCGTCAAACACCTTCTCGCCAGGAACAAGGCCGGTGTCGACTTTTAGAAGGCCGGACCAGGTCCAAGGCAATTCGTCCTTTCGTCCATTAAAGAGTTGGTGGTCGGGCTCAAGGCCACGTCGCATCGAAGACTGGCATGACTAGGCCAACTGCCGCAACGAGTGCCAACAAGAATGACGACGGCGAACTCTTGGTTCCTGAACCGGACCCTTTGCCAAAGGATTCACACTTTGTTGCCTCGAGTTTGGAACACGCTTGGGAGCTCAGGCTAGAGCAGACAGGCGTGGCCGAGGGCCCCAGGTTTTTCGCTGTGCCGCCGACAGTCGTACCTCCTCCGCCCGGTACGTTAATGGTCACTGCATAGCCGCCGTTGCCCTGGAGATTTGTCATGCAGGCGTTGTAATTGCTCGAGCAGGCCTTGACGGCAGAGGCGCATGAGGCACTGTTGTCAAAGGTCGTGGCGGCGTATGGGAAGGAGAAGTACGAGTTGGGGACGTACGACACTTGAGGGGTCGCAACTCCCGTCGCCGCCGTCGCCGGCGCGGTTCCGGTGCAGACTGCTCTGTGGCCAAAATGTGAGGACGCTTGCCGTGAAGAACGCTGCCAAGGCACTCACCCTGAGGGACAGCACGCCGGGTCATTTCTGGCATCGAACGCGCACGTCTGGCCGTTCTGGCAGCAGATGCCGTCAAAGGAGGCGCCTAGCGATGTGGCACACGGGAAGGTGTTGGCAGGGCATTGGGCTCTCGCAAACAGGAACGCCGTCGTGGCCGGGGCGTACGTCGCCTGGACGGGCGAGTCGGCGGGCTGCGAGGCCGCGGACAGTCCAGCGAGGGCGAGCAGTGCCAGCAGGGGGTTGTTGAGACTGTTGCCCATCGCGGACGGCGCAATGGGTTGGAATGCGGCTGGCGGCGCGGCGGCGTGAGGATTGGTGATTGGACTCGGCGGTGCGTATCTAGTGAGTTGGCGGCTCGAGGAAAACAGAGGAGACTAAGGCATGCCCCAGCCATGCATCTGGAGCAAGCTCTCGTAAGTTGCGTTGGGCTACCCAATAACGTTCATGCAGCCCGCGAAAAGCCAGGCTTGCCTGCTGCTCCATCGCGGTGTGTTGGATGGCATGATGTCATTCTGCCAGCTGTGGTTGGCCGAGCAACCCCTGTCGGCATCCGTCTTCCCCTCTACCCCTCCGTCGGGATCCATTTCCGTTTGTCTCCGCGGGCACCGTCGTAGTCTGGCGGGTGAATTGTCAACCCGTGCAGGTATTCTCCGTGATCGTTATTTTGTGATTGTTTTGCATCGAGTACATTTCCGATTTTACATACATGACGGAGGCCCGTGAGCTTCCTGGCTTCTCGTACACGAGTGGACAGGATCCGCATCTCACTTATACCCTCGCACGTGGGCGAGGATAAGTCGAAGTCGGCCCAGTGCCCTTCCCTCACTGCTGTCCTGGCCGGGGACCGCGGGCTCCTCACTGACCATCTGGTTGATTTCACGTCTGGCCTCCGACGCCAATGGTCCCAGATCTCCCCAGACCTCGTCGGTGTACGACGAGAGAACATCACTCCACTGCTGGAGCCAGATGTCCTGCGAGGCAGAAATATCCGGAGTACCCGTGTGGAGCTGGGCATCGGCCGAGGACAACGCACCTGAGCGGGTGAGAAATTCAGGGTTGAAGTTGAGGAGCTGATCCCAGGAAATTGCTCGACCGCCCGCATTGCCGTTGCCGAATAGTGCCTCTCGGAGCCGTGCCGCTTCGGAGGGCGACAGGCCATCATCGCCGTCTTCCAGCGGCATGGCGTCTGCCGGGTCGTCGGGAAGAGACAGAAGCTGCACCACGGCATCGCCATCGGACGCCTCTTGCTCTGCAACTGATCTGTGGGGCGCCAGTGCGGCCTGGCCCTGCCGTCGTGAGTCTTCCAGCAGGCTCTCGGGGTTGGGCTCCGCGCCTATGAAGGAGTCAAATATCCCGGATGAATCGTCTGTGCGTGTAGACGCCTTCATGGAGTCGCCTATTCTTGCTGCTGCCCGCTGCGGCGGCGCGGATGATGCCTCGCTGAGTATTAGCGGTGGTCGGCTGGAGCTGGCAGCTGTCTTTTGTCCGGGCAGGACGCTGGGCATTGTGCCGCTGTTGCTCCCAGTCGCGGCGTGGTAGGCCATCTTGCCCGAGTCCCGTAGGCGATTGACGATGGACGGCTCCGTGTCCGTCGCCTTGCCTTTGCCCTTGGCGTCGCTGTTATTGTCGTCGCCGTTTCCCCGAGCGGGATGTTTGTCTCGGCCCTGGCGGTCTTGCGTTTGCCCGTGATGCCCCTCCATCGTGATTTATGATGCTGTGAGGGGCTCGTCTCGTCAGGAGGGGCACAGTTCGGCGCCGGTCATGGAAGGGGGACGCTGGTCAGTGTTGCTGTCGATTGACAGTGTCGATCCGAGAGTCGATATCCGGGTCTCGTCAGGGTGGACTGCCGCTTCCTCGGCGAGTCGTAGTTCACTAAGGTACGGTAGAGCCCACCTTTCTGTCCACTTCGCAGCATGTGACTACCTTACTGCCCTTGCTTGCCGACATCGAAACTACACGACTTCACATAGGGGTTGATAGGCAAGACCAAGGCTCACAAACAAGGCCTCAGAAGCCAAGCCCATGAAATGACACTCAGACGCCAACACGCACGTGAAATGGCCACCATGAGATGGACAACGTGCGGATGAAGGAACCCCGACACCACTGAGGCACCTACCCTACAGCGTTCGCGCTGCGCGCTCGACTGGTACATCAGATAAGCTCTTCGAGATAAGGTACAGCCACAGGAGCCGTTGGCCGTGACCCCGCCACCGCACACGCAAGGACGGGATTGCCCACGAGCGAGCATCGCGGCATCGAAGGATGAACGCCCACGTAGCTAAAAAGACGTCGTTGGCGCGGCGATAAATGCGCCTGAGGTGGTGGCCTGGAGCGCTCGGTACGGAACCAGCTGCACATGCCGCCTCTACGAGTATCGCGTATCGCGTCCGCAAGGTATATGAGCTGAGGCTGCGACATTAGGAAAAGAAAGGCATCCAGGGCGGCAGGGAGCAAAAGGTACACATAGGAACATGGCGTCGCTCGGGCGGTATGCATTGCGGTAGAGTATCGGCCCGGTACCTAAGGTACGCAACGGCGCGAGCTCAGCCCAGCCGACCACTTGCAGGCGCTCGAGCTACCGGGCGGCCTGAGGAGCTGAGGGCGCTCAGGCGCTTACCTCGCCTTACCACTACAAGTACCTTGGGTGCTGTGGTGCTGTGGTGCAGTGGGAGCTGCCCTCGGGCCCACCGCCATGGCGCCAGACGACATCATCCACCCTTCTTCTCCCCCCCGTCCACATCACAGCCGCATCCACACCCGCATCCCGCATCTGCATCTGCCATCTCGCTCGACAGCCAAGGCAAGGCAGCACCCGACTCGACTCGCCTCGACCGGCTAGATCAACCCTGACGACGGTCGACAACCCGCCTGACCGCTGAGCTGCCCCTCGCTCGCACGCCCGCACGGCACGCCGCCTCCGCCCAGCCCGCCACCACCCCGACGAGGTCGAGACCTCATTGACGACATCGTCCTCACCGCGTCACCGTCTCGCGTGCTCTGCCCACCCTCTCTCCTAGCCGTCTGCCGCTCCCCGTGCACACCAGCTCCTCCTGCTGTCGCTGCCAACCAAGATGGTCGACAGCGAGGCGAACTCGCCCACATGGAAGTTCACCCAGTACGTGGCGCGGCCCTGCTGCCCCCCCTCGTGTCTGTCGCGCCCGTGCCTGCTGCTGACGTGACGCCTCGCAGGTGCTTTGGCGACAAAGGGGATGTCGAGGACATCACTGAAGGTTCGTCGCAATCTACCCCTGTGGCCCATCTGCGACACCCAGACCGCTCCGGCTTGCTGACCTGCGATGCCCACTGCCGCAGCCGACATCATCTCCACTGTCGAGTTTGATCACACAGGAAATTATCTAGCCACGGGAGACAAGGGAGGCCGCGTTGTTCTGTTTGAGCGAAACGAGACGGTACGTTCGCCACTTGCGACTGTGCCTGCGCGCTCACCGCTGACATGCTCCCGTGCAGAAAAAGTCTTGCGAGTACAAGTTCCACACCGAGTTCCAGTCCCATGAGCCCGAGTTTGACTATCTCAAGTCGCTCGAGATCGAGGAGAAGATCAACAAGATCAAGTGGTGCCGCCGGCAAAATGCCTCCCACTACCTGCTGTCTACCAACGACAAGACCATCAAGCTTTGGAAGGTGTTTGAGAAGTCGCTCAAGGTCGTGGCCGAGAACAACCTATCCCACGACGCCACGCCTGCCAATGTTGCCGGTGGCGGAGGTGCTCCCAGACCTCTTGCTACGTCTCAAAACTTCCGCAACGCCGCAGACCTCAAGCTGCCGCGCCTGACACACCATGACACCGTCGTCGCCGCCGTACCTCGCCGAACCTATGCCAACGCCCACGCCTACCACATCAACAGCATCTCCGTCAACAGCGATGGCGAGACCTTCATAAGCAGCGACGACCTGCGCATCAACCTCTGGAACCTCAACATACAAGACCAGAGCTTCAACATTGTCGACATCAAGCCGGCCAACATGGAGGAGCTGACCGAGGTCATCACTGCCGCCGAGTTCCACCCTCTCAGCTGCAATTGGTTCATGTACGCCAGCTCCAAGGGCACCATAAAGCTTGCTGACATGCGCGAGAGCGCGTTGTGCGACCAACATGCAAAGCGTACGTTGCCTGCCCTCCCTGCCGAGTGGTCGAACCTATCCCAATTGGCCCCTGAACGCCTTCCTTGTTCCGAAGCACCACCTGCTGACCGTACGCATAGTCTTCGAGCAGGAGGAAGACCCATCCTCGCGATCTTTCTTCTCGGAAATCATCTCGTCCATTTCCGACGTTCGTTTCTCCTACGATGGACGGTACATCCTGTCCCGCGACTACCTAACCGTTAAGATCTGGGACATCAACATGGAGCGGCAGCCAGTCAAGACGATACCCATCCACGAACATCTGCGGCCGCGGCTGTGTGACACGTACGAAAACGATAGCATTTTCGACAAGTTTGAAGTCGTCTTCTCCGGCGATGCCAAGAACGTCATGACTGGAAGCTACAACAACAACTTCATGATTTATCCCTCAGACCCAGACAAGGAAGTCGAGGTCGTACTTCAGGCAGACAAGTCGGCCTTCAAGGCCAAGAAGGTTGGGGTGCCCACGCCTATCAACCCTTCGACCAGCCCGACGACAAACGGAGGGAAGAAGAACGGATCCCGCGCCGGCAGCCCGGCTGGGGGTGCACAGCGGATGCGCAAAGAGACGGATGCGGACCAAATCGACTTCAACAAAAAGATTTTGCACATGAGCTGGCACCCATTCGAAGACAGCATCGCCATCGCCGCGACCAACAACGTAAGTCACAACATGGAGAGATTGCGGCCCAATGCTAACTCGTCAATCAAGCTCTTTGTCTTCTCGGCCCTGTAATGAGCCACTCTAGCCGACGTTGGCGACGAGGCAGCCGGCAGCTCGCGGTCCGGGGAATGCACATGCTGTCGTGCCGTGACGGGTAGATCAGAGTGTGACGGGCGCTGGATCCACGAGCTGTCCCTCTAATACGAGACTTGGGGCATTTCCCCTTTTGTCCACGGTACGCCTACGTTGATGAGACGTTGGCCGCCCAGAACGCCTTTTCGCTGGGATACGACTCGGCGAAAGTCGGTTGGTGGTCTTGTGAGAATTGTGGCTCGGACGGCTCGCGCTGGCGGTGGATGTGAGACGAGGCACCTGTTATCACGGTCGGTGGGACAAGGGATAGACGATGGTGATTTGCCTGCAGTTGCATGCTCACGAGGAAGAGCAGGCGTGTGGGAGGTCATGTATGAGGCATCGTCTGATGCTCTAGGCGTCATTAGAGAGCGTGAGGAGATGCGAGCCGCCTGACAGACTCTGGGACAAGTTGTTGGGTGCGCGCACTCCTCGGCAAATGGAAGACACCAAGATGAATGCAGGGCAGTCGCCGTGCTGTGCGTGGTCATGCTCGGCTCCTCGTATCTGTAGAGCATATGCATCACGATGCGATTTGATAATACAAGGAAAAAGTTTCAGCGACATCTTGACCTGGTAGTTAATACGAGTACGAGGAAATGGGTTGCGGCATCATCAGCGTGCAAGGGTTCGCGTCTGACGGTGGAGGCCAGCACTCGGAACTCCAAATTTCCAGGGTTAGTTAGGGGCGGGCCAATGTGGCCTTCTATCTCCGGCACGTCACCTCAACCACAACCACCATCCATCACACGAGCAGCTGAGTCGAGGCGACGGCTAACCACCCGCCATGGGCATGCAGAGGCAAATTGCGGCTGCGGCGAGCCGGAAGGGCAGCCAGAATGGTCGAGCCGCATCACCAACCTCGGCAGCTGGGCGCGTCGTCGTGGAGGCCGGCCCCTCGCTGCTGGTCGCCTCGGTCATGCTGGCCTTCATCTTTGGCGGATGCTGCTCCAACGTACGTTCGAGTCTCACGCTGTCGCTCGCCGCTGTTTGGAATATGAGATACTGACACTGCCGCTCTCTGGGAAGGTCTATGCCTTGGAGGCCATCATCAAGTAAGCAGCGCCTCACCCTCGCCAGCGCAGTCGCGCGACTCGCTTCCTTTGGGCTATTGCCGGCCTACATGTCTCTGCAGCTAACCGCTGAGTGTTGTTGTCCATAGCTTCGAGCCTGCTAGCGGTACGCGGACCACCCTTTGTCGCTGCTTGATGATGGCGGGCGGGCATCCAATGCTGACCGGGCGGACCTTGTAGGGACTCTCCTGACATTTGTCCAATTCGTCTTCGTGGCAATTACTGGCTACATTGCGCAATTCGACCGGACAAGGCCGCCGTTTTTCGTCGCGCCGGCAAAAGTCCCGATGAGACGCTGGCTCATCAACATTGTGCTTTTCTTTAGCATCAATGTGCTCAACAACCACGCCTTCAGCTACGACATCTCGGTCCCCGTCCACATCATCTTGCGGTCCGGGGGCAGCATCACCACAATGCTGGCGGGCTATCTCTACGGCAAGCGGTACTCGCGCGTTCAGGCAATGGCCGTTGTCCTCCTCAGCTGCGGCATCGTCCTGGCTGCCTGGTCGGATGCTAAGGAAAAGGTTGGTCTCACTCTCACCCTAGGTCGAAGGCTCTGCTTTCCATCCGATTCGCGCGCCATCGCCTGCCTAACTGACGCCGGGCTTGCACGTAGGCTGGCCCGACAGGGGGTTCTGCTCGGCCAACTCTCAACACGGGCCTCGTGGTCCTCTTTGTGGCACAGGTGCTGTCGGCCATCATGGGCCTCTACACGGAGGCGACGTACAAGAAGTATGGTCCGCAGTGGAGGGAAAACCTCTTCTACTCGCACTTACTGTCGCTGCCTCTTTTCCTGCCTTTCGCGCCCTCCATGGCCCGCACGTTCAGCGGGATGCTCAAGAGCGAGCGTTTACCTCTGCCAATGCCGCTCGCGACATCCTCGGGGATCGTGCGCGTGCCCAGCCAGCTGGCGTACCTTGCGATCAACGTCTTGACCCAATACGCCTGCATCCGCGGCGTCAACCTGCTCGCGGCCGTGTCCTCGGCGCTGACGGTAAGCATTGTGCTGAGCATCCGTAAGCTCGTCAGCTTGCTCCTGAGCGTCTGGCTTTTCGGGAACAAACTGGCCGGAGGCACGCTGTTGGGGGCCGTCGTGGTTTTCGCCTCCGGGGCGCTCTATTCGGTTGGCTCGAGGCCGGCGCCGGCGACGACCAAGCCGAGCAGTCACGGCGATGATTCACCGGCGACAGCTAAGAAGGGGAACTAATGACAACGCATATACGTGTACATACGAGTAGCGCACGAAGGAGCGCCGGCAATGGAAACGTCGGGCTGGGCCGCCGCTGTGGATTCCCTACTCGGACGTGCTCGGCAGAGCCTCCGCTCTCCTCGGAAGACGGCGTCCCAGGAGACCGCAGAGTGTAACTACCTTACCCACCACGTAAGGTACTTAGAGTATAGGATAGCGTCTCCTGCGGCAGCTAGCCCGCAAGTGGCCGAAGCGTCAACCCCAGTGCAGAAGGTACCTTACTCGCAGGTACTTGGGTTCACGATGCACGTCGGCGCCACCCATTTTTCATGACTAGCACGCCGCGCTTCAATTGATGCATACGCACGTTATAGGCACTCTCCGGCATTTGGCTTGTCGGACCCCGCCACGGCCCTGCAGGCTCTAAGGACTGCGTGTCTCGCCGATGACTCGGAGAGGTGGAGCCCTGCTGGCAGCTCCGATATTATAAACCTGTAGCTTGTTCGCTGCGCAACCGTTTGCGCAGCTACACCCGACCACTTCCATTCTCGCTTCGCTGAGCCAGCTCTACTCGTACTCGTACTGACACAACTTCTCTCATCCCGTCCACCTTGTTGCTGCTTACCGTTGACTGCCGTGGCGATTTCTTCTTCACCTTGCCTCGACAGCGCAGAGCGTCACGCACCACCACCATGGCCGCCGGTGAGTACCAATGCCTGGGCGCCGACTTTGCTCGAGCTCGCATCCTCGAGAGTCTTTCTCCGTGACGACTCACGCTCTGTACCAGGCGACGACTCCATCCGCTACCAGGGCCAGAACCTCGCGCTGCAGACGCAGGGGTCGGACGGGGACGACGTGCCAGCGCAGGCATCGTCCATGATGGATTCGAGCCGCGGCGAGGACCACGCCGTGCCTTCTGCCGAGGAGCAGAACAGCCTTCAGGACGGCATGCTGCCCAGGGACGTGCCCCAGCGCACCACCTTCTTTGACCCGGTCGCCGAGCGCCAGATGACCCAGACCGACGCCAAGCTCTTCTATCAGCGCAGCAAGATTGACGGCCGCGGAGGTGCTAGCGCCAGCTGGACTCAGCCGACCCCCTATGACAGCCCCGTCTCCGTCCCGGGGTCTCGCACTGCCACCGAATACGGAGCCGATTCTCTGATTATTGACCACGATGGAGGTAGGCCGTCTCCTTTGAACTTGTCGTATGGGGGGTTTCAAGTCGCTGATGGTAGCCAGATAAGCACGAGGGCGCCGAGGTTCTCGCGAGGGCCCGTGAGCAGCAGCACCTCCCTCCGACCACTACCGGGCCAAGCACGCGGCTTGCGGTGCCCTACGAACTGAACGCTGCGGCCGAGCCTACTGTGGGCCTTTCCGGCAGTAGTCTCTTTGACACTGAGCCGCATATCACCGCGGAGCTTAGCGCCATTTCCAAGAACATCCAGAAGATCTTGGATGTTAGGCGCAAGTACATGGCCCTCTCCTCGCAAGGGCCCGACGACAATCCTCGCGACGGCCCCGAGTGGGACATCTACCCGCCCCCGCCGGAGCCGGCTTGGACTCAGAGTCGAACCGGCCAGACCGAGTCCCCAGACCGTCCTCTGCACAGCTCCCCTCGTGAGGGGGGCCACCCTTCGGACAAGAGACCGGTTCGAAGGCGCAAGCAGGGCGAGGATGTCGGGGAGGACTTCGACATGGACGACATAGTGGTACCACAAGCCGACAACACCATGGAATTCACGCTCGACGACAACGGCGTGTACCAAGTATTCGATGACCAAGACAAGAAAACACCGGCCATCCAGGTGCCCACCATTAGAGAGTTCTACATGGACCTGGACAACATCCTTACTGTGTCGTCCGACGGGCCTAGCAAGAGTTTTGCCTTCCGGCGTCTTCAGTACCTCGAGGGCAAGTTCAATCTATATGCGCTGCTGAACGAATACCAAGAGACTGCCGACAGCAAAAAGGTGCCACACCGAGACTTTTACAATGTCCGCAAGGTTGACACCCACGTTCACCACTCGGCATGCATGAATCAGAAGCACCTTCTGCGCTTCATCAAGAGCAAAATGAAGAAGCACCCGAACGAGGTTGTCTTGTTCCGAGACGGCAAGCATCTGACTTTGGCCGAAGTGTTTGCCAGTATCAACCTGACCGCCTACGACCTGAGCATCGACACCCTCGACATGCATGTACGTTCTTCTTCACACCTGCGCTTCTCCCGTCACGATGAAGGGGGCATGAGAGTAGGATTGATCTGGCTGGCCATTTCGCTGACCGTTGCAGGCACACACCGACTCCTTCCACCGCTTTGACAAGTTTAACCTGAAGTACAATCCTATTGGCGAATCTCGCCTGAGAGAGATCTTCCTTAAGACGGATAACTTCATCCACGGGCGCTACCTAGCCGAGATAACCAAAGAGGTCATTTCCGATTTGGAATCGAGCAAGTATCAGATGGTGGAGTGGCGCATATCCATCTATGGCAAGTCCATCGACGAATGGGACAAGCTGGCCGCTTGGGTCGTCGATAATAAGCTCTTCTCCCACAACGTGCGCTGGCTCGTCCAGATACCTCGTCTGTACGACGTGTACAAGGCGAGCGGTCTGATGAAGACCTTTGAGCAGGTTGTGCAAAACGTCTTCCAGCCCCTGTTCGAGGTCACAAAGGACCCCAGCAGTCATCCAAAACTGCATGTTTTCCTCCAACGAGTCATAGGATTCGACAGCGTGGACGACGAGAGCAAGGTCGAGAGACGACTGTTCAAGAAGTTCCCCGTCCCGAAGGTGTGGGATTCGAAGCAGAACCCGCCGTACAGTTACTGGATCTACTACCTCTTCTCCAATGTGACGTCCCTCAACTACTGGCGAAAGAGGCGCGGCTTCAACACGTTTGTGCTGCGGCCCCACTGCGGCGAGGCTGGCGACAGCGAGCATCTGGCCGCTGCTCTCCTTGGCTGCCACAGCATCAGCCATGGGCTCTTGCTCCGAAAGGTTCCCCTGCTGCAGTACATCTTCTATCTGGAGCAGATTGGAATTGCCATGTCGCCGCTGAGCAACAATGCCCTGTTTCTGGCATACGAGCGAAACCCGTTCTATCAGTACTTCAGGAGGGGATTGAATGTGTCGCTCTCGACCGACGATCCGCTACAGTTTGCATTCACCAAAGAGCCCCTCATCGAGGAGTATGCCGTAGCTGCGCAGATATACAAGCTCGGCCCGGTAGATATGTGCGAGCTGGCCAAGAATTCGGTCAAGCAGAGCGGCTACGAAGCCTCCATAAAGAGACAGTGGCTCGGCCCAGATTTCGAAAAACCCGGAAAGGAGGGGAATAAGATGGTCAAGACAAATGTCCCGGATAGGAGAGAGGAGTTCCGATACCATACCCTCCTCCAAGAACGAGATGTGTAAGTTCACCCCGGAGCTTGTGGAGAAGCGAATGGATCAGCAGCTGACCACAGCCGAATCTGTTTAGTTTGAGACGCTATGTCACATTTGAGGTGAGCAACGAATTGCCAGCAGGTGACGTGGCCCCTTCCTCGGAACCCGCCAGCGTTGGATCATCCCAGCCGGCTTCGGCGTTGGCCAAACCTGAGCATAATGAAACCGACGCGCAAAAGTTGCCCACTACGAACGGAACGCAACCCAAGGCGAGCCGAGAGGCGGCGAGGGCGGCAGACGCCATGGCCGATTTGCATCTGTCTGGAAGCGACCCGAGAATGTTCCCTGGCATCTTCACACGAGATCAGCGAAGTGGCAGCTTCCGAAACCTGGAGAATGCGGGAGAGTGGCCAGTCGACTCGAGCGAGGCCCCCGGAGAAGAGGATGACATGTAGGATCGCGACGTTTCCGACCACCAAGACCGGAGTGGCGGAGGTGCGACGTTGAAGTGAACTAGGCAGTGCCTGTTGTAGTGGCCATCGTGGTATCGGTGCTGGGTTGTCTGGGACCTGGCTCAACCCGTCCCGGGCAGAAGATAACTTTGGCTCGCGGCCGTCTGTGATTCAACCAACATGCGTCGCTAATTACGAGAAAGTTTGTAACGAGGGCGGAGCAAACGGACTGTTTACCGTGTTATCAATAAAATGGCGTCTTCTGGTTGACGCGCAAGGTCGGGGTCTTGAACAGCCCGACGGTCAATCAATTATCCTAACTAAATTGTCCATTGGCGGAGCGCCGCATATGTATCCAAGGTTGTACGGAGTAGCTGGGAACAATTCAAATAATGAGACAATATCCAGGCAAGGTAGCCTGCGGCTGATGGCCTGTAGAAAGGATCGGTTCCATCCCGCCGAGGTGTGTGAGATGAACTCGTGGAGGTCAGGTCCACCCACTGCCTAATTAAGGTATTATCAAATGAATGCCTTACCTAACGCATTAGCGTGGTACTTCGTCACCAGCGACAGCTCCCTATCCTGCATCACCACCTTGCCAGCAGCAGCATCCGCATCGTCTCTCCGCCCGCCCGCAGCCCTGCTCTGCTCTTCCCTGACCCGTCGGCGAGGCGCACCCCACCGCACCGGGGGAGACGAACTTTCAGAGCGAGTGCACGGCTGCTTTGCGCTCTGCGCAGGAGCACGCAGTCCCGACTCGGAGACACGGAGCCCGAGACCAAACGCCGCCGACATGGGGTTCCTGGGCGTGTACCGGGCCATTTACGACTACGCGCCCCAGGCTGAGGGCGAGTTGGCGATTGGCGAGGGCGATCTGCTCTACGTCCTCAGCAAGAACGACGACGATGGGTGGTGGAAGGCCAAGAAGAAGGCCGGCGCCGACGATGAGGACGAGCCCGAGGGCCTCGTGCCCAACAACTACGTCGAACCCGTGAGTCTCATCCCCGCCGTCGCCGACCACCAGCGCTATGCAGAGCCGTTTTCCTAATGCTTTGCGCCTCCTTGCCTCGCACGCAGGCACCTACGTTGAGCCATGCCCGTGCCATCTACGAGTACACCCGTCAGACCGACGAGGAGTTGTCCTTCCCCGAGGACGCGGTTCTCGAAGTCTACGATACCTCCGACCCCGACTGGATTCTTGCGGGCTTCGACGACGAATACGGCTTCGTGCCGTCCAACTACATCGATGTCCAGGCGGAGGCTACCGCAGCTGCCCCGGATGCCGACTCGCCTTCGCTCCCCCCTCGCCCGGCTCTACCGGCTAGACCGCAGTCCATTGACGCGGAGCCTGGGAACGCTTCAGATGCCGGCCTTGAATCACCCTCGGCCAACCCAGCCGCTGCGCTGGCCGGGGTCATGCAAGGCCGGTCGGCTTCGCAGCACGTCGCCCATCCTTCTCATTCATCCCAGCCGGCCCGACGAACCGTACACCACGAGGAGCTGCATGTGTCAGATGAAGAAGGCGACGATGAGGCGCTTCGGTCTCCGGCGCTTCCCTCTCGGCCTCGGCCACGGTCCCATGTGGACGATGGTGCTCGCGATCGTGAGCCACCTCGGGCGCCGGTGAGCGAATCGGCCGGCGCCGACGAGCCGTACCGAACTCCTGGGGGTTTCCACTTGTACAATATCAACGAAATGGTTTCTGTTATGGGGAAGAGGAAGAAGATGCCGACGACGCTAGGCATCAACCTCAAGACGGGCACAATTCTCATCGCCCCCGAGCGCGCCCAGGACGACCCAGCCCAAGAGTGGACAGCCGACAAGATGACGCACTATTCCCGTGAAGGCAAGCACGTCTTCATGGAGTTGGTGCGGCCCAGCAAGAGCATTGACTTCCACGCTGGGGCCAAGGATACAGCAGAGGAGATCGTGGGCGCTCTGGGGGAGCTGGCTGGCGCCGTTCGCGCCGAGGGCTTGCGAGAAGTCATCATGGCCGGCTCGCAGCGCGGCCAGCGGAAAGGACAGATCCTATATGACTTCATGGCGCAGGGCGAGGACGAGGTGACGGTAGCCGCGGGCGACGAAGTCGTGATTCTCGATGACTCTAAGAGCGAGGAGTGGTGGCAGGTCCGCCGCCTCAAGAACGGCAAGGAAGGGGTCGTCCCCAGTAGCTACATCGAGCTAACGGGCATCCTTACGCCGCCCCCCGCCGCAACCCATGCCGCCGTAGCCGATTCAACCAAGGCGACCGTTGAACAGAACCGGCTCGAGGAGATTCGGCTAACCAAGGAAGCCATCAAGGCGAGCAAAGAACAGCAGCAGGTAGGGCCGGGAATGCCTCTTCCTGAAAGGGGTAGCAGCCTCACGGGTAGAGAACATGGTAGTAATTCGGAACAACAGCGAAGCCGGCGCGAGAACGGACGGAGTGATGGGAAGACCAAGTCAAGTGAGGCTTCCCAGATGCGCCAGCACCCTCGGGCGCTTGGGAACGAAGCATGCTAACGCAGCTGGCATAGAACCCGACTCATCAAAGGTACGGACGTGGACGGACCGCTCGGGATCTTTCAGCGTCGAAGCACAGTTCCTCGGTCTCAAAGACGGAAAAATCCACCTGCACAAGATGAATGGCGTCAAGATTGCCGTTCCGGTCGCCAAGATGTCGCGCGACGACCTCGAATACGTCGAGAGCGCCACTGGTATCTCCTTGGACGACGACAAGCCGCTAGCTGACGTCAAGAGAGCCAAGTCTGCCGAGAAAAGAGCGCCCACTGACATCGGCGCGACTGTTGGAAAGAGCGATAAGCCAGAATATGATTGGTTCCAGTTCTTCCTAACCTGTGATGTCGCTGTAGGTTTGTGCGAGCGTTACGCGCAGGCCTTCACCAGAGACTCCATGGACGAGAGCGTTCTGCCAGACGTCAATGCCACCATCCTGCGGACACTGGGCCTCCGCGAGGGCGACATCATCAAGGTAATGCGCACCTTGGATGCCAAGTACGATCGCGACCGGAGTAAGTCGGGAGCTGACGGCGACCCCGGCGCCGGCGGCCTCTTCTCCGGACCCGGCGGGGCTCTCCGCAACAACACCCGGAAAGGCCGCCCCGCACCGGCCGTGCAGACGAGCGACGTTGTCGATGCCGCTGCTTTGTCCAAGAACAACGCATCCGGGCCCGGGTCCGCTTCCGACGGGGTGCGGTCTCCCTCAACGACCAGCCCAGTCAAGCCCTCGGGCGCCCCCTCCGGCGGGTTCGACGACGATGCGTGGGACGTGAAGCCGTCGCAATCCAGTACGCAGCAGCAGGCGTCATCCAAGGATGTCAGCAAGCAACCACCCACAGCGGGTCCAGCCTCGACACCACCACCTGCCGCCCCAGCGCTCACAGGTTCCATGAAGGAGCTGTCCCTGCTGTCGGAGCCCCTTCAGCCGACCAAGGTCGAGCCACAGCCAACCGCAGCTCCTATCGCGAGCCAAGGACAGGCCCAGCCGCCGCCGCAGTCCCAGCAGCTGGCCGGTGCCACTCCTGCTTTCTTCTCCACCGTCCCGCAGCCTGGTCAGCAACCCACTTCGCCCAAGGCTCTGGCTCGGCAAAGGCCGGCGCCCCCTCCGGTATCATCTTCCCAAGGCGCGCTGATGCCTCCACCTCCGCAGCGTCCACTGTCTGCCCCTCAGTCGGCACAGCAGGCCATGTTCTCGCCCCCATCCATACTTCCGCAAATGACAGGCTCCGTACAGTCTCAGGTGGCGCCGCCAGGTCACAGTCTCAACGACCTGAGCCAAGCAAGGCTACAGCAACAATACGCCACGCAGATGCAGCAGCAGCAGCAGCAGCTCCAGCCTGTAATGACGGGATATGCTGGGCTGCAGCCTCAAGGCATGGGGTCTTTCGCGGCGGGCGCGCCTGGCCACCAACAGTATATGCAGCCCATGATGACGGGCATGCCAGGAGTCAGTCCATTTGCGGACCCAGGTCGGCCAGCTCAGTTCTCGCCGATCCAGTCCCAGCCAACTGGCTTCCAGCCCAGCTATGCCGCCAACCTGCCGCCGTACGCTCAGGGTCCCGGCGCCGGCGGGCCCATCAACAGCTTCTTGCCTCCAGCACTGGAACCTCAGAGGACGGGACTACCTAACATGCCGCCACAGCAGACCGGGCCCATGGGTCCTGGCTTCACTCAACCATTGCAGCCACAAAAGACCGGACCTCCGCCTCCTGTCCGATTCGGCGTAACAGCAGATGCCAAGAAGCTGACGCCACAACAAACCGGGCGGAGGGCGAATCTGGCACAGGCGAGTAAGTCATCTCAGCGACACTGCTATGGTCGATTTCTTGTTCGCTCGAGCAGTACCTCCTGATTACTCGTTCCCCTTTCACTGACTCTCGCCGCAGCTCCGCAGAATCCGTTTGGGTTCTGATCAGTGAAGAACGATGTTGGAGTAGGACTGCCGTATGCAGCAGAAACCGTTGGATGAGCGGCAAGCAGATTCGAGGATTAGAGAGAGGAGGTTGGGGGGGGGGGGGGGGGGGG
>JALHCF010000052.1:596024-608162 GCA_024341135.1 Tolypocladium album
ACCATATGTACGTACCGGTGCACTTCGGTGGTCATCAGGCCTTCTTCAGCGTACTGTCGTATATAAAAACACAACTTGTCCAAGCGAGAATGTTGTTTGCCAATGTCTTGTCACTGTAGTCTACAAAGTGTGCCGTTGCTATTCATATTCCGGGCTAGTATTTCTTTGTACATGGATACGTTTCTCTATCTGACGCTGGCGTGGTATATTCCGCACGAGGCAGCTTCCTAGCACGAGTACCTCACAGCACACCAGCCCCAGCATGGCGCCGACTTGCCCGCCGGGGATCACGACTACCCTATCTAGCGGCGAAGACATGGACTTATCTTGTCAAGACGCAAACGTCCAAGCCGCTCGATGAGCAACACGGGACAGAAGTTGCGAGACGGAGCTGGGCCTGGTGGTCGAGCGACGCGAGCCTCGCCGCGGTTGCGCGGGCCACGGTCTCGCAATCTCGAATTGACATTCCCTCGGCTACCGTGGCCCCCTGATATTGAATGGCTGCTGGAGCCCCGTGGCACCGTCGCCTTGACAGGGGTAAGTATGAGAGTGGCAGGAGCTTTACTTGTTGATGAGCAAGACACAGCCATCGATGCCCTGCACGATAGCGAGACAGAACTCCTTACATCGCATCGCGTCAAACCTTGCGTCTTTGCGGCTTGGCGTCGGCATACAACCCAGAGGCAACAGAGGAGAGATCGACCTCGGCCTCGGTCTCGGTCTGCGGCGGCTGGCCCGGCTCGAAGCGCTTGCGCACTGCCTTGATCATCATGAAGAACCAGTAAAAGTTGAGGCTATTGAGAGTCAGATTGCTGGCAAGATAAACGGCGCCGAGCCAGAGCGGGACCGTGGATTCAGGCGTGGCAAAGGCCATGACGGCCGAGTCGTTTAGGCGGCGGCTGGGGTGGTTGTTGATGGCTGCCCAAATGTCGCTGAAGACGAGCACCGACTGGTAGGTGCCATATACGAGGCGGCAGGAGAAGAAGCTAAAGAGGAGCATGAGTCCGTTATAGAGCTGGGCGCGCGAGCCGGTCATGCCGAGCTTGTCCATGAACCAGTGGACGTTCAGGAAGGGAGTGGACAGCTCCCAGAGGATGAAGACGCAGCCGTAGTAGTTGGCAAAGGGTCGCTGTTGAAACGGTCAGCCGTCAGTGGCAACAAGTGAAGCAAGCGCAAAGGGGCGCGTACGAAGCCAAAAGAAAAGACGAGCAAGGCGGCGATGGCATGGGCCAAGGTGCCAGGGCCAAAGACGTCGAGGTTCAAGCTAGTGACGACGAGATCCCAGAGGAAGTAGCCGGCAGCCAGGGCCTGGACCATGGCGGCGGCGCCCGTGTAGCCCCATACTCGCTCCTCCCAGTCCATGCTCCGGCGCTCGTCGTCGACGACGGCGACCCAGATGGCAAGCGCGTTGATGAGGAGGCTCTGGACCATGGACACGACGTGGGCGTCCCAGTTGAGGCGCTTCTTACGGGGCAGGCTGGCATAATGCTTGGGTGCCAGCCACGCGGAGACGAGGGGCGAGACAGGCCAGAAGATGACGCCGTAGAGGAGCGCGGCGGCGAGGACCTCGTGGATGTGCAACGGCAGCGTGGTGAGGCCGAAGCGGTCGCACCAGGGGCGTGCCCACTCGGCGAGCGAGGGGATGGGCGCGATGAAGAAGGGATCCCGCATCTTGGCCCTGTCTCCTTGGATTCGCCCTTATTACTATGAACGGCTGCGGAACTGGCTGCAGTCGACGAAGGTGGCCGCAGTGTGAGTGAGGGTGGTGGGCCCCGTTGATGAGAGCTAGCTATGAGACAGAGCCGGCGATGCTGGAGAGGAGGAAGGCGAAATGAGAAGGCGGCGCGAGCAGGAAGGCCTGGCGATGCTACATGCAAGGCAGCACGGGTGCATCAAGGCAGTTAAATAAAGTACGAGGAATTAAGGTATGAAAGTGAGTCGACTGACGAGTTGAGCCTGGTGGCCACGGGGCTGTGAGAATTGTTGGGGCGCCAGGCGCCTGCCTCTCCACGTGAGAGAGGCCGCTGTCGCGTGGCTTGGTACCTCTGGGAATTGTCATGTCATATGCCAGCCACCCTTGACCCGCGCGGGTGCTCCATCGTCACCTGTCTCTGTCCCAGAACATACGAGCGCAGCACAGCTCGGCATCTCATTTGGAACGGGACAGAGGCCATGTTGGGCGACGGCCCCAACCGATTTGCAGTCTGCGAGCCGCCAACCTCGGCACGCTCGCCCGCCCGCCTGGCAGAGGCACGAGTACCTACGAGTACAGAAGAGAACAGTGGAGAGCTCCGTGCCTGGCTAGCGCTGATAAGATAAGAGCTGTGCCTGGCAGGCCTGGGGTTTGGCTCCCTGTTAGTTGCATATCTAGGCACCTTGAGGCGAAACCTGGCTCCTTTCCACCACCACCACCCCTCCAGCATACAACTATTCACCAGCAAGCCAGACAAATCTTCCATCGAAGCCAGGCAGTCTCAGGACGCCCCGAAAGCATACTTGCTTCCGAGTAACCCCCCCGTCTCCTCGAAATCGCAAAGGGCGGCGGCTCTGCACAACTATGGCCGAGGCGCTGAGCGACTTGCTGCGTCTGGGCGGCGATGCCACCACGCTGGCGTATCTCGCCCACCTCGCCGAGCAACCAGCCGATGCGCTCCGCTCGGAGGAGCCCCAGCGCCTCGCCCAGGCCTCGCAGTCCCTGCTGCTGTCCATCCAGTCCCTCTCCAAGCGCTCCCACAAGCCCATTGTCGAGTCGGCCGCCAGCCACGCCTCGTTGCGCCGAACGCTGCCTGTCCTGGCGCAGAGGGCCGCGGAGCTCGGCCAGGCCGTCCCTCGCCTCGACCACGAGGCCGAGAGCTTCTCGACGGCCTTCAGCAAGGCCGGCGAGAGCCAGGCCGTGGCCCGTCGGAAGGAGGCTCTGCGGCTGCTGCACAACGCCGAGCGCCTCGTCGATGTCATGGAGCTCCCGCCGCTGCTGGCCTCGGCCGTCAAGACGGTCCCCGTCAGCTACTCGTCGACGCTCGACCTACACGCCCACGTCCGGCGCCTCGCATCGCTCTACCCGTCCTCGCCCCTGGTCTCGTCCATCTTGGCCGAGGCCGAGGCTGCCATCCGCCAGATGGCGGCCGATCTTGTCGTCGCCCTGCAGGCCCCCGGCCTCAAGCTCGCCGCCGCGCTTCGCACCGTCGGCTGGCTCAAGCACATCGTGCCAGACCTTGTCTCCGGCGTCCCTGCTGAGGACTCGCTGCCCGCCCTCTTCCTTGTCTGCCGGCTGACGACCCTTGTGACGACGCTGGCCGCGCTGGAGCCCCTGCGGGAGCTGGCCGACGAGGAGCGCCACCGCCAGACCAAGGCGGGCCATTCCTGGTCTGGGGGTCAGCAGACGGAGCGCTATCTCAAACGCTTCATCGAGGTCTTCCGCGAGCACAGCTTTGGCATCGTGTCCATGTCCAAGAGCGTCGAGGCCAGCTTCGCCTCGTCGCCCCGCGCCCAGACAGATCCCCTTTCCCCGCTGCCCTCGGCGCTGTCGACATTCCCGCTGCATCTCGTAGGCCTGCTGCTCGAGACGTTGCGCACGTACCTGCCCGCGGTAAGGGATCAGGCGTCTCGCGACAGCATCATCACCCAAGTGCTCTACTGCGCCGGCAGCTTGGGCAGACTTGGCGCCGACTTTGGCATGCTGCTGGCGGCCATCGGCGTCGACGAGTGGGTCGACCTTGTCAAGCGCCACCGCCTGCTCGCCGGCCGGCTCGAGTCCGTCATTGGCGACTACCGAGCCCATCCCCCGGTGAGCGCTGCCACGGCCGCCATCGGCAGCTGAGGCGGGATGCGGCAATTCGCTCTCTCCAGCACCTCGTATTCGCCGCTATACCTTCGGGCTACAGTGCTATTGGTTCCCCTTGCTTGGAGAGCGCCAAGTGCGCTTCCCAGGTCTCACTCTGCGGAGCGAAACACGCGACTGGGTCATGCAGCAATTCGGCATTATCCTCTTAAGCGGGTCCCGGCTGTGCGCCGACGCCGACGCCGACGCACCCGCCCCCAGCTGACATCACGCTTGCGCACCAACACACGCGCCGAGTCCGTCTGCGTCACAGCATTGGCCGTTTCAGCACCACGCCAATGACCTCTCCCTGCAAGACCGAGGCGCAAGGATCTCTAGCTCTTGCAGCTCCTACCCCAGCTCCCGCTATCGCTCCCGGCGTCGGCGGCCACAATGCAGGCTTGCCGGCTATGACTGAGGCGCGATCCCCAGCGCGGGCCAAGTCAGGTAGGCCGTTCCGAAGAGCCCGCCCGGCGTTGGATTGGCGAAGCTTACAGTCTTCGTCGTCTAAACAGCACACCACTTTGTCTCGGGCCTGGGGTCCGGCGTTGCGTCGGCCGTCATCCTGCAGCCCCTCGACCTCTTGAAGACGCGAGTGCAGCAGTCGGGTCGCTCGTCGCTCTCGACGTGCTTACGCGACATCAGGCAGTCGCCGCACCTGGTCCAAAGCCTGTGGAGGGGCACGGTGCCCTCGGCTTTGCGAACTGGCTTTGGCTCTGCCCTGTACTTTACCTCGTTGAACGCGATCCGCCAACATGTGCGGCAGACGGGCCTGGCTGGACCGCCCCTGCAGACACAGAGCGGCTCGTCGGCCCTACCAGCCCTGTCCAACTCGGCCAACCTGATATCTGGAGCCGTTGCGAGGACCTTTGCCGGCTTCGTCCTTATGCCTCTGACGGTAATCAAGGTTCGATTTGAATCCAACCTCTATTCGTATCCGTCGGTCTGGGCCGCGGCCAGCGACATACGGCGAGCCGACGGCTTCCGCGGCTTCTTCTCCGGCTTCGGCGCAACCGCCATCCGAGACGCCCCGTACGCCGGCATGTACGTGCTGTTCTACGAAATGCTCAAGACGCGGCTTAGCTCCTTGACATCACCCTCGGCTCAACCGCCCGAGGCTTCCATGCAGGCGTGGGTGGCAAGTTCGATAAACTTCAGCTCGGCTATTCTCGCGGGAGCCGCCTGCTCCGCCGTTTCCAACCCGTTCGATGCGGTCAAGACACGGATACAGCTGCAGCCCCGCCGGTACCGAAATGTATGGCAGGCAGGCTACAGGATGGTGGCCGAGGATGGCTTCCGGTCACTCTGGGACGGGCTGGCCCTGCGCATAGGTCGCAAGGCACTCAGCTCCGCCTTGGCCTGGACCGTCTATGAGGAACTCATCCGCAGGTCGGGCATGGCGTAAACGGCAGCGTGTTGCTTGTGGTATTGAAGCTAGATCAACTCAACTCAAGAGGCACGTATTTAGACGAAACAAAACATGGAAACGATGAAGGGGTCATAACGCATAGCCCCGCACGCTCTGGGCTCAGATGGACATTGACTGAGTGGCCTTGCATATCCGTGGCGGGCTTGACGGCTCTCGGGGCGTTCATGCGGGGCGAGCGCCCGCGAGATACATCAGGAGGCCGGGGGACTTGCTCCTCTTCCGATCGTGCTTCTTGCGGACCCATTCAAACTCGGGCTCTCGATGGCGGTGTTTCTTCTCCTCGATCATCAATGTGCCGCCGCTGCGCCTCTCACGGATGACCCTTGTATGCTTCCAGAATTGGTCCTGCTCCCACTCCGGGACCCATCTCTTGATCAAGATGTAGTCTGGATCCTGGACGCCGAGGTTAGCCAGGCGCAGCCAGAGAGGGGTGTAGGGAGCCACTCACTCTGTCGAGATCAAACTCGACGTGGAACGTCCTCAACGTCTCGATGGACAGGTGCTTCCGGGCCATGCGAGTGTAGGTGGGACGGGCGCCAGCCTCGGGCGCGGGGGCGGGGGCGGGGCCGGCTTCGGGCACCTTTTTCCCGGCGACAATGGCGGCAATGACCTTCTCGTCGACGCCCGACCCGATGAGGTTCTCCTGAAGGCGGCGCTTGTACTCCTTTTCGTTCGCCTCCTTCTGCTTGGCCTCGAGGGCGATGCGCTCGGCCTCTTTCTGCTTGTACCGCTCGACGGCCTGGGCAGCCTCGAGATCGCGGCGCTTCTTCTCCTCGGCAGCCTCCTCCTCTTCCCTGAGGCGCTTCAGCTCGAGCTCCTTCTTGATGCGCTTCTCCTCCTCGGCGCGGGCCTCGCGCTGTTTGATCTCGTCGAGCTCCCGCTTGGCGCGTTGCAGGTCGGCCTCGTCCCGGTATTCCTTGGCCAGGCGCCGCTCCTCCTTGTCGCGGGAGCTGGCGAGGCGCAGCTGCTCAAGCTCGCGGCGGGCCTGCTCCGCCTCCCACTCCTCGCGCGTCTTGAAGGCCGACGAGTGAGAGCGGGAGCGCGACGGCGACCGCGAGCCAGAGCTGTGGCGGCGGCGGCGATGCGACGACGGGCCGCGGCGGCGGTGGTCGTCCTCCTCGTCGGACGAGTAGTCGTTGTAGAAGCGGTTGTTTATGATGACGGGGTTAGCGGGGGCCGGCGCGGCTCGGGGCGGGCTGCTAGCGCGGCGGTCGCGGGAGCGGTCGCGGGATCGGGAGCGGGCGACGACGGTGGTGGTCTGCTCGGGGACGAGATAGCTGGGGCCGACGGGGACGCCGTAGTAGCTGCGCGGGCGCGGCGGGCTCTGCCTCTGCACGTACCGCACCGGCCGCGGCGAGTGCCCGCGGTGGCGGACATGGATGTCGAGGTCCTCGTCGTCGTCGTAGTAGCTGCTCATGGCGCCGTCGAGACGAGTCGTCTGGGTGTGTTGCTGGGCGATGCGAGCACCGGGTGGCGATGGGGCGGTCAGCCGCACTGGCAGGCAGGCAGGCAGAGCACAGCAGCGCAGAGCAGGGGCACGCGGGAGGAGGAAGAAGGAAAGGTGCGTAATGCGGGCGGGCGGTATTAATACCACGGACCAGCTTATGCATGTAAGACGAGCCAGTGAGTGAGCGCAACGCTTGGCGCTTCGTAGGGCTGGAGCGGGGCTGGCCGGGGGGATGAGGAGCGGGGAGAGACGGGACCAACGTTGGCAAGGTTGGGTAGCGAAACGCACGACTGCACCGTCTGACGTACTTGATTCAAGTGGTCCTTCGAGAGAGTGCACGGATTGACCATGTGCTATGCAGTGCCATGCGCGAAGCCTTGTAGTAGTCATATTTACACCTTGGCTCGCCTTTGTGCAGCCGTACCCCGCCCTTGAGCGCTTCATGATACCACCTGTTGGTCGACCAACATCCGACGACACCGCGACTTTGCTCCCGTAAACAAAGAGGGGGGCTGTGCAGGGGACTATTCCAGGACGACGACCAACGCATGCAGGCGCCAGCTGAACGAACCGGACGGGGAGCCGGCCCGTGGCGACTGTGACCGACGTCGGATCCAGCATGCCGAGGGCGGCAACTCATCGTGTGCGCAGCATTTGTTCAATGTGCTCGCGGCTGTTCTTGTGCGTCGTCTCCAGGTAAAGCAGACGCTGGTTGAGCTTGTCGACATCGCCCTCGAGGTCCTTAGTCTGGCCCTCGAGCTTCTGCCGCAGCGCCGGCAGGGGCACCGACGCGAACCTGCAAGCTGTCAGTGGATCCTGGACGCGCAGCATCACTGGCGTGGCATCGCCGTGCCGTCCAGAACTCACATCTTGCCGACTCCCTCGTAGACAACGGCCTCGTCGGGGAGGGTGCCCAGCTCGCTGAGCGTCAGCCGCACAAGGCGCTGCTCTCGCTGCTTCGACGCCATCTGCGTCCTGGCGAGCCCGATCTGCTGCTGCGCTGCCGCAGCCTGCGTCTCGATCTCGCGTGCTAGCTGTGAAGACGTGTGTGAGTGAAGTGTGCGAGCGTCAAGGTGTCGGGCATCGGCAGGATGGTAGTCGTCTGGGGAGTAGCAGCAACGACGGAGCCATGATGACATGAACGAACCTTGTGCAGGGCCTCGTTGGAGATCGACATGGCGACGAGGATGATGGAGGGAGTCTGGCAGTCGTCTAGTCTCTGCTGCCGGCGTTGTGCGTTAGTATCTCTTCGATTCGATGAAAGAGTGAGCGGTAGGGAGCTTGTGTGTGCCTTTCCCTCGCCGGCTTTGGGTGGGCAAGATTGGGAGGTCGGAGGGTGGTGCTCGAGGGTTCCGATGAGTGTGTAGATGGTGGGTGGGTTGAGGAAGGAGTTTGTGGGTGAGTGAGTGAGGGTGAGTCGCGTGGGGTGAGATGAGTGAGACGAGACGAGTGAGTTCGACGAGCGGGTGAGCAGTCGGTGGCTACGTCGAGCAGCACCGGCCTTCCTTTGCTGCAGATGACAGCCACCCAGCCGTCGAGGGTGATGCTAGTCGGGCAAGGCAGGTCGATGCAAGTGGCGATACCTCTCTGCATCAACCACCGCCCCCAAAAGAAAGGTCTGTCGCTCACCTTGGTCTAAGATTCTCTCGATAGGCTTCCGACAGGCCCGTCGGTGGACTCGCTGTCGTTAGGGGGGCTTTTGTCGCGCCTCTCGGCTTGTGATTCTCACGGGCCTCGTTACCGTCGACTTGGCAATAAACGTGGACGTTCGATGAGCGAGCTCAAGGGGATTCCGTACGGCGGTTTGGCGGGTCAACGTTGACCCCTGCCAAGCAGCTCCACGCGGTCTACGGAGTAAGTTATCTCTTATCAGGCCCCCATTGCCTTTCCTCATCCCCGCCTACCCTACACCCATTTTATCACTGGGCTGGGCCAGCGCGGCATCACACATCCACGACACCTTCTTGTGCAGACGAGCCGATGCGATGATCGTTAATTTGAGAATCGCCATCTGACACTGTCCCGGTCAATCGTTCCACCATCGTCTATACTGCCAAACGCCAGGATCCCTGTCTACCCATGCAAGTCGCAATCCCACCCCTCCGTTCCCCCTCTTCTCTTCTCGTTAACCGCTGTTCCTGGAGACCGATGTACGGTCTCGGCGATGCTATCAGGGCTGCTTTGCCTTTGTCGCATGTGTCCCAATTCTCCTCACAGTGGGAATCGACAGCAGAAGCCTAGGCCAGTGCAGCTGATATTGTTCGTGATGGCCCTCGAGGCAACGCCGCAGCCAGATGCCCCAAGTGATGTAATAATACGCTGTAGATGGTGGCGTTAGCGACCATTGTCTGTCCCGGGGACGTATTGAGAAGATGACGCTTCTCGTAGCATTTACCTCCTGCGCACATCGTCAGCACACAGCACATGCAGGTTCGCAGCGGCGCCCTGGTCTAACAAACATACCTAGGCCCGTCATCAGGTGCCACCACGCGTGGCCCTCGAGTACCACGGCCCAGGGCAAGCCGACTGCACGCCTCCACCGGCGCAGCTGACTGCACAGGACGTTGTCCAAGTTCCAGATCACGAAGCCCATGACGAAGACCGTGAGTCCTGTCCATGGGCGCCAGTCAGCAAAACAACATGTCCTCCGTCGCACCAGTCCGGCACGGAACGAAACCCGACTCACCTGTCGCCACCAGAGCCCACGCCGTCCTCAGCACCCGCTGCGACTTGCCCCGGTCCCAGGCCTCAAGTAGCGGCCGCACCTGCGACTCCATTACCCACATGCTACGGAACACAACCGTGGCCGTCAGCGCGGCATAGGCGCATTGGTGAAAGACCGGGTCCCTTGTTATTTGGTAGTATGCCTGCCCGGTGCCCTTCGATTAGCTTTCCCATCTCGACCTGGCTGCTCCGGTTCTCCTGGCCACTCACGGTTATCGATCCCGCTAGAGTCAGCAAGCTAATGCCCAGTGCAAAGGTGAAGGCCCTCGATCGTGAGTACGCGAAGCTGGCATACATCATGAGACAGGTCGTGTAGATCATGGACAGCTCATCCACCAGCTGCATAGGGTCTGTCAGGGAATCGTCAGCCATCTCCTGCTTGCCGCCCTCGTCGTGCCCCATTCCATCAACACGCAACCTTCGCAGCGGCGACCTACACTTGAGCGTGGCATGGAAGAGGATGGAGCCTAAGCCGACGACAATGTAACCGACGTAAGCCATCACAAAAATTGTCGCATGCGACTCCCGAAGGCAGTTGCGGATTCCCTTTGCTCCCAGCCACAGAAACATGCCATTTGTCACGGTCTGTCACGCAATCAGCCTCGGAGGCGCACACCGGCCCAGGGCGGCTCACGTTGCATAGCTCTGCGCAGTAGAACGAAAGGGCGTAGTCCTTCGACACAGCGTTAGGATAGCTTCCTGGTCCATCCGTGGCTTGTTACGTGCTCTCACCTCTTCGCAGAAGTTGAGCGTTGATGTCTGCTCACCCCAGAATCCGTGACTGTGATCTGGGTACGGCGCCTTCAGCGTGTCAAAGACATCTGCCCAAGCCATCGTGGCCGTATCATGGACGTAGCGTTTCTGGGGTACTCGGGACGAGGGCAATGAATGAATGACGTTGTCACACCTACTGTCGGAGGGTGGGAAGATCACACAGTGTCGTTAGCGACTCGAGTGGCGGACTTTCCGACCGGCTGTGCCGGATGCAATCGTACCTAGGAAGACCCGTGCCTCCATCTCGCATACGTACCACGTGGTTACGGGTAGGTACCCGTTGCCGACGACTCGCCACACATATGACACCTCACCTCACCTGGGCAAACGAAACACGTTACACGCATTTAAAGATCGGCTATCGCTACGCCTGTACTATTGCGACGCAGGTCGTGACGGCGGCAAAGCCAGAAACAGCGGCCACTGGACTTGATTTTATACATCGCCCTACCTTACATCTGCCCTGCTTAGCACGGCGGGCCCACCGCCTTCGATCGTCGACTACAGCATAGTAGCACCATTCATACGAGCCCCAAACGCGGGAATTACCAGAACGAAAGGTGACCGATGAGCAGGTTTGAAAGGCTTCATTACACGCTGACCCAACGGGCCGAGCGTGCCTACCCAGGTTGAATTGCGATTATCGCCAATGGTCGTTCAATGCTATTGTATAACCACTTCCTGAATTGTGTTGTGAATGGCGTTGCCCTGCCTTTGCCAGACATCCTGGCCTGTTCTCTTCCCTCGTGGTAATCCCATTCTCTTATTTCGCACCTCTCCGTCTCCTGATCCGAAACTGCATCAACCGGTCACCCAGTGTTGAGATCCTCAAATTCCATCCTCGCCTCACCCACACATGAGCCACAGTGTCCGAGCAGCCGTCTTCATTCCAGCCGCCCTGGTCCTGGCATCAGTCTGGACTCTAGCCGCAGCTAAGCAAGTTCGAGGACCTAACCGACGACCAAAAAAAGTGCTGTGATGATATTAAGGTATCGTCAAACTAGGTGAAGCTAATGAGACTAATGAGACACCTACTACGGGGAAAGACAGCAAAAGTCTAGTCCAGACCCCGTGCTTAATTGCTTTTTCTTAGGAATCCCTATAGGTCGAGCTTAAGAATTAGGCTCGGAAGCTATTCTTTAACGAATTCAAACCGTCTCCATCATACCTCTGACTAGCAACGCGCGCCAGAGCTCCTAGCGAGATGCATCTCCGCCGCGCTATCGGCGACCGCAAGAGCGCCAATGCCACTCCGGCCGGTGACTTTGCGGCGTCCAAGGACTAGCCCGGCGTCGTCTAAGGTGCGGCGGCGACGAGTGACTTCGACACGTTGACCCTGGAAGCGCGCAACGAGAAGGAAATCCAGGCGAACCCCGACCGCATGACGCAGGGCGCCGAGCTTGGTGTGCAGAAAGCAGAGGCCGCGGCGCTCGTCTGGAGTAAGAAGGTCGTCTACTTTAGCTACGCCTGGATCTGGGTCTACTTCTTCATGCTGGCCCTCCAGCATTCGACCCTGAGCTACTCGTCCTACGCCGCCTACGCCGACTTCAAGACGGCGCCCGCTATCACGACGGCGTCGATCCTGTCCAACAACATCGGCGGCGTGCTCATGCTGCCCATCGCCAAGACGCTCAACATCTGGGGCCGCGCCGAGGGCTACCTCGTCTTCGTGGGCGTCTACGTCCTCGGCATCGTACTAGCCTCGTGTAACGGCCCGGATAGCTACGCCCGCCGGCTACGTGCTCTACTAGTACGAGCCCTTTCCCGCTCTTCCATACTTGGGGTCCTCAGTTCGCACCAAACTAGCGCATGATGCTGCGAATATATACGGTATTCGTTAAAATCACTAGCACATACGGCCATACCTACTAGAATACACGGGATCCCGTCCGCTCTCCCATAGTTAAGCTAGTAAGGGGCAGATTAGTAGTTGGGTCGGTGACGACC